>VXAY01002115.1:968887-1029807 GCA_013399855.1 Oxyruncus cristatus
TGTCCCGCCCGGCCCCGGCTGCACCCGCCGCGGGGCTGGGGAGACCCGCAGCCTCCCGGGCTGCCAGTCTCGATTTTCCGACCGGGCTTTATGGGAATATCGATAGAATTAAAGTTACTTGTAATTCCGTGATAAATGAGATGTCTCTAGTAAGTAAGATTAAGTGCGGTGCTATAAAGTTGTTTATCTGAAAAGTAATTCTCAGAAACCTGACTTCTGACACTTGGTCATATATTAAACCTGCTTCTTGAACATTGTACTTCAAATCCTCCCTTCTCCCCATGCCCAGTCCCTTCCCCCTTGGAGTTAGCTGTTTACAACCCCACTCAGGGTATCACTCTGTAGGTGTACGCAAGGCTCTGGGTGATTTTTCACCAACTGTGAAAGTCATCATTTGCAATAGCCAAAGAATCTCTGCTTAGGAAATAGCACTTGGCGAGTGGATTTACGAATGGATAACATCTTCTGACTATGCCATTATCAGTGTGAGTGCCAGTACTAACATCTGAAAGTCATACAGCATGTACTGTTCCTGGCAGCTAAAAGGGGTAGGGCATACTGCGAATTTAGGAAGATAACCACATCTAGAAATGATCATAGTGGCAATTCGGTAAAGATAAAAAATGCTACCGACATCTCTAACAAAATTAAAATAACAATTCTGCACAGTCCCAAAACACACCCGCACACACAGAGCCGTGGACATCTGCTGACTTTATCTTACAGATTGCGATTCATGACAAAGTTAATACAAGTTAACTACTCGGGCTGGCTTTCCTATTTCTTCACTTTGTTGGAATCAACAAAACTTCCAGGCTCACGGCATAAATCCCCTAAGGACAGTCCAATTCCCTGTATTTGTTTTTTACCAGAGCAAGATGAATGTGGCACTGTATATCACTTAACATGCTCACCTATGAGAGACATAAATGTGTGCTAATATTTTTAAACGAAAAGGTTATGGCGTTTCAGAATGTACAGTTGTAGTTTTTCCCTTGCCCGAGTGGTAGAAGGCTGTGGAAACGTGGCTCCAGCCCCATAAAATAGTTTGTTTGGATGTGAGGATTCAAAGTGCTACATTTGGAAACGAGTAAATTTCCTGAGTAAACTCTGAACTCCAAACAAAGAGTATGAAATTGTGTGAGCTAATGGGGACCGTCTCTTAATTGATAACAATGTAAGCAAGTGCTGCAAATTAATTGAAGCTCTGACCTACCAGAACAGCGAGTAAAATTATTAGTTGTATAATATTGTTCTTGTGTGATTGTTACACAGAACTGCTGCACCAAAATGTCTCTACTGTTCAGCTCAGCAGAGAAAAAAAGATTATTAGCAATTTTTGGATAACCTTCAGAAGCAACATTCTCCTCCCTACACTATATAATTCTCATTTTAGTAGTATTTTTCTTTATTATTTGGCTATTCACAATGGGTGTCTAAACATTTACAGTCCTCTATTAACAGTGTTTCTTCCATAACAATTACACACTTTCATTTCAATTAGAGCTATTCAGTCTTCAGTTTTTCCACAATTATCGCAGGCCAATTCCCTCAGACTGCTCCCTTTTCCCAGCACTGTTTGTAACAATCCTGCCCTGAGCCAGGCAGAGGGAAAACTCCACCGTCCCTCTCACAGCCTCTTGCTGTGGCTTGTTTTTAAGCATCTCTGTTCGACGACGTACCGCGGAGCCCTTCTTGCTCCCAGTGTGCCGCTGACCTGGTTCATAAGCCTCCAAACTAATGTATATTTATTGTGGGAGAGTTTTCTGACAGATCGTGCGGGGGGGGGACGTGAAACATTAACCCCAAATCCACTGGGGTCGGCCTGCGCTGAGCACGCCAGCAGCTGAGGCAGGAACTTCCACCACTGGAGTGTGTGTGCGTGTGTGTCTCTACCCAACACACGAGATTTAGCAGAAACGAACGTGCGGGTTCTGTGTTACATGGACTCAGGGTGTAATTTGTTATAACTTAAACACATATCAAGGCCAACACGTTAAGTACAGTTACTGCTCCTTTTGTTTATCTAGTGTCTTATTTTATGGTGCAGAACTAAACAGTGTCCGCTGAATTTAACTATGAAACCAGCCAAATTGATTTCAGAAAGACTTCTCCGGAGTAGCAGAGTGATAAGGCATAAACTGCTCCTAGGTGCAGTGCTAGATAAATCCTTTTAACAGTCTTCAGATCAGTTAACAGGGTAAGTAAATCACATATCACTGTTAGCAGATTTATGGGAGAGAATTAATAGAATCAGACGAGATAATCTGGTAGGGATAAAATTGCTGAGGAAACAGTCCTGCCTTATATTGGAGGGTATGAAACAACAGTCTGATTACTGGGAGTCGTTATGGATTGGTGAATTATGAGCTAAATCATCATAAGAGTAATTCAGTATTTATTAATTCTTTTCTCTTTAAACAACTCACAGACGCAAATAAAAGCCTCTCTCTCTTTGAAGACACATTCTTTATATATTTTTATTGGATGTAATTTACTATTTGCATTACCTGTATTTACTTCATAATTGAACATTTTGCATTCAAATTTATGTAATGCATTATGCTTGAGAATATATTTCTCCCTTATTAGCATAAATAGTCACTTACCTCATGAATTACTAACAAAGTTTATCTGAAAATATAAGTATATTTTTTATTAAGTGGAACACAAACATATGTACAATAAATTCTGATTTGCCAGTAGTTGTTACAGAAACACAGGATAACCCTGCGTTGGAGAGGAGGGAAAAGAAGCAGCAGCAAAGAAGCAGAATCAATTACTCTGTGTGTATATGTGACAATAATTTCTTCTGTCAATGTTTTGTTTGTTTTTAATAAAGGGTGAGTGACTCAAAGGTTTGCTTTAGAAGGAGCAGATGAAAAAGGCTCTCCACAGTGGATTTCGTCTTTCTTCCCCCCAATATTTTCCGATGGACTTGTCTCACTGGTGCTGTGCCACTGCAGCCTTTGCTCTGGTGGAGCTCCTGCTGACCCGCTGCACGCTACGAATGGATGCTGCTCTACCCTCACTTTCTCATACATTTTTCACCTAATCCTGTTTTTATGCTTGGTTTTACATCCAAATAATCAATATAATTTAGGCCCATTCTGCAGTGCTAACACAACCTTGCTTATTCAGAGAAAACCCAAACCCTATTGACTTCAAAAACGGTAGGATTGAATCCCTGATCCCATTGAAACCAGTGACAGAACCCGTATTGATTTCAGTGGAAGCAGGATCAGGTCCTTGATGTTAGCAATTTGTTTATGTCAGAGGGCTGATCCTACAAGAAATGAAAGAAAGCAGTTGATCCGCTGGCAGGAAATCAGGTCTGCTCCCCAAAATTCAAAGGCAAAATTCCCAGATAACTTGTGGTGGATCTCTTTTACGCTCAGGGTTTATCATCGTGGTATGGCATGGTAGGATGCCTGTGTAATTTCGTCTGGACGCATAAAGCTGGTCCTCCTGGGAGCATTCAAATGAGCACATCTATAAATGTAGCACAGCAAAATGAGCTACTTTTGCCACTCTCGCTTTTCCCGAGCCCGGTACAATCCATTTCTGTGACGACAGTTTTCTGCCCCATACGCATCCAGTACTGCTCTTTTATTTTAAGGCTGAGAAAATCTTCTCTTTAAGCTCACGCTGAGCATCAAATTGGACTCCACTTGCAGCTGAACATCTTGGCTGTCTCTTCCTTTCCTCCATCAGCTCCAGTATATTTTATGTAGAATTCTCTCTGTTAATGAAACTTGCTTCTCCTCTCTCTTCTCTTTCCAGTTTTGTATTAGGGTTACCGAATCCACCAGACTTGCCGCATTTCGAAACTGTGCAAAAGGGGAGGAAAAAAAATTGTTTTGTTTTCCTATACAGTCTCCTATTTGGCCATTCTGCACAGACCCTGAATATAAAACCTATTTTCATTTGTCTATACAGTTTCTATTGCTATACTAGAAAAAAAAAGTAGCTTGAAAAGTCAGGCTTAAGGACACATCTTGGTTGCTTTTGTGTTGCATCCAAGAGGGCTTGTGTTTTAGCTCTAGAAATTGTGAGGTTTTAGCAGCTCCTTCGATTGTATTCCCCTGGACGTGCCTGACAGTCACTATGTGGAAGACGCAGCATCGGTGCTACACCTGAGTGCGTGAGTTTGCTCTGTCTACCCTCAGTCCTAATGAAGTGACGGCTTTTTAGCAGTCAGAATATTTTCGTTGCTCCCTTATAGCGTTCATAAATTGCTAGAAATTCTCCAAATAACTTTGCATGACCCAGAAGGAGTTTCTCTACCTGGAGGGAAGACAGCGCAGAGGTGCGACTGCAAAGCTGCGAGTGACTCTTAAGACGTGGCTAAAGGTTGGTGTCACCAGATTTGCACTGTGCTTGTTTCATGATGCATGTCCTAGTTTACTAATTTTCATGAACAGCTTTTGCCTAAATGTAAAAATCAATGAAGACATTTTTGATGCTAAAAAACCTATTTATTTAAAAGAAATAAAAACTGAAATAGCAATAAAGATTTTTATCAAGCTTTATGGCGGGATTTATCATTTATAACTTGGGTGATCATGTTCAGCAATACAATGTGGTGTTTGCTCTGAAATTACCTGAAGTGGGTAAATGGAGAACCTGGTAAAACCTCCTGCACAAATTAATCTGAAAACTCTACAGAAGCAGAAAACTAGCATTAGTTAAGGAAGGGGATAAAGCCATTACATTAGTGTTATGTATCTGAGCTCTCCCAATAATGTCCTGCAATATGCATGCTGAATTTGTATCTATTTGAACTCAGAAAAAAATCATTGCTGCTTTTCTCCCTTTCTGCTCTGCATTAAGTTGTTTCAACAGTAAGAATGGTTGCAGTGGCAGCATGAAAAAATAAGTGAATTTTATATGCTATCTCTTTCTTAAAGTCAGCCATCAGTGAGTGGTGAGGAGGGCATGATTCTGACACAATGTTTTGACGTGTAACTGTGGAGGTTGAGATGGTCTTTATTAAAACTTGTGAACTTCAGTAAATTTTAAACAAATCTGTGATTTAATGTCTTGAAGTGCGAGATGGCACAAACTCATTAAATTTTGGTGATAAACTGCGCTGCATGCGATGGGCTGAGCGCCACGCTCTGGACTTAACTCCCTGTAAACAGTAAAATACGATAACTGCTTAAAGTAACTGATGGGGTCTTTAGCAACACAAGGTTCTTGGCTTACATGACCTAAAAAGGTTCATTATAACAGAGGAGGGCTGGCGTCGAGCCCCGCGGCTCTGGCAGCTCTGTGCGGGGAGGGTCACTCCGGGCGCAGGGAGGGAGGTGTAGAGCGAAGCCAAATCCGAGCGGCCGCTTTTCCCCCGCTGTGCGCCCGGGTGGCGCTGATAGAAACGGCTCCGGGGGGTGCAGGGGGAGAGGGATCGGGCCATAAAAACTTCGCTCGGCAGCAATAAGGAGAGACCCTTGGAGGTGGATGGAGGGCTGGTGGCTGCGACACAGGCAAGGAAGGAGCTCCGAGCCCTGCGCCCCCGGGCAGGACCTCTGTTGGTCTCCGTCCATCTCGGGGCAGGCAGAGCGCTCGCCCGCACGGCAAGGATGCCTCAGACACGAGGAGAGCTGTCGGATGAAAGGTGCTTATGAGCACAACGAGTTATAAACCAAAACCCCGGATGAGCTGTATGTATAAGAGCACACAAGGATCTTGCGTTACCCCCAGCCTTTAATTATCTGACTGAATCTGGCCTAACCTGCTTATCTTCCGAGCATTACTCATTAGGCTCTGGCAGGAGGAGGTGTCAGTGGAATACAGGACAGGTTTGGAACCAACACCTTCACCAGCTGAACTGGCAGGAGTTGAAGCTTAATTGTGGGCAGAAATGGGGAGGGGGGGGGTGAGTGGGGGGGTGTTTCCCCCTTCCCAGTGTGTCCCTCCATAACGGATCCAGATGACTCCAACTCCTGCCATCTTCCAGCCGAGGTAAGCCAGCTCCCCTCCCAGCATTCCCCTCCCATTCCCCAAATTCAGTAGCCCAACTCCACCTATGGTTAAGGATGCCAGGTTTGAGTTCTGTGGCAGGAGCTTGGCTGCTGGAGCTGTCTTCTTGAGTATGGAGATATAGCAGCATCTGTCAGAAAATCTATGTGAAAACAGTGCCCGTGCCAGCAAATGGAAACTGTAGCTTTCTAATCAGCTACATTTGATTTGGTTTGATATATTTAACTTCTTTTTTTCTCTCACGATTGGCAAATGTGTTATTCTTCCACAGAAATAAAAACAACCTGCAATTTACTGGATTGCTTTACACAGTCTTGGTGCAAAGAAGTGTATGTCATTATGACATCTGATATCTTTCAGTGTCACTGTCTTCACCATGTGAGGGATGGAAAGCCTATTTTTTTCCTCCCACTCCATCAGGATTGGTTCACTGTTATGGGGTTGCTGGGCAGACCCAGTTCAAATTTGTCTACATCCGGAGTCTGGGTCGTTCGGAAACTCTAATCCTTAACTAAAAGGAAATTATAAAAATACCCATGAAATTAATTTTCACACCTGCAGTTGGAATTAATAATGGCAACCAGAGTGGCATCCTATTTCAGCTCCCTTGAGGTGACTAACAGTCCTGGTCATTAATATAATCCCAACCACCAGAGGAATTCACTGTCTGAGGGATCTACCATGAAAAACAAATGATCCCCAGAGCTATGCCTGAACAATGGAAAATGGCTTTAGTCATGTATTAGTCATTTTATCACAAGATTGTAGTTTTGCACTGGGAAGTTTGTGCTCTGATATTAAAAGAGAACAGAACAGAATAACAGCATTTGACTTGGTAATTTTCACGCAGGGTTTGATTATGTTTGAGCTTCTTCGCTTTAGAAGGATGTGTGTAAATGACTAAGAGCAATAAATGAAGTCTTCTAAGTGTGAGGCTTTCTCATGCAAAGTTCACATGCATTTATTACTGCCTATGCTTAGCACCAGTCCTGCATGTATCTGTTGGTGATGCTTGTACTTCATCCTGATAAGGGAGTGGCCTATTGCTAAAATGCTGCTTGGATTTTCCCGTTTCTGCTTTTCTGCCTTAATTGCAAGGGATGAAATGTGTCAAGTGTCTGCTTCACTCGGCTGGGAATCACGGTACTGCCTCTGCAATTTCCCAGCCTTCAAAGATGACATGCAGCTCGCAAACTATAAAGCTAAGCGACTGCTCGGTGGCTCTGAGCTGCCTTCAAAAGGCATTTGCTTCTAGCAGTGGAGCAGCATTAGGACTTCAAGCAGGGCACAGAATAGGTGTGCACTCGAATCCCTTAGCGGAACCATCTTTCAGAAGGAGTTTCTCTAATTATGTTTATTTAATCCTGCCCTAATGGCCCCACGTGATGTGCCCTGAGCGTCTGAAATGTTTCGGCTTTATTCTCCTGCACTCTAAAGACCAGGTTGGATTGTGAAGAGCAAAAAAACTGCTCCCTCTGCCCCAGGAGCCATCTGCTCAGGGTGTGAGCACATTTCTACAGTCACTTATAAAAAAGTCTCTTGCCTCTTCTTAAACATCTCATCCTCTGAGACTTTTTTTTTTTTTAAGACAATACGCACCTATCACACACTTACTGCATGTATTGTTCTGGGAGACAGTAATAGCCTCATGGTGCTGCTGAAGAGACCTTCCTGTACATGAAGTTGTTCAGTTCCATATTTACTATGTCATACAAAGGGCCTTAAAGTTCTATAGCAGTGGTGCAGCACAAGAATTAGACTTAGAGTGAGATAGAGCTGGAGATACAGGCTTGTCTCCCTGTAATTTGTACAGAGATTTCATTCACAGCTTTTTCCTCTCCATTTAGAGCAGTTACTAGGATCAGTTACTGTGAATGTAGCTTGTGTTATTCCCTGTGGAGTAGGAGACAGGTAGGGCAGTTTCTCTCTTTATTCTTTCTGTCCTCTCTACAGATTTACACCTTTTATAGCTGTTAAGGTAACTACCAAACTACTTAGAGACTGGCCTCGTGCAGTGGCAGGCTAGCACTTTCTGGTGTTAGTTTAGCCCCAGCAGGTTTAGATTCCATCCCCTGCAGTCTCTTCTAACAGGCACTCATTTTTTTTATCTGCCTGAAATTCGAGGTTCAGCCTCAAGTTGATTCCAGCAGCACTTGGCTAAGTCCTTTTGTAAGGGATTGTCCAAAATCAAGCGTTAAGAGCCACTAATAAGAGGGGTGATACACCATAAGGCTCCTGTAGTTTTACAGATGACTCAAAGAGCCTGCTATTAGTAAATCTAGCCTTGCAAATTTAAAGGAAAGATGTCCATCATGCCACATTATTCTACAAATACAGCTGGGAGTGAAAGGCTGACTGTAGCTGGATGGGCACTGTCTCAGAGCAGAACTGGGATACCCACACCTTCGTATCACCAAAATTAAACAGGTCAGTACAAAAAGGTGCACTTAACTCCACAAAGGTCATGTAGTGCCTTTAGTTTCATGGGTCAAGCTACCACATGTGAACCCTGGTGCCTGGTAACTCCACTGCTACATAACATTCCTGGTATTAGAAAGAATTTGCACCAGCATGTCAACTCACTCCAGCAGTTGCCAGCTGCACAGATTAATTTTTAACCTCCTTTTCATTTTCCAGGGCTAAGGTAGATGAGTAAACACTTCACACCAAGCCTCAGTTGGGCAAACTGGTTGGATCAGCGGAGGTGACAGTTCCTGAGGGTCCATCCTTTCGTTTCCCAGATCCCCCTTCTTGATTTTTCTGTCTGCATCGAAGTTTCATTTTGCCTGCTGGCCGGACACCCAGCATGAATCCCTCTGGTACCTGTTTGCAGCAAAGGTGCTGCAAAGCTGCAGTTACCATAGCAGAGGAGGGCTGCTACAGCATTTCCTCAAGGAAAAAAAAAAAAAAAAGAAGTTCATCTTTAGGCTTCTGGTGTGCTCTCTGAAAGATAACTCAACTTTGCATACATCACTATCTGGAACTTGATCTTGGGGTCAGAAGTACAAGCGTGCAAAGAGTCTGCATGAGCGAGAATGGCACGTAACCCCCTTTGTTATCTTCACTATCACCTGCTTTAACCATACCCAGGTTTGGAGGGGGTCATCCTACTTTTTTAGACTCAGATGGCAGCTGGCAGGGATAAAAGCAGGGCTTCCAATCAGGAGCATTATCTTCTTCGCCATTTGAAACCTAAAAATGGGGTTAAATGTCCTGAATGTTAGTCCTGCAAACCCAGGCTGGGCATCTGAAAGCCAAAGATCCAACATTGCCACCCAGACAGAAAGTCTGATGACTAGAATGTAGTAGAAAACTATCTTCCACTAGTTAGCAGATAACTAGTGATGCTACATGAGAATTTTGCCTTATTTGAGGTTGGATAAAAGCAGAGGAACTTTTTCAGCATTTGTCCCTTCATTTGGGAATTTCAACTAATAACTCTCTGTCCTTCCTCTGTTTCACAAGTCCCCTAGCTAATACGCTGAGATGTGTGAAAATACTGTTTTGACTTTTAGCCAGAGCTGCAAAGTCCAAATCCAAACTTCTTTCGAATCTTGGAGTGGTTGGGGCAAGAGTAAAATTACAAAAATGAAGATGAGAGGTGGGAGACTTGCTCTGAGGAGGGAAGACATGTAGCACTTCAATTCTCTTCAGCATCACCAGCCAGCTAGTAGTGAACAGATATAAGAAAAGTGTTTAATACATCAGACTTTCTGGTTAGGAGCAGTTTTCATCACCATGCTTCCAAATTAGTAAGATATGGAAAAAAAATACAGTATCCTGGATAAGTGTAGCTATTGGTCCCCGCAGAAAACCGAGCAGAAAACTCTGGGATGGGACATCAGTTAGGCAAGCAGGCTGCAGGACAAAACTAAGAGGAAAAGAATGGCACCTGGTATTTAATTTTACCTCATTTTAGGTGTTCTTTCTTCACAGTTCATACTGACAATTAACTATGTATTTCCGGAAAATATAAGAGCTAGTTAGGAGGAAGGAGCTGCCATCTGATTCCCTTTGGCTAACAACCCTACAGAAAGCATGTGCTGTAGAGGTTTAATGAAACTTTTCATTAGGACAGGACTGTCCCACTGTACAGCACTCACGGGTGTCCAGTCATGTGCAATTCAAGGACTTTGTGGTAAACTCAACATCTGTGGCACAGAACAATTGAAGTCATTCTCACCACAGCTGAGCTTGACTCGTGCAGTGAATGTTGTATCAAGACTGTGATGATCTGACTGTTTTAGGAATAAACCTTTCAAAGAAGAGAAGACATTGATAAAAAATTGAGGTGCCACAGAAAAGGCCAGATGTTCAACTTCTAGGTCTTTAAAGGGCATGCAAATTTTTTCTCATGACTGAATGTGCATATTACCCATTGATGTGATCACTTATGCATCCAGCTCATCATCTGAATAGGCAAATATCCTATCTTCTGCAGCAACCATACTCAGAATTTAATGCAAAATTCATTCTTTTTGAAAATCAGTCCCCTAGAACACAATGGTAAATCATGCATGATGAAGTGATATGAAGAGAAACGCTGCACCCCTCTTCCGAGGTCTTTATTTCTTTTCTCTAGAAAAATGTCTCCACCTTGATGCTGAAAGCCACAATTATTATTTCTTCATAGTCACACTGTGTCACTGCTCAGTGGCTCACATCATTGATTGGGCTCCATTATGCTAAATTCTAGAATGCCCATAGAGCTAAATATAAAGCAGGAGACAACAGATACAAAAATAGACGTGGACCACAAGGTAACCATGAGCCACAGTAACACCCTGCAGTAGATTTGTCTTCCAAAGGTGCAGTGAAGCAGGGCTGGGGTGAGTCAGTACATGACAGAAGATCACAAAGGACAAAGGGTTAGTGGTGGTTCTCACATCACTGCATTACCACCATGGAAATAATTATCCTGCACCATGCTAGATGACACGACAGCTTTCATGCAACCCATGACTGAATGACGTGCAAAAATGAGGGTTCTGATGCCTCAGGATAAGCTTACTTGTTCTTTTTTTCCCTCTCTCTCTTTTTCTTAATAAAGGTAAGATTAGTCTCCCAGGAACAATCAGTTCTCAGCTCTGCCATGGCATTTTGACTTGCCTATCATTTCCTGGCAGATCAAACTGTTATGGGGTTCCTTGCTCATTTCCTTTCCAACCACGCAATGTTTATAGTTACCAGGTTTGAACAAACAGAACAAATTGAATTGCAGATGATATGCAATATAATGTAATATAACATAATAATATACATGAAATGCACTTTACATTTGTATATCAGCTTGTTAGCAGCAATACTGCCCTTAACAAGGATTGCTTAGAATCCAGTCTCCAGGCACCAGCAACCTTAAGTCTCTTTGGTATGGAAAGATGCTTTCCATTCATATTATGACCCACTGTATTTAGCTGTTCTTTCATACACAACGACAGATGTATGTAAGAAAAGATATGTAGGAAAGCAAACCTGCCATGATTATCTGTCTCTAAAATGAATGCTTACTCAGGGAGACAAAATACTCTTCCCCTCGCCAGGAAAACCTAAGCCGTATTATGTACACAAATAACATGCCTGTAGTTTTGGTGCCATAAAACATAAATCACAATTTAGCCCCCTGCAAATAGCCTCTCTGCACTGAACTGCTGTGCCACATTCCCCGAGGTCCACCTTCTTGGAAAGAGATGAGCAGAACTGGAGGAGGTGGTGAGGGGAACCGCGGTGCTCCTGGGGCCGATCTTTGCCCCTGCCACCCCACATCACTTCTGCAAGCATGAAACTGGGAACAAACTGGGATGAAATCTGAACAAGGGTTTTTTTGGTCTTTTTTTTTTTTTTTCAGGTGGTGTCAGTGCAATGCTTGCTTTCCTCTTTTTTAAAGGGTTATAGGAATTCTGGATCCGTGTCAGGACTGTGATCCCCTGTGCAGAATGGAAAAGGATTTTTAATGAAAACAAGCTTCACTTGTGAATATTTTAATACAGTGCCCAAGTGGTAACAGGATGATAAAGTTTTGATAGGCCTGGTATTGGCTTTTATTTTTTTAAGGGGGAACTCCTCTCTCACTAACGGAAAAAGCATTTTTAATGCCAACATCAATATAAAGTGCTGCTGGGACTTTTATATCTTTTCAATATCAGGCCTGTGTTCAAGGAGCAAAAATAAATGCAGCGTTCACAACCATTTGATATTATAGCTGAACAGCTTTCAAAAAGCTCTTACCATGTTTTTATGCACAAAGCATGATTTGGAGATTGGGGATGGAAAATGGGGGAACTGGAGAGGAGGGGAAGCTTTTTGTTAATTTATAGATGCTAGCTGAAATGTTTAAGAGAAATCTTACCAGGGTCACAAAATGGAGTGTGGATTGGGTTATTTTGCAAATAGCAGAGTTTCTTCTTCCTTCTGTCTTTTTTTTTTTTTTTTTTTCTGGCAGCATCAATAAATTTGTTTGATGCACTTTAAATGTTTAATTAAAACATTATGTTAGCACGTTTACTGTAAGTGATAAAAACACTTTGGAGGTGGTCTTAAAGCAATTGGTGGCTCTGAAATTGCTAGACATGCACTAGTAAATCAGATACAAAGTCCATAAATTGGAACGATTCTCTTTCAGGCCTGTGCCATTTCACAGATATTAAAGCTGCTTAATTTAATTCCTCAGTAATGTGGAATGTGTACAGCGGCTGATGTCACTTCTTCAGACTGATTGTTTAAGGTCATATAAACTCAGGCCTACAGAGCACAGGATAGAAATTCCCTCTTATATTAATACTGTTTATAATTCAGTTCTCCTTCAATCCCTTAATCAGAAAAGAAATGTTTATTGTGTGATATTGCTATAAAATAAGTAGGAATTGCAATGAGTATTTGAAAAAGTACAAAAAATACACACTAAGTCACAGCTACTGGCACCAACTGTCTCCTCTTTTTAAGCAGCCTTGTTCAACTTAAAAGAAAAACTTGCTTTTAATGCAAAGCAGTCATTTTTATATATGGACTTCAACTCTATTTGGCAGAGTACAAAGTACAAAAGAGAAGACAAAGCTACTGTAAACTGTTCCTTGCAAATGACTTTGTTCCCCAGCAAGTGACACCGCCCCATATTTACTAGATGAGATCTATAACCAACTGGAGTCAATGGGTGTTTTGCTGCTTCCTCCCATTAGAAGAGCTCATGCCTTTAGGAACTGCATCTTTAGCAATATGCAAGGGATAGCATCTGCTGCTCCACTGCTGGTTTAATACCTGCATTCAAAACACCATAGTAATAAAAGCTTCAGAACAAATTATTACGATTGGCTTCTTTGCCTACGTTGGAAATCTTTACTGAATCAAATTAATACAGAATATAAATATCACAATTAGATTTCACCAACATGAGCAAAGAATGAATCTTTCTTCTTCGGCTAAGAAAGTAGATTTTCTTGAGAAATCTCTGAGTCAGCATTTCTTGCAAGATGAACCTTTTTCCCCTTCCCCCAACAATGTCAATAGCTGAGAAGTCAATGATTTCCAAGGATGTCACGGATAACTTGCAATAGGAAAGGTAAAAGTTCACTCATTTTGATGTGTACACAACCTATTTCAGTCATCTTCAACAATATGTAACGTGAAATTCTTAGCATGGAAAACTTGACTAGATGTCATGTCCTCTACTCATAAAAAAAGCTGTGTGACAAGTTTATCCCAGGATCCAGAAGAAAAATTAGCTCTATTAGAGGCTTGACACTGGAGCAGCAGGAGCTCTTCATGAATTGCTTTGCTGCAGGAGCCACTGGGTAGATGGTTTCTTGACACGAAGGTTTCCAGGGGCTGTGAACACTTTTCTTCTTGTTCTTTTATTTTTGAGTCCTCACTCAAGGCTGAGATCAATGCCATGCAAGGGATAAAGCAGCAGTGCACAACACATGCTGGTGTTGGTGATGTCAGAGGAGTGTGTTGGTGAAAATGATACTGTCATCTTCAGTGTGTTTTTAATTCATATCTGCTCTCTTTCCTGATGAAACCACGTTTTTACCACCAGCATGAGGTAGAATGGATTTTTATCTCTCATGCATCAACGGAGTTATCAGCACGTTGTAATTACACTGTGTTGTGAGAAGCAGCAAGAGCACAGCTGGATTTTCCAATTCCAGATCTGAGGTGTCTGCAAGACAGACATTTAAGAAAATAACTAGATACTGAAGCTCATTAGACCATGTAATATTTAAAGTAGAGTTGAATTTGTCTCATGAACTCTGTCCTGTGTGCTCAAATTCCAACTGTATGTCTGCCTGCCCTACTATTAATCACTTTTTGGATTAAGAGACAAAATCACCTCTCCAACATTCTTAAGCAAATGTGTGTTTTTTCCATAAACAAATAAAGAAATCAAAACTATTTATCTTAGCTGGTTGATTTTTCCAAGTTATCTCATCCCAGATCTAATGACTATCCCAAATATTAACAGGAAAATTTCTCTGTAACAGCTGCACCTATTTTAATGTTATTTTCTTCTGTCTTATGTTGTATTGCTTGCAGTCTTTCATGGTTAAAGGGTAGCAAAGGAGTACAGCCTGGGCAATCTCACCCATCTTTGCCTGACCTACATTAGATTCTCATAACTGTCAAAGGAAACAGAGAAACCAACTGTTGCCACACATAGTGAGCCCTCATTAATAAACTCTGACAAAACCCCATCAAGCTTTAAAGTCATTTTCAGCAGGAATTAATACTGTGTAGTAGAGTCGTTTTCAGAAGAAATTAACTAAGTGCTGGAGTAATTTATGCCACCATTTCCAAAAGGAAGAATACTTGATTCTGTATTTATGTAATAAAGGGTATTCACAACTGAAAAATTAACCTCAGATGGTGGCAGTTCAAATTTGGTCATTATGCTTCATATAAAAAAAATAAAAAAAAAAAAAAAAGAAAAAAGCCCCACCCTTTAGTATCGAATACCAGCCCAACCAGAGTTTAAAGTGCCTGTATTGGACAAATATCATGAGGTGTGTTCACAAGTCGTGATCTTTACTGTGGATTTTGATAATGTATAGTCATCATACACATACATATACATCTTATAACATTTACATTTGTCACAGAGTAAAATGCTGTACATAAGCATCAATATTTGTATATAACCGAGCACATCAGTCCTCAAGGTAAGCTTAAGGCCCTCAGGATTTTTTTTTCCCCTTTATTTTTGTGGAAAACTACATTTTTTAAACAGTTTTGATATTTCATAATATAGTTTGTGACAGGGCTATTTCACCATTCACGAACGTGGGCTGCGGTGTCATCACATAGTCCCTAACACCGTGTCAGTGTGAGTCTATGGAGAAGACATCAAGATGTCAGCATATTCCGAAAGGGGAAAGGGTGTCAGTGCAAGTTTACTGAGACACGGTGGCATGTGAAGAGGAAGAAAAATGAAATGGTATCTGTGGTTGTACAACACTGCCAGACAAAGACATGCTCGTCCCAGAAGCCTTTTAAGAAGCGTGTGCAGTATTCAGGGGGCAGCAACCAGGTAATTGGGATATTTTCCAGTATTAAGGATAGTTTAGCTTTGAAGTAATTTTCTGTGCTAAAATACCTGATTTAAAACCAGAAGTCCCACAGTAGTAAGAGCAGGTGATCAGAAAATGATGCAGTAACGTGTGTTGAAGAAGAGGGTAGATGAACAGTCTATTGGGATGTGCAGTACTGTCCTCCCAACCACCTTCCTCATGCTGAGGAATGTCTTGAGAGGTTTCCTTCCTGCCTTTTCCTGGTCAGTGGAGTGTGCAGCATCCTCCTGAAGGATCTGCTCAACATGTGGGCAGCTCAGAACAGCAGCCAGCAACACCAGGCAAGAGTCTTCTCTTGGAACCAAAGGGCCACAAACACCACAACATCAGCACACAAATAGTGCTCGTGGTGCATGGTGGTACCCACTGATTTCACAGACTTGGTTTGGGATCACTAAAGGCAGATTGAAAGGTTCATTTGTGTTTAAGCAGCTGGCCAAAGCCCTCAGGGATGCACAGCTCCACCAGTCTCTGCAAGTGTTTGTCTTTCCTCACCCCAACCACATTCCATGAAATATTCAGCCCTGCAACTCCCCTTCCCATGTGCTGCCTCTTCTCCCAGCTGTGCCGAGCATCATCCAGTGCTGAGAACAGGATGGCTTTCTACATCCCTGTTCCTTGGAAAGGACACCCCACCATTTCAGGAGTGCAGCTCTGCAGTGTTGAGTCACGTTTTTTCAGCCCAGACATCTGGAATGTATCATATAGAGGCCAGATTTGAGGAGTATCTTCATTTTATGCTGCCTGCAGGAAGGAGGAAGGCAGAGGATTCACATTACTGCAGCACAGATGAGCTCTAATTACTTTTTGTCTAATTAGTGGACAATGTAAAGGTGCATATTATGGTCCACCCAAGCTCTTTTTGACCCTCAGTAAGGAAGTTCCTCCATCAACATTCATTGGATCAGAGCAAAACTGAGATGAAGGAATACAGGTACATGCTTGCTGTGATGTGAATGGGACCAGGTTTCCATAGGTACTTCCGAATTTTAGGAAAAGAAGCTTCTTTTCTTGAAGAGTCTAAAGTGATTGAGGCAACTAAAATCCTAAGATTCAGAAAGCTTTAGGCCAGGGCAGGATTCCAAAGCACCCAGGTGCCACACTCTCACTAGTAGTGCCAATATGTACCTAAATAAGGTGCTCTCTTCCCTCTCCCCAGCTGACAAATGGCACTCAGGATGTCCAACCACACTACTGGGTGTCGTGAAAATAAGAATAAAAACCATACATTAAGTCTTACCTCATTCATTTATCAGTGCAAAATGGAAAACAACCCAGAGTTCAGTGCAGCCAAACAGATGAAAGATGCAATTGTCCTGACCTTGGGTGGTGGTTTTTTTCCCACCCTTTCGCTCTGTAGTGTGCTCTGCTTTTCGAATGGAGGGATTTTCGTCATTACCACAGGCAAGGTCTCCTGGGCACGGAGCTGCGGCTGCTGCCGAGAGCAGCAAAGCCAAACCCACCACTGGTGCAACTCCACCAAAGCTCCCAGCCTCACAGAAGGGACTAATTTGGCCTTGTGTATTTTGAATAAATTGTTAACTCTTCTCGGCATGAAGAAGTGATTATTGAAAAGTTTGCCTCCACATACAAATGCAAATGACAGTCGAAGAACACGTGAATGTTAATCTTCCAAACCAAGTACGTAGACAAATGCTAGTCATTAGAAACATTTCCGTGCATTTATATTAGGCTGTCCTCTAAAAGACTTTTCAGACAAATATGTCATCAAGATATTCAAAACCATGTAATCTTATCCAAAGTTTCATCTATCAACAGTACAGTTTTCATCTCTCGCAGCTGTGTGTCAGAATGTGCAGGCAGATTAGCCAGCTGATAGCAAGGGGGGAAGGGAAAGAGGGGCTCTGTCATCATCAAGAAATACTGCTGGGGAGAAGAGACTCTTGCTGCTGATTTTTAAAAAATCTCCCCAGGAACCCTTTCTGTGCAGGGATGCAGGGGATATTTGCAAAGACTTTAATTTTTTGACGGGAGTTGGTGCTTGCCCCTGCTCGCAGCCCTCCCCCCGCTTCCCCTTCCCTGCAGAGAGTAAGTTCTCGTGACAAAAAACATCCTGAGCACAACTGTGTATCTGGTGTCCATGGCAAAGCGTCCCCCTCCATGGCAGATTATTTCACCAGATTTCTTGTGCCTTCACAGGCCCGGAGAGAACAGGATAAAACCCAAATCCAGATGGTTTTTAGTTCCAGCTGCACCTTTCACCTTCCTCAAAGGGCAAATCCCCTTGCAGGTTCCTTCTCCTCCCAGAGCCAGGGAAATCACTTGGCGGGGGGGGGGAAGTTTACCTTCACACTTTTCAGCAAATTCTGTAATTCTGTTGTTTCAAGGAGAGAGATGAACGGTGACATATATGGGCTTCTGATAAAGATGAAAAGAGATAGGACTAAAACATGCAGTAAAGCTCTGTGAAATGATTCCCCAATACGATATTCAATATGATGCCACTGTTGTCTATGAGACAATGTCTCTGAATCCATGCATATGAATTCGTGCATAATCTTTGAGTGTATTCATTTTTAAATACATTCTTTCAAGTGGATTTTAGCATTACTGAGGAGCTCTAGCTTGACAGCACTTGAAGAAAATGTTTTCAAAATTGGGGAGAGCGGGGAAGTTTTTCAAAACCACAGAAGAGCAGCAAGGACTTAACGCCACTTAAAATAGGCTCGTGATTTTATGGATATCTTTGAAACCTCTTTTAGAAGTGAAGCCCTAAATATCAGTGTTTGCTGACACAAATCGAGTACCTTGATTTTCAAAGTCTCAAACCCAATTTGTGTGTGACCGTATAGAATATTCAACGTCTCTGAACGTCGCCTGTCCCAGCAAAACCAACTTCAGGTTTCGGGATTACGTTTTTCTTTTGTGCTTTTGACACAAAGGTTCTTTCCCCAGGGACAGACAGAAACAAGGACAGTGCTTAGCCATTTGCCAGGGTCTCTGATTTCAGCTTGAAGGGGTATTTCCGCAGAAAGGAGTCTGCTTTGGTGGAGAATCCTGTGACGTGGGCACCTCCCAGCACCAAGGACTGAAGCTGGTGTAGTCTGAGTGATGTCAGTGTAGTCACCAAATCATCTGTGGGGATTGGGGTACAAGTCACCAAAGCCATATCTGAGGGAGCCGACCACTAAGGGAGGCAGAGCTCTGGGTCTTGCTCCAGTTCCTCTGAGCTTATCTGGTTCCTTAACTTCCATACCAAATCAATCTCTTTAATGGCAGCATAATGGTTACCCTATTTCTCTAACTTTCCCCTCAGCCTTTGAAATGTGCTTTGGAGCCACTTGACTGAAAAATATTTATAGCACAGAAAAAGAGCCTTTCCAAGGCAATATGGAGGTGCCCTGAGAAGGGGGAAGGAGAAGTTGGTTGTCCACTAAAACAAAACCCTTAAATGCAAAAGCAAAATTCAACATCAGTGGAAATGGAATTCCTCAAGGCTTCATTTGACAAACCCTAATTTTAAACTCAAAAGCATTCTTAAAATACTTGTGTCGTTAGTTCCTTGCCTGGAAAATTACCTTTGTTTCCTCTGAAGAGAAACGGAAAACAAGTGAGAAGCTGGGTGGGAAGGGGAAGACACATTATTTGATGCAACAAGACGTTGCTCCCAGCCTGGGGCTCGCTGTCCTCCCAGCAGAGCCCAGCCTGCCGGCTCTCTGCCCGGGCACACACTCCTGCCTGCCAGCCAAGGTCCACCGGGTCAGAAATCGGCTTTAGAGAGACTGCCCCGAGCCAGTGTTTACCTAGAGGAGTCATTGCAGCCTCTCAGGAAACAATCCACATTTCCAAATGAGCCTGCGTGCCCAAATATTTATTTGCTAGTTAGATGGTAACGGCTCTAGAGTGGTTGTCACAGTCTTCTGGGGACAGTGTGCAACTTGTACAGCTACGCAGGGTTTGTGTACCAGGTGAGGTATTAATCTGGTTAGTTGAAATACTATGGTCTGTCCACAGATCATTAATGTTGGCACCAGTGCTGAACGCTGTTAACACGTGTACTTCAGGGCTGGTGAGTGAGTCTGGTCCCACGGAACAGATGTTTAAGCCCAGAAAGGTCTACAGACCTTTCCCAATTTTGCTGCCCATGCTGCCAGACCAGCAGAAACCAGTGCAAGGCATGGGACCATGGGTGGAGGCTCTGGAGTTATGGCTTCAGCAGGCAAAGGAGGAGGAGGGAGACTGATCTGCCAAAACAAGCATGGGTGGTGTGGTTTTTAGAAGTCAGGGGCATCGAGCAGCAGGGAGCAGAGCTTGCTGGAGTGGTTTTTAAAGATGGTTTAGGAAACTGGCTTTGATTTTAACAGCCGGTTCTACCAACAGAGACCAAACTGCCCTCGGCACAGCTCTGTCCTTTTTCTTCGCCTACACACCACCACAAGCCAAAAAGCACTCACCAAGAGTGTATAACAAACTGAACTTCAAAAGGCCAAAAGCCACAAAAAACATAATGTCCCACAAGCAGGGAGCAGGAGCATATATAAAGAGAGATAGTAGTAGTGATTTCCTCAGATTCCTTCCTATGAAAAGGGACAAGTGGGCAGCCAGGAGGTTATGATACATTCCACGTCTTTTCTCAGTTCCCAGAGCCGCTCCAGCTCCCCGTAAGGGTAGCCAGCTTCAGCCAGGGGATACAGAAATACAGTGTGGGCTCAAAGTAACCATGCAGAAGGTATTTGCTTCCAGTGAATGCTGGGAGCCTCTTTCTATCCTCACCAGAGCTGTCTTACAAAGGCAAGCAACCAACTAATGGCAGCAGTGCTGCGCTCCCCCTCACCATGGCCATCTCCTCTCTGCTCAGCTCTGAAGGACATCAACAGAATCTGTGAGGACCCACTCTGAGGATGGTGTTCCCTCTCTCAGTCTTGTCATCAGGCTTTTTTCTCATAAGGGCTGAAGTCAAGGATGCGACCTGGACTTTGCCTTTGCCTCCACTAATAGCGGCATGGAGATTCCATTAAGGAATCTGCTCTTGGAGGCTTTTTGGAAAAACCTGCTTGCAGAACAAGATGAGATTGCTGGGTGCACACCCCTGCCCCGTGCCCTGCCGCTGCCTTCAGCAGTGTTCACAGTCCCCCCTCTCAGAGGAGAAGAGAACACAAAGGCTGTTCTTTAGGGAAGGACATTTTCCCCACGTGCAGTTTCGCTGCACTAGTAGTGTCACTGGCAACGAGCAGAGTGTCATCTGCAGTTTGCACATCGCAAGCGTAATCAAAACACCTTCCCCCCTAACTCATAACAGACAGCATGTCCCTGAGATGGATTTGCCATTGGCTGGTTCCGCTGCACAGCCCAGATTAAAAGCAAAACAGGAAAAGAACAGCGTGGTGTGTAATCAGGGAAGTGAACACCAACCCAGGGGTTGCACATCTCGCACTAGACAAGCCAAGTCGTAGAGAGATAACGAAAGTTCAATAACTCCTTCAGCAGATTGAGCTCTTGATTACTGCAAACAATCTGCTTCAAAGAGCTGCAGCCTTGCTGGTGGGGGTTCGTTCACCCTTCCTCGAGCCAGGAGGCCACCTCTGCTCCTGCACCGTGGGCTGGGAAGCCTCCAAACACCTCCGGGACTTTGTGAAGGTGCCTTCATCCTGCAGAGAGGATGCCCCTTCAGACGTGGTGAACCCAACCTGCTTTCAGGTTTTTCAGGCCAACAGAGGCACCTGAAGACTTAGAGAAAGATGACACTGCCAGATGGCACGGCCCGGGGAGAGGATGAAATGAAGGCTGTGGGGGATGAGTACACTGATTTCTCCAAAGACTTATAACCACGCCGAAGAAAGAAATAGCTCTGCCACAAGAGAGTCTGATGAGAAAAGTCATTTGCTACTGAAATGTAATTTAAAAAATGTATTTAATACCACTTAACAACACAAGCCTGTAATACCCTCTTATCTAAACTGCTTGTGGATTACTTGCTTTTCACTTACTAACCTACCCGCTAATTTCTACAAAAAATAAAAATACAGGTCAGGCTTCTGCTACCAGATTTAGTTATTTTACCAGCAGACAAAGATGAGCCAGAATGGTTATCAAGAAAAATAAGGGGGGAAAAGAGAATTGGGAAATCTTAGACATTGTATTAAAACAACAGTTTTTAGGGTGTTTGATTTACTATTCAACTGTGCACAGCTGCTGCTGTGAGAAATAGGAAGCATGCCAAGGGAAAGAGATGGGGGAAAAAAATTAACGGGTGGGGGAGGTTTGCAGAATCAACTGGTTAATGAGATATGAAATTTTTTATGAGTAAGCCCCTGCTGAAAAGCACTTGTTTGTTTGAACCAGCTTACTGCTTACCCACTGACACGGCAATTCGGGTTCTCTCTCCCAAGGACTTAATCACCAAATGCAAAATTTAGACAGCATTTGGGTTTTTCATGCACTGGTTTAGATTCTCTGTGCTTCCCCCTCCTTATCTTGGTGCAAGCTATAACCTGCTGGGGTCCTGGCACGCGTTTTCTGCTCTCTGCAGGCTGCAGTGCTCTGCGTGAAGGGGAGCACTTTCCACAGGGAAGGCAGTAAATGACTCGAGTCCCACCATGGCTGAGGGAGGAATCTCAGCAGGGTGAGGTAAGAGACGTGGGTTTGAATGCCTTCAGGAGAGGACAGGAGGAAAGCAGTGCTCTCAGCAGCCTGGCTCTCCCAGGCTGGTTCCATCTTCCCTACAGCCCCTTTACAGCGCAGAGAAGAGCTTTCCTTTCTCCAATTCTAGGGGAAGAACCAAGTCTCAAATATCCGTGGAAGATGTACAACCAGGATTTTTTTTAAAAAAGGAAAGTTCTCTGCTCGGTCCTGAGGAAGACCCCTAGCTCTTTTAAAAACCCATTCCTTCACTTGGCATTTCCTATAAGACCACTTAGGCAGTCCCCTGCTGACTGTCCTCATCTGTCCCCATTCCTGGGGACTGAGCACTTTGCAGACACTTCACCTGGAAACCTAAGCACCGAAGTCAGGATTATTCAGCACCCTGAATTTAGGAAATGCTTTGCTGCCTCCTAATCTCTTTTCACATAACCTAACCCTTGATTTGTATTTCAAGTGAAAAAATACTTCAGTCTCCTCAGAACAAGCTTGACTTGTTTGCAATAATTTCTTACATTATATTTTTCCCAGTTTCTCCTATGAGAAGACCTTACAAATGTCTTTGCCATTGCTTGGTGTTTTTTGCAAGTATCAAAGTTTCAACAATTTCTGAGAAAAATAGATGTCCCAAATTCTCTAAAAACAAAACACAAACCCTGAGCTGTAGGGCTAAAGTTTGTACCAAAGCCTGGTTTGTGATATTCCCCATGAGGAAGAGGGAACTGGCACCACCAGAAGTCCTATATTTCATCCTGGTTCACTCACTGGTGAAAGTCTGATGATGGAGAAACTTTTCAACCTGAAATATTTGTTTTCAGTTGATTGATAAACTACCTAAAACAATGTTTTATTGCCGTGCATATCTGCAGCTATGGGGCAGCTAATAGGCTTGGCCCCAGTCTACCCCTAATGATATTAATGAAGGGCTCTTTTCTAGAACCTGTTCAAAGAAAAAGCATTTAAACTAAGGGATTAAGGCAATAGGCAGTGCTCCTTCACAGCAGCACCCCGTGAATGCCCCTGTTTGCATCTGCTGCGTGGTCAGGACAATACCCATTGCGTCGGCTCCCCAGAAGGCCTCACTGTAGAATATGAGACTTGAGAAACCATTTATGGGGATCTTATCTTACATACCTAATTGAGATGTCAGGCCACTGCATTTAAACTATAACTTGAAGACCAATTAAAGGCAACAACTTAGTGCTTACCCAGGGATCCAGGGAGATTGCATGATGACCCGCCTGTGTTGTAAAGAGAGATTAAACAGACTGGACTAAACAATGCCTGAATTTTTCTGGTGATGCCTGATTTGGGGGAGTAATCCCACTTTATCCCCAAACATAAACCTTTTTGTTATTGAGAAGTATATAACCTACAGGTGCCTTATGAACCTTTTCACCTGGCTTTGATGTCCTAACAGTTACTAGCCTTAAGCTTGTTGTTTTCCTGTTTTATCTCTCCCTGAATTGTTTCCAAGCAGCTATCTGGTTAGTGGGAAAGCCTCACTTTTCAGCAGAGAAAATGGCAAATCAAACAAATAAAGTTTTATATATCATCTTCTAACTCCAAACTCTGACCCTTGCATTGAATAACAGTACACGGGATAATCTGAAAACCAGCAGATCTGAGATGGCAAGTTAAAAGCTTAGGGGTCACTGCTGGGACAAGAGGAAGCAGGAGGCAGTTTTCCTGCCTTCGTGAGGATGATGATGAGGCCTTGATTTCACATGGTGAGGAAGGAGGGAGGCAGACCCTAAAAATAAAGAGCAGAAGTTTATTTGACAGTGTTATGAGGAGGGTAACTGGAGGCAAACATTTGACACTGACACGCTGGAATGCTGTAAAAATTTAATTAGATGGGTACATTAGTCATAGTTGTATTAGGGGGTTCATACACTACATGCAAAAATGCATGCTCCAGTACAAAAGAAATATTTAAGTCCTTCCTGTAAATACCATTTCCCTCATTATTGGGAAATGTGGTCTCAGTGGGACCATTGGCCATGTCATTGTATTTACAAAAGTATGGTTAGAATGAGATTAACAGCATTTATGGTAAGGGTTTTCCTACACAGAGAATGATACCTATTATACAGGCAAAGCTGTGCACCCGAGTGGCAATGAAGGGGGCATATGTGGCTGCTATCTGGTTTAATGTAGGGTTTACTTCTATGCTATTAAACTCTCTTTAATAGCCTCATGTTGCCTTATGCAAGGGCTATTGGTCAGCTCAGATGCGTTGAAGCACGTCAAGAAGTCCCACTGCAATTCTGCCTGCCCCTGGAAGCCACTGGGGTATGTTTTATGGCTTCACAGCTGTCCCAAGGAGAGCTCGACAGACTTGTTCGCTCAGTCTGGGTAGTTAAAAAGAACCCCACAATTTGGTCCTTAAAAGGTGATCCTTTGGGACTAGGTTTATTTGGGAAGTTCATCTGAATCCAGTGCAGATCACTCTGGTTGGGGCATCTCATAGCTCTCAGGATGTATCTGCGTGACTCTGATTAAAAATTAAGAGAACTTGTGTGATGGGTGTTTTCTTAATTTTAAAGTTTCAGATAGATCCAAAATCTTGCAGGGAGTTACCTAGATTTCAACTGCCCTCTTCTATTTTGCGGTGAATCAGTAAACTAGTTTAGGCCAAATATTTCCCACATGCTTCATGTAAAGAACTGGATTACTGTGGGGCTGCTCCAAGGACTGCAGAACACAAATCTTTGCAGAAAAGCTTTGGATGTCGAGGTGGTAAGCTAGTTCCAAAACAAAGAATAAGTTAACCAGTTAGAAATCACAGCTGAGAGGATATGCTCAGCTATATTGCTGCACACTCACAATGCTCCCTACCTCATAGAACGTACTTGTGTCTTTTCTTGGGAAAAAAATTGCATATTTCAAGTAATTTGAAAGGATTTCTTTTCACAAAGCCCCGCAGAAAAGGAGTTTGGATGATTTCCCTTAGTTTTCTTTCCCTTCAGCTTTACTACATGTGGAAAATAAGATAACATTTTAATTTGACAATGTTCATTTAGTAGTAAATAAGCAAATAATTGGTCATGTTTTATTTTAAACAGTCTTTCAGTTGTAGTACCATGTGTGAGATTGAAAAATAATTATGAGATTGAGATACCGGATAGGAAAAGGATAAAAACAAAGGATGACTCAACCAAAATAATCTAATAGTTTGTCTTAATCAGTGTTAGGATTGTTCTGATGAATTTGATATCAATGCTACAGAAAAGGAGAAGGCTATACTGGTGATCAGTTCATTTCCCAGAATTCAGTGAATTTGCAGAGGATACCATTGTCTGCAATTACCTGCAAGCACAAAAAAAAGGAACATGTACAACTTCTGAGCAAGTCAATTGTAACCCCAGAAAATCCCATGTGTAAATACCAGGAATTTGTGTTGGGGAAGGGTGTGTATGTGTGTGTGTGTGTCCAGGATTATATACATAAAATAATGAAGAGTAGCCTCTACTTTGGATCGAAACACCAAAATGTGGATCAAAATTCTCCTTCGGTCTGGTGTCCTATTAACATAAATTGGGGGGGAAAAAAGTGTCAGACTGGAAAGAGCAGGAAAATGAACTCCAAAACCACAATTTATGTGAAGAAGACTCTTTCTTTTCTAAATCCCGAACAGAGAATCACGACCTCACAAAGAGACTTGCCCTTTACTGTCATGTTGGCTGTTTAAAATCAGTAGATCAGTCAGACCAACTGAATTGCTCTATCGGAAAGGATAACCAGCCAAATGACCACACATTGATTGCAAGGCAGATGCATCCACACACAAGGTTTTTAAACAGGGAAAAAAAGAAAAAAAAAAAAAAAAAAGGTACCCTGCTCTAAAACACCTAAAACATCTCCTGCCAAGAGCATCTTCTAGGGCCAGTAGCACGATGGTTGAGAAAAGCTGAGAGTTCTGAATGATGTCTGTAGCAAAAATTTTAACACAGTAACGTTATCATAGCTGAGAAATTAAGTTTAAATAGTATGCAGCAACTTATACAAAGAAACAGACATACAAAGCGTGAGAAAGAGTAAAATGAGACTACAGCAGAGTGGTTTGGATGGAAGTAAGATGTATAATAAATAGGTGACTTGTTTCGGACTATGTGCCAACAGATACCACCTTGACACACACCAACACCACCTCAGTAGACAGCTGGATGAATCGAGGCCCTAACACACAGTTTCTCAGTTTACCTGTCTGTTAATCACACTGATTTACTTCTAAGTTAAATTAAAAGCAAAGCTCCCAGTAACACACAAGCTGCAGTTCTTTAGTGACTTAAGAATTTAAGTCCCATTTGCAGAAGTCCGACAGACGCTTTTGAAAATTGGATTCATAATTAGTAAACCAGACAACTGGACTCTTAAGATCATTAGAAAGATATTAGGTAGAAACTTCAAAGTCAGTGGGATTTGTACACCTTAGTCACATAAGCTCCTCTGAAAATTTTTCCTTCATGCCAATCTGCATTCAAATAATTCTTCTTGCACTTGGCTATAGTGTGTTTGTCACGGCCACTGAGCACAATAAATCAAATCTAAAAAATTCAGTAGGGATAGGAATTAAATAAATGTCTCCTTAAAAAAATCATTTTCTAAAAGGTACAAGAAATTTTGACTATACCACAGAGAGGAAAAAAAAAAAAAAAGTATCTTGTTAAATCAGACTGAAGTAGTTCCAGCTCATCCAAAGCCTGTTCCCAAGTGAGTGCTGGAAGATCAGAAGGCTGTGACCAGCAGAGCCTAGGCAGAAGCAGATGTTGTGTCCAACACAACATTCGTTGTGGAATTCAATAGCTGGTTTGGTGAATCATTTGAACTGGTCACTTGGGAAGGCAGTGCCAGCTTAGTTTATGCTAAGTTTGAACAGTCCGATGTTTGAACAGCATATTCACCTCTTACTGGAACAAAGAGGCTGTGTTTGTAAATAAGATGACAATTTGTACCATATTAGGGTCTTTTGCAACCAACAAAGCATTCCCATTTTCCATAGAAAAGGAACCCTTTGCCTGGGAAGAAATATCATCTGGCAGTATTTCTGGAGCCATGTTTCAAAGAGAAATTTGAAGCCGATCTTGTACAATGCACAGGCATTAATCACCAAAAGCGAGATTCTCATAAACAAAGTAATCCAAACCAGTAACACAAACCCAGTTCCCCTCCCTCACTGAGCACTGATCAGTGTGGATGCAGCACAGCAAAAACTGGGGCAAACCCCCTTCACTGACAGAAAGGCACCTGGCCCTTCTGCCCGAGGATTAACCTGTGCCCTTGTATCTCAGAGCAAGAGCAGAGTGTTGCTGAGACCTTCCGGCAGTGCAAAACATGAGCAAAGCCAAGGAGACTGGAACAACAGAAATAGCATCAAAGGAAGCAGAGAAAAATGTTAGCTGCCTGGTGGTGGGGCAGCAGGATGGACGGCTGTGTTATAGGAGTGTCACCTGAGCAAACCGATCAATGCTATTAAGACTGAGTCAATCAGTGTCTGTACAAGTATAGCAGTGCTAGAATGATGACAAATCTCTGGGTCCAAAGGGAGACATCCTTCACCTTGTTGAAAAGCAAGGAAGTGGCTGCTGTGATCCCTTTTGGAAAGCGTTTCTGATCCCTACCTGGGCCGTCCCCATCAGATGTCGGGTGCTGGAGTTTTATGACTTCCAAATGCTGGTGCTGCTGCCGTGCCCGGAGCCTGAGCTGCTGTGGACAACAGTGTTGACTGCTGCTGTTTCACTAAAATGAATAATTATATATCTCCCTCTCAAGCTGATTGTTTGAATGATGTGAGAGGGAGCACACAAGAGAGATGCTACCAATAAGGGATCTTTTAACACGGCTAATGTTGCCTGTGAGGAAAACCAGACTGCAGGAATGAAGGGTGAACTCTGGTCCTGCCATCAGTTCATGGCACTAGCGATGCTTAAGTGGCACAAGGGGACCTTTTTCCAAGCCCATTTAATAGTCCAGTCTGAAAGTAATCTTCTCCTCTCTCGTTGCTGTTCTTCCCATGTCTCTCCTTCTTGGCATGGTGCCTTTTCTCCCCCAAGCAGCAGCTGTGCACACTTGAATAGTAAATCAAACACCCTAAAAACTGTTGTTCCAAAATCTTTTCAGATCTTTCTCTCCTCTATTTCTGTTCTCTTTTTTCTTGCTAATGATTAAGGCAATTGGCTTTTTTTTTTTTTTTTTTTTTTTAAATTTTAAATCTGGTATGAACTAATTTTGTGTTGCAAACAACTGGATGTATCACAATGTCTGTCAATGAAAGGACCCAGAGGTGTATCTAGTTCATCTCCCATCCGAGTGGGAGTTGTTGGGGGGCCCATGGTGGGGGGCCTCAATTTCCTCTGAGAGCACGTCCCAGATGATCTTGTGAAAGGCCAAAGAAGATGGTAACAGTCTGGATTTCCAGGAGATATAAATACACTCCAGTCAGGGCTGATTTACACCAACCAGGGACCTGAGCCCAGCATCCTAAATGGCATTTGTTTTTATGGTTTCAAGACTATTTCCACAACAGAAATGCCTAGAGGATTAATATTGTAGAGACAGGGATGAGGACAGAACAGCAAAATACCAGATAATTAGCACCATGCAGTATATCATACGTTTTTTGTTGAACTCAACATCCATCACAGAGTAGCAGTGAGTTACTCCCTGGAAAAAAGGGTACATTTTTTTTTCCCCCCCAAGGAGTCAGATTTACAAAAGGTAACTCAGTTGACAGAAATGCCCGACTCCTGCTAAAAATACCTAGCAGATTAACTGTTCCTGTATTTTGAAACTATTGCGAGAAACTGATGTGGCACCTTAAAAAAGATCCAATTTAGAAACAAACAAAAAAGAAAGTGTATAATTCTGGTAATGCCCATTTTATTTGTATGAGACACTTAAGCCCACGGATAGCTTATCCCTTTAACATGTACAACTGTGAAAGGGATGTGATGGTGGAGCTTTGGCTGTGAAAATACAGTGTATGCCTTATTACAAAGAAAACCACAGTTTGAAAACCAGGGAAAACTCTGATTCACCAGCATGACTCACACATGCACTATAGAGCCTGCAATCCCTTTAGCAAAGATTCAAGTCCAGCAGCGTGTAAGTACTTGCAGAGAGAACATATTTTCCCTAAATGAATGATCTTTTCAAGTGCCGTATCTCACTCCTTTTGAAGACAGTGGAAAAATCTCTCACCAGACTTTGGCAGAGGCCCCTTTAATGCAGGAGGAAAATCAGTAGACACCATGTAAATATCCACAAAAATGACTCAAAGCCACCATCAAGATAATACTATCATAGGAGATGGGAAGTGAGATTTCTGAGAGGGCTGTTACAAGCCCAGGGAGGGCCTGTTATGTTGGCTAGTGGCTGATTGTGATTAGGAAAGCTGAACTTTTCAGGAAATGAATACTTCAGGGTTCCCACCTCGTGAGAGAATTTTGACATGCTCTCAATTCCAATAAATGAAATTGAGAGGGGGCTGGAACTAGAAGATCTCTGTGGTCCCTTCCAACCCAAACCATTCTACAAAACTTGCCCGAAAGCAAAAAAACAATATTCAGAGGATTTTTGGATGTCTCCAGAAAATGGAAACAACTAGACTGGAAAACGCACCTGTTTGGAGGCAACAACTCAGTTGGCTGCAGTAGAAGGGAGTTCAAAGGATTTTCATATCCGGTGATGAAATATTTTTGTTGCATTACTCCAACTCCTGAGACCACTGGACCTACAGATTATAACGAAGTGTGATACTGGAGCAACCGCTGAGGAGTCAGGCTGTTAGGGTTTGCTGCCTAACAGAGCATCCACGAGAGGAAAGAAACCTCTTGAGGGGTAATTGCAATTCATTTCGTCTGCTGAGGCTACGAAAAGTGGTGTAAGAATGTGCATGGGCCTTAGGGGGAGGAACTCAAGGTACAGATGCAGGTAAACTTGTTTGTTCAACCCTCTCAAATATGTGGCTTCACTTTCAGAACTGCAAAGCCCCATGTTGCTCTCACTGAACCAGACTGGCAGGGAAAGGAGCTGGGCGAGTGCTCCTGGTTTTCCAGTCACAGTCGTACCCAATGCAAGCATTTTTCCAGTGAAAATAAATACTGAAAAGTTCATGCTTAATACATTTAACATACTGGTATGTTAAAGAACACAGGTCTTAATTTGGTTTCTGATATTTTTTCCTTTGCTTTAGAATAGAAAACTTTCAGTATATTTTGAAAATTCTCACAATGGAAAGAAAGTGTCTCAGTTTAGCACACAAGGAACCTACACTCACCATTTCTGTCCATGTTTCTGTGGCTGTGTTGAAGCCTGACCTGGGTCTCCATGAAGCCATTAATTCTGTGACATGTTTACCCATCTACATACCTTCTACCGGGGCAGATCTGCTCAGCTCCACTGTCTGTGAACTACAGGCCTTTGGTTATATGGGCTCATTTTCCCTGGTTTTTGGACTCTAAATAGCATCTTAACGCGCCTCTCATCCTCCTCTGAGAGTCCCAAATTTGCTGAAACCTTGCTTTTTCGCTTGAGCCAAGGGAGCATTAGGCCAGAGCTTATGTTATGCACAGTAGCTTGGTGTTCCTCAGCAGGGAAGTCAGATGGAAGATAAAGTCAACCCACAGCCTGCACACTCACCTCTTAACCATGCTGTACTCATAGGAAAGGTCACCTCAGTCCCATAAACTCTCATTCTTGTATTTCCCAAGCTAACAAACTCCTCATTTGGTTCTCAGAGCTGCCTGGAGTCTTTCCATGCTGGCATTGCTTAACTCTGAAGCCTGTGGTGATCATTAACGAAATGTATTGCCCACCATTTCCATGTCATCAGCTAACTTGGCTTTGGACTTCAGTATGTTAGACATTACTTCTGAGTGAAAATAAAAACAGTCCTCTCCATTTCATAATATTAGGTTGGACCTGCAATCTTGAAAGGCTGGAATTGGAAAGTATTATTTATCTTGCTTAGAAAGAACAGAAAATAGATTATTAGCCATGTATGAAGTGTGTATTAAAGTTAATTAATACCTGTGTGAAACCTCTACATAGGGAATTAACATGAGACATCGAAAAATAGTTCTTTTGTATTGTCTGAGAAGACAGAGCTGCATTTCCCTCTATGTGAGTGATAAACATCTGTATTCAGCATTCCTGGTTCTATAGGTATTAGATCTGTGGTTGACCAGAGAATGCCATAAAGCAGAGCTGAATTATTTCATGTTTCGTGTTACTTCTGGGGGAAGAGGGCAGGTGGGAAGTTGGACTAGTGGGAGGTGCTATCTGAGGAATGCTGCACTCGATTTTGGTGCATTTTGCCTGGTGCTGCTCCCCTTCCTGGCACCCAGCTCATGGCTTCCCTGGAGCAGCTACAACACCAATTGGGAAGTCGTGAGTGCAGACACCTGAACGTGAAGCTGTTCAGGACCATCTGCCTGCACGATCCGACACGGGGCTGTCCAGCGAGCTGGCATATTAAGGCACATTTATTTCTACAGCCCATGAAAAATAAAACAAACCTATGGGATTAGAAACTGTGCTCTTCTCCAGCTAAGCAAACAAAACCCTATTTCTGCGTCCCAAGAGTCTGTCCCTGGATCCTCAGCAAGATACTTCAACTATCTGAATACCATCCTCCAATTTCACTGTCAGCAGAGGCAAAAATGCAGGAGTACACCAACCAGGGATGGTTTACCCCAATTTCTTTGCTGCTTCTGGGGGGACACTGTGAGCATTGTCCTTAAACACTGAGGAAACACATATAGAACATGCTATAATAACTAATAGACTAACTAATATCTAACGTGCTGTAAGAACTAATCTGGCATCCAGAACATTCTGAACAAGGGGCTCTCCTCTGGTGGGAAGAGAAGTGTTTTCCAGTGTTTCCATCCAGAGATTCCTCTCCTACATTGCTGCACAATAAACTTGTTGTAAGAGGGATCTTATTCAGATCGGCATCTGCGTTTATGCTACAGGAATATTTGTTATATATAGGTGAGATTGTGTGCCCTCCCTCACTGAGCTGGATCTTATCTCAAGGACACACCCCGAGAGAGAAGAGGGAGGAAGATATTCCATTCTGGGGCATCACAGGAGCAATTCCTCCCTATTTTTGTTTTGTTCCAATACCAACAGCAGTTACTCACACGCCCCCATTCCTGTATGGACTAGGTTGTGCTGTGGTGGTGCAATAGATGGTCTTTGTCTTTCTCCACCCACTGCTTTTTGTGTCTCAGCCCAGTCTCACAGCAATCACAGAAGTGTCTGGCTGTCCCTCTTGCCTCCGCAGGAGCTCACACTCCACAATCCAGCTCAGGTACTTGTGTTCCTGCATGTGGATTCAGGGGAGTTATGAACGTGAACCTGCACAGCAGGATGAGAGAAGAACACACAAAGAGAAAGTATTTAAAAAAACCCCCAACAACAATGAACGTTTAGGATAAATTGCAAATAGAGGTGCATAATTTGTGGTTAGAGAGAATGAGTGCTAGTCATTATTCAGTACCACTCATTTCTTTCCTCCAAATATACGTATGAAAGTCAGGAACAAATAATATTTTTATAAACAGGGAGGAGGTTTTCTTTTTAAAATTAGATTATGTTAAAAAATAATCTAAGATGACTGGAGTGAGATTGTACCTATAAGGAGAATTTACTATACAGCCAAGTGAATCATTTATCCAAATATAATGTGTAACTTCACAGCAAACAAAAGCCAGACATATGAAGAGTGAATTGTTTACAATAGAGAGTTACATATTAAAATATATGTATAATTGTAACCTTCTGTTAACACCCTCTTGAAGAGAAGAAACACCAGTTGCAGGCTTTAAAATGCTATGTCTTAACTATGCTCAGTGAAGAGCTCTGTATGTAACGAGAGCAGCATACAGAGGAGGGATTCTTGCAGATACAAAAAATAAAATAAAAAAAAAAAAAAGAAGACAAAGAAAAAACAGTTCCTACGAAAGTTTTTAGCAGAAGTTGTTCCATCTTCATTTGTGTGTATCAAAGGAATTCATTGTCATCTCCAGAGACAAACTTGGGGGAAAGAAAACGTGCTTTATTGAAAGCAAGACTTATGATTTAATCTGATCTCACCAGAATTTCATTCTAAATCTAAAAAGGTTTCCCTGGTGACATCACACTATGCATGGTGTTCTCAGCCCACAGGCATCCATTGTAAGCTCTAGAAGAAACTTGGCCTTAGCTGGGAATGGGAAAACACATTTTGGAGGTCTGATGAGAGATCTTCCATCTCTGATACTTAAAGAAGCCCAGAAACTTGGCCTGGATTCACACTGATTGCCTCTACCTCCTCCAGAAAACCACTAGAGACATGGAAACAGAGGCCCTCATTTGCACCAAGCTCCTTTCCCAAACCTTTGGAGAGAACATGGCAAAAGAGAGTAACTGTGAAGTCTTCTACTGTTTAACCAGTGCAACCATCACAAACAACCTCTCAAAGCAGTATAGAAATCAAAGAAACCTGATTTCTACCTTTCTTCCCATTAAGAAATTGATTAGAAGAGCCTTCTCATCACTGATGAAACCTGAGGGGAATGAGAATAGTGGAAGAACAAAGAATCCCTTGAACAACAGATACCCATTTCCCTGCAGGCTGGTTATGCCCCCTTCAATCCCACAGTAGTAAGTTGCCTTACTCTGTTCCACCAAGAATCCCCTAAATAGCCTTCTCTGCGTATTTGCTGCCCTTTGTATGCTCATATAAATTTGGCAATACAGCCAAACTCCAGCTATTTTCCTTATCCTGTCAAGTTCCCTGTTTTCCTCACAGAGAATCTGCATCTCCTGAAAAACAACCTCCCTGAACCCAGCCCTTTTCTCCCCTGAGCTGGAGCCCTCACTCCCCAATACCCTATGCACAGGAGCTATATGCTATCTGAGCTCTGGGAGATTAACAACACAATTTACTGCCCTTTTTGGATATTACAGAAGTGGAAGCCAGGGAATACAGTAGTTCAGAAGATAAAGAGGCATGGAGAGATCTTATGCAGAGATAAAACTCTGCCATAAACCCCATTGCATCTGCAAGACCTGTCAGGAAAATAACAGGAGCCACAGTCAATACGATATTTGTGTGTATCACATGTATTCACATTTCAATATTTTTTCACCTCACTGAATAAATGGATGTGACTTAAAAATCCCTGAGACGATGTGGAGTAATAGTTTCCCAACAAAGAAGAAGAACCCAGGCCCTCTTACCCCCTTTGCTAGAGCCAACTGCAGGAAAGCTCCTCTGCCAAGTCCTCTGGGCAGGTGATAGACTCACCTGAACGAAGACAATGAGAAAGTGAAGATTGACTTGCTTGTTATCACAAGGCTCCCAGCTGCCTCGTGCACACATTGGGAGGATAATTTCAGAGGAGCTTTGTTGCAAGTGCCCCTCTTTTCCAGTCAGTAGGCATCATCACAGCCAGATAAGAAGCTAACACAGATACCAGCATTCGAGTCATTACAGCGACATGCAATACTACAATTTTCTGGGCTATTGATTGCTGCTGTTCTGGCACTGCAACCCAAAACACTGGAGGAAGTCAAGTGGAGAATGAGAAGAGATGAATTTAGCATGCTGGAGAGCTGGTTAAAATACCTTTGCTGAGAAGAGCTGCTTTGTCAAAATCACAACTTTTGCCCAAAAGGTATGAATTTTGAGACAAAGGTTTTGCAGGTAGTTTGGGGATTCTTGCCCGGGTGTCTGACCTGCCACATTAGTTCCCCAGTCATGCAGCTATCAATAATGCTCTCTCAGGTTATACTTTGTTTTATTTTAGTGCAGTTTCATTCTGAGCTGCATGACCAAAGAGCCAAATTTTTGAAACATCTCAAAAAATAGTGTGTTTTTCCATTCCCAACCCTTCCTTAAGGTTCAGATGGAGGTAAATAACTCTGTCATAAACTCTATGGGGAGTTTATTGATAACATAAAATGATACATTTTGCTTTCAAGACATTTCTTATTACAGTCAGGAGAGAGAGGATGTGAGTCAAAAGCTTTCTTCTCAGTTCCACTTGGTTCATTTGTTCACTCGGTTTACTGAAACTTAAGTAGCTGTTAGAGCTAGAATTCCCAAGGCATGTGTGTTCTTTAACACATAACTTAATTTACAAAACAAATAATTACAACTCCTTTTCTGAGTGTCACCCTTCCCAGGAGCATCTGATGCATATGCTAAAATGTAAACACCTGAAAGCTGAGGCTCTGCTGCAATTAACTGCTCCCTGTTTCAGGGAGATTTACCCTCCAACCCACCACTTCTTCTACTCAGAAAGTCATTTCTACATCTGGATTGCCTTTAGATAATTTACTCCAAGCAAGCAGAGAATGGCAGATCACAGCTTTGTCTTCCACAGATCCCTCCAGAAAAACCTTATAGTTGAACAGATCTCCCTCAATGTCAGATGAAGGTGATGCTCAGTTATCCCACAAAGAAAGCTTTCTAATTTCATTTCTAATTCAGTGTTTTGCATCGTTCAGGACTGGCTCCTCCTCCCTTTAGCTATAACACTGCCCTAATTATACAGAGCCCCAACGCTACAGCGTGTGGTAGTTTCAAGTTCGCTTGTTATGTGATGCCTGCAACAATATTTGTTCACCAGCTACTCCAAACAAAACGTGTTGTTCTACTGCGTTAACATCAAAGCCAAGCTTGTAGATGGTATTGGTTTTATTTCTGTGATATGCATACCTCTACATACATGTGTTTATATATAGGTGCAAACACAGATACACACACAGACACACACTCTTGCCCAAGAGAAAAATCAGTGCAGGGCTGCTTATAGTAACAGCAAACAACAACTGATGCTTGTGATTTTGAATCTTTGCAGCAGGCACCTTTCATATTGAAACCCACACGGGGAGCAAAGACAGGCAGCTGCCTGCACAGTGCCTTGCTCTCCAAGCACTGCAGCCTGCAGAGATGCCATCCTTTCTGTCCCAGGGGGATCCCTTTTCCTCCTACCCATGTTATCAGTGGTTTAAGGCAGAAGTCCCTCTCCTCCAACACCTCTGTAGGCCAGTAGAGATTTTCATCGTACCTTCTTGCACAAGCAATGACTGGAGGTGGTGGATGGCTGTGTGCTGATCATTAATATATTCCAAAAGAGCAGGGCTCTGTTAGATGATTCAAAATGCTTGCCAGAAGCTTTTTGGCGAATTCTTATCTGCAAGACATCATTTCTGGTGGGCTAAGAGCGAGCTGTGTAGGTTTTCTCCACACCCAGGGTACCGCTTGGGGTACTGTGTACAGTACACCATGCGCTCCCAAAACCAACCAAACCAGTCCACTTGTGCACCTGGAATGCCTACCTGTTCATAAAGACACATAACTTCTCCTTGCATCTGATAGTGGTTGAATTTCAAAAAAAAAAAATGGTCAATGTATACTAATGAATGATTTCAATCGCCTCAGCCTTCGCTGGGCCAGTCTATCACAAAGTAAAGCAGTAAAAGTGTCTGTTACCCTCTTTCTCATTTCCCTGTTCTCTGCCTCAAACCCTTTCTTCTTTTAGAAGTTGAAACTCAACTTGGACAGAGTAAAGTAGATGAAAATCAATATCCATAGTGAGCTATGACATAGAACTTCGGGCCAAGACACATTGAAGAATATTGATTTGTCTAAAATATATGCTCATGCAACCAAGTCCTTGCATTTTGAGGAGTTCCTTCTTTTGGACTCTAAAATCTTTTCACTATCTGAAGTCCCCATATTTCTCCTTTCTTCCTCTGTTTTTCTTTTTCTTTTTTTTTTCAGGTCTCTGAACCTCCCTACAACTCTCCAAAGAAGAGCTATGGTCCAGAAATAATCCTCAGTTCCTTTCTTCAATTAAGTTGTGGGAGTATGAACTATTTGGTGACAAACAGCCATTTGGGAAGATGAGGCTCAAATTCTCCCACTCCTCACTCATCAGCGTGGGAAAGGAAAACATTAGCTAAGATTGAAGAAGATCTTCTCCTCCCTGTCTTGCTTTGGGCAGAGCCAAACATTTATGTTCGTGTTGCTAGGGGGGCACAGCTCAGCATGAGCCAGCAGAGGTGATGTGAGAAGGTGGAGCCAAAGACCTCAACTGGAATAATATTATAAATACTGTTGTATATGTAAATACACGTACTGTTATATAGGTAAATACATGTGTACATGGGGAAAACTGTGATCCTTCAGACACTTCGCTGCAGATGCACCATTTCTCTTTGCCAAATCCGAACTCTTCCTGCACAACATAAAGCTTTCCCAGCAGAGGTGGCCTGGGCAGCATCTTATTTTTTCATTGCCAGCAAGTATTTCTGAGAAAGGCTAGAATAGAGCGTGCCAGAGTCTGGAATTAGATACAAATTAATTGCATGTAATTACTCAAGAGCATCAAGTATCTTTTGGGGATTTTATACTTGTTGTTAGTATGATGATATTCAATTTGCAAATACAATTATGGTAAATTACTCTATTGATAACTTCAGCTTTCCTATTGTGTGTGATCACCTCACTGGTTTTCTTGTGGTCTTTTGAAAAAAGTTTTTTTAGCTGCGATGAGGACACAAGCAGGGCTAAAAAATCACTGCTGCTCTCACAATGGCTTTCTGTTACTCAGAAGTGGAGAACTGGTAAATTATTAGCTTATGATTAAATTAAAATGTCACTGTAACATCTAAGAGGTCAAAGCCATAAACAAACTATTCTTGTCTTTCACCAGAAGCCTAATAGTAACAAACTGAGATGTATTTTCTTAGCAGTGTTTCCTATTTGATTTGATTTCTTGTTTTTTCTTTTTATATCCACTTGGGTTGCTTTTATCATTTCATGTGAAGCAGGACTCCCAAGTAGGGGAGGTGTTGGGAGGGCTAACAAAATGATGCTTAAAAGCCTTTCAAAAGCTAGTTTTTATGTAAAATATGTAAGATTGTTTAAAAATTTTCCTTCCTGAGCTTCCTCACAATGTATAAGTTAAGTATTAATATGCACGAGCAGAAAAAGAGGTCTGAAATTTTTTTGTACTGGGGTATGTACTCATCATGCAGACACTGATGCTGGTTTTGCCTCAGAAATTCCCTGACCATTTAACACGTTGTTTGGTCAATAAAACCTATAGAAGAAAAAGCCCATAACTGCAGGGAAAAAACCCCTATAATGGAGTTGGAAGGGGGAATGCTGAGCAGCATGGAGAGGTGCAAAAGGAAGTATAAAGAACATAAAAGGGAAAGGAAAACCATTGAATTTTTACTCAGAGACTCTGTTACTTCCCCCCTGAAAAAGTTTTCTTACAGCCTTGTGCAGGGAACTACATGTCCTCCTCTCCATGGCCTTTCCTCTTGGCCTTCACTTCTTTTTAAGTAAATTTTCCAGTTAAACATATTTCTTTTCTTCATCCAACTCCCCTTTTTCACATAAATCCCTTTTTTCCCCACAGTTTTTTTTTCTTCCTTGGTAAATTTTCCTGTACAGTTTAAATGGGAGGAAGGAAAATTCAGGTCAAATATTAGAAAAATCCTGTTTGATGGTTTGGGGACATTAGAAGCACTGAAACAGATTGCCCGAGGAGGTGGTGGAGGTTCCATCACAGGGTGGTTTTAAGGAATGAATTCAACAAAGATGTGCTGGGGATTTCCTAAGTCTGACTGGTCTTGCCTTGGGGCAAGAGGGTGGACCAGTTGATCCCTTCAGATCTCATCCAGCCTGAGGTTTCTGTGATTCCTTTCACCTCTGCAGGGTCTGAGGGTATTTAAATGGCTCAGGATGTGTCAATGCCTAAATAAAACTTTACATCACGGGGCAAGTGTGTAAACCTGTACAGACTATTTTTCCAGGGTCACTGTGCTTACATTCAGAAAGGTGCTGACACAGGCACACACAAACACACGTGGTGTTGTAAGAGTTGTGCTCATCAGTTATTTATGGAGTTTATAATCTGACACTTTAAAGCAAAAAAATAAAAGATAAAAAAAAAAACAACCCAACAGGCTCCAGCATTCCATAGTTGTTGAAATGTCACCTCTCAGATACAGATATTGATTTACAGTTTGAGACCAAGCACATTGTATTCTGTGCTAACAAGCCAGTACAACTCTACTTGACATTTCTCAGCAAAGGAGAGGGCTAAGTCACACTTGGTGGCATTTGTTAGAAAGTACTGAGTTTGGGAGTGTATTTTAACACTGGGCTATGAATTAGGGAGCCCCTAGACCTGGGGTCTGTTCTGCCCAGGAAACAGGGTGAAGGTTAAATAAGAGTGTCAGGTTTTTATTTAGAGCCCACGGGGCTGCCATAAGGGTGTCTGAAGGAGCTAGGTATAGGGAGACCCATGGAAAACAAGGTCAAAATGAAACCTGGTCTCTTGGATGCTTCTCTGAGAGGTAATGAAGCAATTTTTATCTCCCCCTTTTTCACAGCTGTAGTGAGATCTCTGGGCATTTGATTCAGCCACCAGCTGAGAGTTACTCCAAAAAATATTGCACACTAGTGTGTGTTGATCTTTTTTAAATAATCACCTAAAGTGAGATAACCCAGCTGGAATCCATGTTGTCTGAAATGCTAAAAATAAGAGTCACAGGACCTGGAGGACTTAAAAACTGGCACACAGGGAATAAACCCAAGATGGTGGTGGTGGACAGCTGACCACTAGGGAGGCAGTGAGAACAATGTGATAGCTGTATGAAATACAGGATCCCAAAATAATGATTTTGCTTCATTTGCATGGAGCTGATTTACAGATCAGAAGGCAAACAACTCAGTTCCAGCACAGGCAATGGCAAAGTTCCTGCTGACACTGCTGGGACAGCAAAAAAGTTTTCAAGACTTAACTTGAATGTAAACTTCCAAAAATTAAATCCCTAATGAAAGGATCTGTATATTTTTCATCACATTTCCATTGGCACTGAGAGAGATACAAGACATGATTGCATTTGCTGCTGCTTTTTGAGTAAATTTGTAACTTCAAAATCTGTCTCAGGCATTGATCATTGAGCATATCATGCTGGGCACACAATGTCCCTTTAACCACAGTGTAAAGTCAGGGATGAGGTCCCCTTTGTGAGAGTCATGGCCATGATCTGCTGGTTACTGCAATTTTAACTGATGTTTTCTAGAACATTCATGCCTGGGTGTCTCACTTCCAAAGAGCTGTACACTGAATCTGATAATGCCCACATCTTCAGCATGATAAAATTGCTTACTTTTGCTCTCTGTGAATTTGTTGATAGAAAGACAAACCAAGCTGAGAAGAACAGGTGAATTTCTGATAATCAGAAGGTGTTACCAGAAGGTCTTAAAATGTTGGTCTTTCTTTCTAAGCTTCTAACTTGGCTGCACACTTTATTTAAAAATAGTAGTTTTCCTTTGGATACCTTGGTCCAAAATTTCTTCTGCTTATTTAAAGAAGTGGTTGCCTGCTGTCCAGATTTTATTTTGCCAAAGTATAAGCTGGAAGCTCTGCTGAAACCTTTTTATCTTATTTCTAACCCGAAGCATTCTGGTGATGTTAACCTTGCTAATATTGCACTGAAGAACTTCCACTCAGCCTTTATTTTTCCAAAGAGATTTTAATGTTTTGCTTTCTGGTGCCACCCTTTATTTATTTATTTATTTATTTATTATTTACAGTGGTGCTTTGTGGTGGTGGTGGGTGCTCGATTGCACCAGTGGAAGGATGTGCAATCAAACTTGCAATGAGACAGTAGTCTCTGATTGTCATCAGCTGCAGCTCATTATTCTCTCAAGGATTCCTTGTGCCAATCGATGATAAACAATGTGTAATCACTTGCCATTGATTGCAAATCAGATTGCATAGACTGGCATGTGGAGTCCTTGACGGGATAACGAGCGGTGCCTTTTGCCCACTCCCGGGTCTGTAGGGCCCACATGCCATCAGCTGGTAGCTCCTCTCCTCGACTCAAATGCTGAGCAGACCATGCAGGATGAAGCAGGTCAAGGTTGTGCTTATATCTGGTATAAGACATTTGGGCTACTCATTTCATGCTGGCTTTTTCTCTCCCCGTGTGCCTCCAGGGTTGTATTTTCTGGGGATGTTGCCCTTTGCAGAGGCAAAATCTGGGGGGTTTAGGGGGTGTTTATGATTCAGTCCCTCAGCAGGGCAGTAAACCTATTTTCCTTTCTGAGTGTTTCTAAATCTCTCTTTTTTCCCCTTCAAAGCTGGGCTGATGGCTTAATTTGGGAGCAGTTGTTTAAAAATGGTCTGGGTCACAAGTAACGGAGGAATCAGTCCCTGCTGACTTGTTCCGAAGTCAAGTAAGATATGTGGTGAGTTCAGCTGGATTTTGCTGTTTAGACTTTTACCTTCTAAAGCAGTATTAATCAGATCTGGTCTATTGACCATTGGTGGCCTGAAAAATGCCACAAAAAGCTACCAGTGAAATTAAAGCAAAAATAAGAAAATATGGCAAATGTCTTTAGAAGCTCTTTTCTGATTGATGTTTGTGACTACACCAGACATAGCTCGCACTAATTTAAAATTTTGGCAACCAAACACTAATATTTTGACTTAAGAATATTTTATTTACGTAATTTTTAAATACATCATTATTTACCAATCTCACTCCCAGCTGCTGTAGGGTAGTAGATTTCTGGACCAGAAATCTTTTGTTTATAAAAAAAGTGGGGAGGTTTTGTTTTGGTTTTTTTGAGTTTTGCTTGTGGTGTGTTTTTTGTTGTTTTTTTTTTCACTAAAGGAGCTCAAGAGAGATCATTTTAAACCAGTTCTCTTTCTGGATGTTTTAGTTTTTAAGGTCTAGGGCATATGTGAGATTGCAATGTTCTCATTCTAAATACTGATCTTACAAAAGGACACGAAATCCCATCTGAATTCCACATGAAAAAATAACTTTAAAAAATCTATTAAAAATATTCATGGAGTAGGTTGTTCAACTGATAGTGGGGGTTTTTGACTTCAAGCAAGCAGGGTCTTGGCTTGATCTTTATATTTAAATGAGAAAAGAATAACATTAGCGTTCACTGAATATTTTGTTTGAGATAATAATCTCTATTGATAATATACTTCCTTTTAAACATCTGTAGGGCAATCAATTGGAAACTGATGCACTGGTCTAATCTTACTTAGAATCTGATTCTTACTAAGGACTTGAAAACCGTAAAGGACCAAAAAGTAGACCTTAATGGAGATGAAGCCCTTCTGGTAAGTATGCTTTTAAAAGGTATTTTAATGTTGGGGTTTTTTTCTGAAGAAACTTTTCCTTTATGTAAACTGGTGGAGCCCCACAGATGTCAACAGAATTAACTGATTTACCCAAATATCAGTAAGGTCAGACAGAAAAGTACTGAATGAAAAAAAATGCACAGCTAATAATTAAAGAGACGGCCTGGTTTTGTAAATCTTTTTCCAAGTGTTTCATTAAGAGTAATTGGTGTGTTAACGTACAACTTTTTGAACCCGCAGTGTAGCTTGCAATTGTTCTTCTATGAGCATCACAACAGCCATCATTAAAGAGATAAAGCACATATGTTATCTGCAGCAGGCTTCTAGAAAAATACATATTCCCAAGGTAATTCCTCCTTCAGAAACAAAAAGGGGCATGAATTTATTTCGAGTCCATTTTCCTTCTCTGACCAAGAGTAGTATGTCAACAAAGGAAGCAACTAGACAAGTTTGGTTTTTTTGCCTCATAATCTCTGTCTACAAACAGAAACAGAGGGACAAATTTTCTGAGCTTTTTTGGTGGTTGGTTTGTTTGTTTGTTTGGGTTTTTTTTGTTTTTGTTTCTTAAATATGGTCTTATCAGAGATCCGAAATATGTCAAAATTCTCTAGCGTTTTTAAAAGGTCACATATTTGAATAGTTGGTTTAAATTACCTATATTAAAAACAAATTCTCAGCAGTTCACCTCCCAGAGCTAAGAACACACTCTAAAACTACGTGAAGCTTTTGAAACATGACATACAAAGTGTGAGCCAAAGGGTTTTGGAAAGGAGGGGGCCACTTCTCTCTGGTGTGAGCCATCCCTGCACGGCCATGGCGGTGGCCAGCAGCAAGTCACACTTCTGACCATAATGGCTTTTGAATCAGGCCCTTACACCCCTCCCCAGATGATTTTGGTTGTTGAATTGAACATCTTCAATTCTTCATCTCTGGGCAGCAGCAGCCCAGGAGAGGGCATTGCCACGGGAGAGCTGTGCGTTTCTGTGGGATGGTGTTCCCTGCGCAGATCCATCGCTGTGAACGGGGCTCCTCCGTGGCAGTCGGCCCCAGAGCCAGCAGGGCCTCAGCAGCTGCTTGTCATTGTTCCTTGAGCTACAGATGGCACCTCCCTCACAGGCCAGGGCCCTCCTCTCTCCATCTGCTCTCCAAAGAGGTGACTTTCTGAAGGTGGGGCTGCAGGAATTCACCATTTTCCCCGAGCAGAGCACACAGGGCTGGCTGAGCTACCGGGCTGTAAACCTGCCATGGCAGGAGAGCCCTGGTGAGATGAGCTTTGTCTGCCCTGCCAAAGAGGAGGATTGTTGATTTGTGATGTGTGCCTGCTCAGGGCTTGGGCTGGACAGACAACTTCGCACTGGCTTTGTTGCCTGTCTCTACAAAGAGGAGAGCTCTAACCAGCCCGGTGATGAAGGTGCTGATGGTACACTGGTAGCTTTGCTGTGCCTACAGATGCCTTGTGTAAGAGGGGTTGTGATGTGGTGTAAACTGTGGGAGACATCCCACGTAGTCTTATTTATTTACACCGAAGCTTTTGTATGATAAGATATCCAGCGTTTCACATGTGTCTCCTACGTGAGTCCAAGTCTTGGCCGGTTTAAACAGAGTGGGCACGGATGTTCTGCAAACTGCTTGGTAAATAATTGTACCCAGGTTTGTATTAACTGCTTTTGCTTTCTGCAGTGTGCTGATGGAAACAGGCATTTGGTGAGCATTTCTGATAAGTGCTTGGCTTTTTTTCTGGTTTTGTCTTACTGTAAGAAAAAGCAACTTAATTACAGGCTCTGAAATAGATAAAGCATAATTTGTTTCTGCCCTGACATTTGTTAAGGATTTTTAGGCATTAAAGAGTAAAACAAGAGCTATAGAGTTCTGACTATAGATAAATAATTGCAGCAACTGTGTAAAATTATGAAAACACAAAGGCAGGACTTAAATCTTCAGAGTGATAGTAAAGAATATACAAACTCTCCCACACTGAAAATTCTTTCCCTGAATCTATATTGTTTGCTGTATTGAGCAACATTTTTAAACCAGAGCTGAACAACTGAATGCACACCTCAGAATCACACAGGAGCCAGACCGCTTTTAACCAATGTCAAAAATAAATACAGCATAAAATATGGAGTGGTGAGAAAGATGTTCATGCCTGGAGGTGGAGTCAGTTTAGGACTAGTCTGGGTTTTGATTTGAGAGACTTAATTAAGTCAAGGGTTGTGTTCAGCTGCAGAGAAATCATATGGAATTTTAATTCTCTTGGCCAAAAGCTTCTAAGAATCACTGTTTTCATGAGATTATATGTATAGCACATACAACTGGTCCTCTGGGCTTGGAAGTGCCTTAGAACCAAATAAAAAAAAAAAAAAGGAGTTTTTATTTCAGAATCTAGGTTAGGTCATTCTTGCCTAATGGTAAAAAATTCAAGGAAGAAAAATATATTAAAATATCATGAAAGTGTGAGAAAACACTTCAATTTGAACCATGGAAAGATGATGGCTCTGCGTCACTGGCCTATGCCTATTTAACTTGCTACCAGTATGCGTGGTCTTCTGTCAGACAGTCTTAAACTGCTGAGCAACGTGATATATTGTTGGAAAGTGCTTGGAAAACATTCACGGCTGAAGTGTGATTTACAGGTCTAGTATTACACACAGCGGCACACAGTGCACGAGAGAACCTTTTACAGCGTTTTTGAGCAGGGGCCTTGCCACACCACGCTTTGCAGGTAGCTTGGCACCATCCTTCATCCAACCCGTGTTAAGTTTTATTTTCTCCTCTGCAAATCTTTAAAAACTTTCCCTTGAAGATGAGGCCTCTATTAAATGGTGTGTATTACAGAAATTAATAAAGCTAATGAAATCGGGCCCTGTTGGTTCACGTGTGATTCATCAGTCACACTTCTCTGTTTAATTTGCACAGGTTTGGAGCCTACTTCTCACTTACACAGAAGTCTCACTGTTAGTTTAAGAAATCCTCATATAAATAGAATCCATTTTCTGATGCACCATAAAATATCTAAGAGCAATGACTGATTACAGTCACAAGAGCTATTTTGGCTGGACTCATGGTAGTTCCCCAGGCCCAGGATTAATGCCACTTTCCCTGCCTTTTGAGAACAGAGGAATTGTCAGTATCCTGCAACTAGCAAGGACTAAAACCAGATGTTTCAGTGGAAGAAACCTCTCATTATGCTTGTAGGGAATGAGCTTTGAAAAACTGGTTTGCTTGCTTGTTTGTTTGTTTATTTTAACAAAGGAGAGTGCAAATGCACCTGAGTGTAAATGCAAATTGGGCTTTTTGAGTTTCATGTTGATACAGCAAAGCCTAAAGGAAATGACAAAAATACCCAACCAACAAACAACCCTATTTAGTTTGTGGTTTCAGAGCCAAACTCCAGCCTTTGAGGATCACTGAAGGCAAGCTCAGGTTAGAAATCCTGCCCTTTGGAAATTCTGGTTCTGGTAGTAAAAGCCCCAGATTGATAAGGCAAGTTTCATTGTGAAGAGCTCATGTAGGGCTACATCTGCTGCCAGGTATTTAGCTTGTTTAAAATAATGTTATTTTGGTTATAAAGAAATGAGATGATAAGCTGGAGCTCTAACTGCAGCATTGACACGTGTCTTCAAGTTGGACAGGTTTTTAAACAGTAGCAGTAAGGCAGGATAATAAGAAGCTCAGATTCAGCAATGCCTCCAGTAAAAACACCACCCAAGGAAGAAGGATGGAGGGTGGTGTGTGCTCTGGCTGTGGATAAAAGAGTCTACTTCAGAAAGCAGGCATGAAGTGAGGCATCCTGGCTGCAGCAGTTTGCTTTGAAAGTTAACTCCTCTCTCCAGGCAGTCCTGTTGTGTCCCAGCTGCAATCGGGGCGTATTTGCCTGACAACTGCATTGAAATTAGGGTTTGCACCAGGCAGGCAAATGCTGAGGTAAAGATCCAGACCTTTGCAGTCACGGACACCTACTTCAGCACTTCTTTTCCCCTTGTCTGACCTCTACCTGGCCATCAATATAACAATACAATGTGGGGTTATGGACAGTGAGTAGAGGTTGAATGTTCAACTCCTGCCCAGGCTGTTGTTTAGGAGTCAGTGCAACCTGTGAGCAGTCCCTGTCCCAGGAACGGTGATGCCAGGACATGCTGCCTAAGGGACAGGTGTGGATAAACACAGGACCATTGCCCTGGCTTGCTCAGCTCCTGGCTCTGGAACTGATGTGACAGGGTGAAGGGATGAGAAGTACAAGCATGCGTGTGGCCTCCTTGCCAATAACAATATCTGTCAGGTAAGTGACTTCACCTGACTCACGTTACCTCTGCAGACTGGACACTGCAGCTCCCTCTCACAGAGGTTTAGGGGAGCAGAAGTCCTTTAGTGACCCCCAGGGCTCTGAACAGTGCAGACCCCCATTACAGAATGTGCAGAGGGGTGACCCCCACCACCTTCCTGCCTGCAGGTTGGAAATCACTGACCCACGATGCTGAGGCTATAGGGACAAATATTCAAACCAGAGCAAGGGAACCCCAAGGGATTACTCGTTTTCTACAAGACCAACCCTGTGTGCCCCCACTGTGGGTCTTTGCCTGACACTGTGTTCCAGGTTTGCAGCTAGAGAGGTGTGCTCAGCCGTGGTGCAATAAAACAGCTCAGAAAGTGCACTGCACAGCAGTGGAACTCGGTGAATTTTGGATTGGGGATTTTTTTTTCCCATTTAAAAACAAAATTCCAGTGAAATAACAAGTCCTTAAAACATGTATTATTTATTTTCAACGGAGTAAAAGAGCCCCTACAGTATTTTGAAAGAATGTCTGCTTTATAGGTCTGCAGTGATAACATGTTGGAAGTAACTAACAATTATGTTATTTTTGTCCTTACTAATAATGCTCAGGGAGCAACTGATGTTTCTTTTAGAGTTAATAAGAAACATTTGCAGCAAAAGCAGGAACTGTGGAGATAAAGCAATTGGCAAGAAATAGTATGTTTAAATACCATAAAACAGCCAGTATCCAAACAGGTGTGAGATAAAGTGGTATAAATAAACCGCTCCGTATGCAGCCCATCACACAGCAGAGCTGGGTAAAAAATTGCATGAAATAACTTCACTTCTTTCAGAGGAAAATACAACAAAACCGATCCTTGTGTCTCCTAATTAGCTTTAGCAGCTGAGAAAACATTTCTCATGCGGAAATTTCTAAAAGTTAAAAGTTGTTCTGCAAAAAAATGGAAAATGAAAACAAAAGAATCAGTAAAGTTTGTAAACCTCTCCCCCAGTTAAAGCCAGCATCCTGAAGAGACAGTGGAACCTCTTTTCAACCTTGCAAAGTCACGCCTGGCTCTTTCAGTTATCCTGCATTGCCTGGTGGCATTACAGTCCTAGATGGTGTCTGTGTTATTTTTATTGGTGCTGCTTTCACAAACACGCAGATATTTGCCCTTTCTTCATCCAAACATTTGGTTGCATTAAGGGTTGTTTGGTTTAGATTAAAGATTTTCTTTTTTTAAGACCAGTCTAAGGCAAAGTAAATCAGTGCTAGCTTACATGACGTGAAAATAATTGCCCATGCTCACATGACTGATAAGCAGAACTATGGAAAACGTCTCACCACAAAATCCACCTGGTTTCTGTGGCTCCTACAAATGTGAAGCCACAATAAGTTCATTGAAAGGTTTGTCAAGATCCATCAACTTTTGGGATAAGTGGAATGGCTTTTTTTTTATTTTTTTTTTTTTTTGTTTAACCAGCATGTGAATTTGTTCGACATGTGAATTTAAGGTGACATAATTTTTGTGAGTCTAAACCGCTGCTTTTGGGTTCTTTCAAACTCACATAAAGGAAGAAAAGAACTCGCATATGTCCGTGTGCACATAGATATGGGGTGAAATTGCCAAATTTCAGACAGTTTTAGAAATCAGAGCTTTCAAATGTTCCTCAATTGTTCCTCTCTTGAATGTGAATTAGGTCCCTGAACTCAGCTCTATGCAGTCCAAGCTGTGCAAAAAGCCAAAAGAGAAACGCCAGCATCTCTTTGGAGACTTGTTCTGTGGCCTGTAATAAGGTATGGCTTGGAATAGGAGCCTCTCCACTGATACTGCCTGCTGACAAAACCCTCCCCATAATTGGTGTTCTGTATAGCCTGGAGGAGTCCCTAAACACAGTGACATGTTCCCACCCAGTGCCTGGACGAAGGGAAACTCGCTTCATATAACACAGTATTTGCTTCTCCTCTGCCATTCTGTGTTGGAAAGACTCAGAGGGGCTGATCCAGAGAGCACATAATCTGTGCTGTTGGTATCTCACTCTCAGCCTGCACAACTGGGATTGCTCCAGCCTTCCATAATCAGGAATAGACAGACACCAGATCCAGGTGGACATCTCGCTTATTTTGGAGTCCTTTGAATCAAAAATGAGCAGGGCCCCCCCAGCCAAGTCACACCCAAGTAAATATGGTGTTACAGACCCCGTGGCTCCTCAGGAGCTCATGTTTTCAGCTTCTAAGCTCCGCTGTCTCTGAGCAGGGATGATGGTGGTCGTATGAGGATGCTCCCATGAGGTGCCCACAGCTGATCAGCCTTGAGGTGCACGGGGGGTTCGCTCTGGTGCAGCACCAAACAGATGTGAACTTGCTTTGATTGTCCAAGCTGGTGCCCCTTTATGACATGCAGATGTTAAAAAGCTGCCGGGAGAGCTCCGAGCTGCAGTGTGTGACACTGATGGTGTGTACATGCTCTGTGGGAGCAGAGATGTTCAGAGAGCAGCTGATGCCACACTGAAAGAACAGAAACGGGAACACCTCTTCTTCGTGTTGGCTCTTTTCAGTTAACCACTGATAGATGTGATAAAATCCCAGTGCTGCTGCTAATAAGCAAAGGAAAGGAAGCCAGTGTTCTTTTGTACTCTGACACGTGGTGCATTTTGGTTTCACTCAGAGTAGCAAACCTTTCTTTCTCGTACCAAGCATTATAAATAGACCCACTTCTTATCAGATCCTCCTCTTAATGTTTTTCATCAGAAAACCACAGTTAATTTTAGATAATTGTTAGAGATAATCTCAAATTTGTGTGTAATGTATGCCCCAGTTCTAAGAAAAACATGACATTGGGGAAGGTACCGCCTGCCTAACAGCTTTTCATTTACAAGAGTGGTATGAGATCTCTTGTTCTTGCCAATTGAATTCTTGTGTCTTAGGCATTCAGACCCCTATCTCTCAAAGCAGATAAAATTTTAACTTGCTTAGTATTTATTGTCTTCTGTATTTTGTAACAGCTTCTGCGTTCAGGGACTGAGCACATGCCCTGCCAAACAAGAAGAAAAAGGTTTCCTCTATGCCAGAATTTGCTGTGGCATATCTGACTCTTTAAGCTTTCCTGTGGGAGTCAATTTTACTTTATTTGACAGCAGTGGCATTTGCTGCCAGAAGAATAAAGACAACAGTTGTTTAAAAAAGCACGTGTCACCTTGCGCTATCAAACAACCTTTTCCACACTGTGAGAGTTTTAAGACGAAATGAACAGATGAATTCCCAGGACCAAGGAGAAAAAGTGTTTCTAACACCAAAGGGGGAAGGATGTTCATTTGCCAATAGGAAAGGATTAAAAGTGGACTTCAAGTCCATCAAGCTTCCTGGAAAGGACAAGGAAGAAAAACCAAAATATGATGAAATTTTAGAAGAAAAACCATTATGCATTGCCCTTCCAGTCCAGTTTTTGTTCCGTGTAATCGCTGGATGTCTCTTGAATAGAAATGAAAATAAATACAAAAATATAGTGGCATTTGGGCCTGTAATATGCAAGACATCATAAAGACAAGCAGAACAAAAGGCAGCCTCTGGCAATGGGCAATAGGGAAAGAGTGGTGCAGGGATTTCCTTTGAATGGTCAGAGAGAAAAGTGAGGGGCTTAGACACCCTGGTCTTCCTAATCCCAGCAAAGGCATCTATTCCCTGAGCAATGTTTGCTTTAACAACCAGGGCTGGATGTTGCAAATATTTATAGCTGAATTATCTCAACATTTTGAAAACTATGTACCTTGAATGTTGTGGGGTTTTTTTTTGTTGTTTTTTTTTGTTTTTTTTTTTCTGGGAAACTGAGTTAAAGAAAATCTTCTTGGCACGCAGAAATGCTAGGAAATTCTAACATCATGCATGAAATTTCAAATCTGCCTTCAGGAAAAGCCAACTTCCTTCACAAGTTGGCTCCTTCTCACTGGCAAAGGTGAGTAGGGTCAGACCAAAAAGCAAACACAAGCCTACTTTTAGCTTTGCGAGGAAATTTTAAACCCCATAAATTTCAATGCATTTTGCCTTTTATTGTGAAGTCCTGGCATATTTCTAATAGCAAGTTTCTTAAACAAAGTTCAGCCCTGCTATTCTATACTCTCTGTTTATGATATGTGTGAATGGACGTGCATCCAAGTTTCTAGCCCACAGATCCATCAGAATATCGGACAGCTTGGAAGGCTGCAGATTTTTGGGGTCAGCCCCACTCTTCACTCCCTGTGGTCCATAGAAATTCATATTTCATGGTTATTAGGATAATAGGGGACCAAGGTGTTTTCAACCAGACTTAACTGTATTTCAAACTATCAGACACATACTTTTTCTCTGATGCATACCCAGAAAAACCATCTCACTTTCATGCTTAGTGGCGAGGGAGAATAAACTGAAGGTTGATCACTCTATTCATACAAAATAACTCTGCTAATAAGCCTCATTTCTTATCTTGTCATTCCTGTCTGGCACCTCAAATGAGCAGAAACCTCTAGTAAGATCAGAAGAGATAGTGTTTTTAGTAAAGTGGTATATTAAACTAATTTTCACCTGTGATCAGAAGCCTTTCCATGCGGACTTAAAGACATTAAAAGTTAGCATGTATGACACAGATTAGCTAACTTGGGGTACTGTAGAACCCAACATTCTGCTTTTGAGTGCACGTTATTGTTGTGGCTGCATTAGCAAAGTAAGAAATGAAGGGAAAATTAAAAAAAAAAATTAAAGAAAAAGTGAAAAACGTATTTCATGCTCTTTAAAAAATACCCATTAAATCATAATGTGTCTACAGCAAAAACAAGTTTTCAGACCTCAAAAGTCAAAACTAGAAGGTTTTCACTAATTTTGATTGGGTCTTGCTGTCACTGTAGTGCTTTTTAGATCAGCAAAACTCTGCAGGATAGCTCATGTCATGAGTGTGCCCCTCATCATAAGTCGTAAACCACAAAAAAAAAAAAAAATCTCTATTTCCTGTTTTAAAACTACAGGTATTTGTTTGACAGCAAGATAAGTTTGGCCAAAAAGTCCATACTAAAAATCCCCAGGGTGAAATTTAACCCTATATAGTTGATTAACCCTTTAATAAACAGGCTGGGAAAAAAGGCCAAGCCATTCCCTGCTCCCTTCTGGCCAAGGACAAGGATAACATTAGCTTTTAAGAGCCCCATTTTGTTTGCTGAAGCACGCAGCACGCTGCCAAATGAGATCCTCTTCTCGCAGCAGCTATCACAGGAAGGTTTACAGCTCCTATCTCATGCCCGCACAAAAATCTGGTAACAAAATTTCACACGTGTACAGAGTTACTTCTTTCAAACATCTACCAAGTGACGTATTTGCAGAAACACAGGTGTGGACTTCCCCCCCCCCTCCTCTCTCCTTCCCCCTTGGCTCTCTGTTGAGTTGAACTGCATAGTAAGTGTGAGCATCTATGGGGGAGCCCCCTGCACCGAGGCAGTTAGAGGATGAAATCTGTCCAACTAGCCCCAGAAGGCACTTTTCCCTTTCACTTCCACACGGCTCCGAGAGGATGTTATCACTGGCACCCTCACAAGCTGCTTTCTTCAGTGCATGGGGCTACAGAGCAAAGGACCAGAGAATTCTGCACCCAGCTAATACTTCTGAGCCACCCAGAGCTGCGGGGACACGCATGGGACAAGTCTGCAATTCACCGCCCACCTCTGCTGCAATCACAGCACTATGATGGGGACGACCAAAAAAATGCATCCCACTTTCCAAGCGCAGCACAGCAAAGAGTGGTTTTGGCTCCGTTGCTCTAAACAAGGCGCTGATTAGCCAGTAATCAGCAAGCGATTAGCAAAGACAACTGGGTCACCGGGAGTTCAGCCTGTGCATGGTTTGCTGGGAGGCACCGAAGGGCTCCACATGGTGATGGGATTGCCCACCACAGACATCCACTCCACAGAACTCGGTCTGGGCAACCAGCTTGCCTCCCGTAAAATTTTAATCATAAATATTGCAAAATGAGAGTCGTGATACTGACGGGCTTTATAAAGCGTTATAGGGTCGTTGATGTTTCTGATTAAATAATTCCAGTTCGCAACACATAATCAGGATATAATGAAGAACCATCTTTTTTTTTCTTTTTTTTTTTCCTCCCCAAATGTTACGATAAACAAGCTGCACCACGTTGTTCCACAGCTTAGCCACCATCATTCAGTATCAGAAGGTACCAAAACTGCTGATAGAAGGTTTGCTTAAAGGATAACTACAGAGCAGTTCTTCCTGAGTACAGGCACACAGGAGTCGCATGGAAAACCACAGCTGGTCTCAGCCAGAAGGTCTTCATTGGGGGCAGCTGACACCCCAGGTATTTGTAGACCTCCTGCTCCTCCAAAACAAAGCCTGTCTTGACACAGGTGAGTCAAAGCTACTTCCTGTGAAACCTCTGAGTCCTAGTTCAGCTCTTTTATTCTGTGTGCCACCTTCTAGATGGCAGGGGAGATAAGAAAGAAAGTAATTTTCAGCCTAGCAAACAACAGGGATAAATTTGCACCTGAGACAATTTCATTATTTCCACATTACCTACGGCATTCAGTTTCTGTCAGACTAAGGTACCCACTGTATCTCAGTAGCTCATCACTAGGTATGTTTGAAAGCTTCTTTGTGTTTGTGTGAGTGTTGGAATGGATGAGGTCTCACCTCAGGAGAGCCAGGGATGCAGTCCCCAAGGATGGCATTTGGGCTATCTGGAGGAAAGCAGGTTTATACCTCAATGCATTTATCCCTAATTTGTTACACTAGTGGACATCTGTTCCTGCCAAATGAAGATTGTCTTAATTGTATGGAAATTCAATTAATTTTGAGAGTTTCTATCTTCTCAGCTCAAAGAGCTCCATGCAGGGATCATAATCTTGAAATTATGATTTCAAGCAATCACATCTATGGGAAAGGGCCTTTCTTCACATGCTGCCTCTTCCTTCTCCTGTTTTATTTCCCTCTCAGTAATAAGACAGAAACAGAAACATCTTGTAACTAGCACAAGCCTCATGAGCGGTGACACTGCATTCCCCAGCACGCTCCTTCCCCTTTGCCTGCAAACACAGAGCTTCTGATCTTTCCGGGCATGACTTCCATTGACTTTCTCTGCAGCCAGACTCTGTGCAGCTTTAGGGATGAGCAATGGCCGGGGTGCACGCGTGTGTGTGCACACACGCAATGTATACACATAAATTTGTGTCTGTGTATATATAAATAACATGACTAACAGTGCCAGAAACTTGACCCTTAAGACTCCAGCTAAGGACTTCAATACATTGCTGCACAACAGACCTCTTAAGTGGTTTGCATTTCCTTATGAATTTGAGTGCCATGGGACTTCTATTCCTGCTTCAAGCTTTGTTATTGTTGACTTTAACAAAGATTGTAATGTAAACTTTTAAAACTCACATTTTTGCCAGGTTAAAGAGAAAGAAAAGGAAAAGAATTCCCTGTGAATCTGACCTCTTTTGCTTGTCTGGCTTTTCAGTGGGTGTTGTAAGAAAGCAGCTATTCAGTTATTACAAGCAGTGTCTGTTTTGCTAAAGCACAATATTTGAAGCAAACAGTTATAACAGAATTCAAAGTTAAGCTAAGCCTAGAAACTGGATGCACTGAATTCAACCATGGTTAAATTAAACTGGAACAAATATGGACAAATCCTCCAGCCAAGAGACAAAATATTTTTTTTTTCCAGTCTCTAGGACACTAAAAATATCCTGGCATGGCAAGACTATATAATACTTGAAGCCTGATATGATGCAAAACAAAGTCTGAAGACTCTGTCCTGAAGCCATTCCTTGCATCAGCTCTGATTTTGATCCCCAATACTTGACAATAGTGTGTTTCATTGAAGGGTGATCCCAGCCCCACTTGGACAGGAAACTGCTGGTGCAGGAGAAGACTTCACCCCCCAGAAGAGTCCCAGCCCAGAAATGGGGCATTTGAGGCTCTTCTGGTCCCATCCTCTTTTCCTTTTTGGGGGACCAAGTGGGACAGAAATATAAGGGCTGCCACTTCTGTGTCCAAAACAGGGCTGCTCTGCTGAGTGTGGCAGGAACAGTTCTGATTATGCCACATCCAGGCTGTTGTAACTAAATACGTGTGCAGAAATGTGACCACAGATTGCAAAGCAGAAATGACGTGTATGGAGATTCACAGGAAACACAGCAAATGGAGAGGAGAAATACTTGAATGTTTTGTCTGGCCAAAATCATACACATCCATAAAGTCAGTGCCACACCATTAACTGCCTTCAAAATAATGTCTTTAGGGTGGAGGGAAAGTATCGCTGTATTTATTACAGAATGATTAAAGAGTCTTTACTCCAGAAAAATGCAGGGCTTCTTGTAATGCCTTAATGGACACCTGAGTTATAGCAGTGTCTTTATTAGCAGAGACAATGCTCCAGAGGTGGCAAAAAGCATCAGGAGAATGCAGAGCAGGGGAAGAATCTGCAGCAACGAAAGGGTGGGTGCAGGAAGCAGGTTTTGCTCCTTTACAAAACCCACTTGATTTTCTCCTCAACTGGAAGTGGTTAAGGAAAGTAACCAAACTTCTAATGATTTTCCAAACAACCCCACCCTTTTCTATTGTATGTGAAATGAGGACAAGGCTGACCACCTGGGTAACTTCAGCATGAACCACCTTGAGCCCATGCAGAGTATCCAAGAAGCTGAGATGAAGAGGTACTGTAAACTCCTATTGCTTAAGCAGAATGTTTATGCTGTTAATTGCAAAACATCTGCATCTTATTGTCCATAAAATGAGCAAACATTTTGAAGACACCCAGGGAAGAAATGAACTCATAAAACTGGAGGATTAGGAAACAGAGAAGCTATTTAATGGCAGTCTTTCAGGTTGGAGAGTGTCTGGGCCATAAGATTTTGCCTCAGTCCTGTATTTTTAAGATCACATAGACCAGAAAGAGGAATATAATGTGCATAAGACAGACAAGGGAAAACTTGAACATTTACTGATCTGTGCACCTCAGCCTTCATCCCACAGCACCTTCAGTCCTCTTTTTTATTTGTGGATTGCCAAGCAGATTATCCTAATACTTATGATAGAGCTGGTAGGAAACTTTTAATCTGTGTGGACCATGGAGCCCGCCTTTATTTCCACCATGTAGTTTCAGCTGAGGTAAAACCGTTCTTGATGTAACATCAAAATTCTTCAAGAAGCAAGCCATTTTGGTATTAATTTAGTTTCATGTTTTAGGCCGATGCGTCTCTTTTTTGCCCCTTTGGAGTCTGACACAGGAGCACGTCCAGCTCACGGTCAGAAAACAGAGGCAAAGGACAGCAAGCAGAGCTGCTCCCGCTCCCCACGATGCACTAACGGTGTGCTCACTGCTGCACACAGGCAAGCAAGCAGTACTTTCAAAGCCTCTTAAGAGGATTTGGATGGCTCTTTTCCCTTAATTCCAGAAAGTAGAAGTGTTTCGGAGTGGTTATGCAATGACCCCAAAGCTGACATAAGTGAAGGGAGAAACGGCAGAAGGGCAGCCACAAAGGGGAGTCTCTTCCAGGCTTGAGAGATTCTGGCTTCCTACTGCACCGGGATCAATACTGGGATTTCAGCTTTTGATGACTTACAGTATTAAACAGCTTGATGCATTCTGCTGGAAAATATAGCAAACACTGGGCAAAGATGATAATACATGCAGGAAGCAGAAGGCAGAGCTTCCATCATTCCTCAGCCTGTTAACTCATATTTGCCTCATGGATTTCCTTGCCCGCTGTTGTTAAAATAATCCTAAAATTACAATTGAGCAGCTCTACTAAGAAATACAGCCAGAATATCAGCTTACACTGTGAGAGGTTCCTGTGCAAATAGAAAATGCCGGCTTCTTGGAAACTGGAAATTCCTATCTCCCAGCCTGCAACTCCATCCTGACAGTCATGTGCTTCCAGCCCATCAGGGTTAATAGGCTCTACAAAACCCAAGGACTGATTATACTTAGAGCACAACACAGCCCTGACTATTATGTAGCAACTTAGCTGGTATATAATTACTTTTGAGGAAAATGCATTGCAGAACAACATCACTTCTCAAAGATTTAAGTTATTAAGGAAGATTAAGGAATTTCACTCTGGAAAAGAGACTTCACTGTGACCTAATTGAAGTTTTTAACATTCTCAAGGGAACTAATAAAAATTGGTTCATGCAAATTCTCCATACTTTCAAAGAACACGAACACAAGAGAACATTATCTAAAAAATTAGGAAATTGAGATCAAAAAGAATTTAGGAAAAAAAACCAACCAAACAGAATAACCCCAAAACCAAACAAAAAATCCCACAACCCAAACCAGAATAATTTGAATTAGAGGGGACTATCCTACCAGGTCATTTAATCCATTCCCTCCTCCTCTTGAATCACAGGAGGATTGATTTCATTATCCTTAAATAATCCCTAATAGATGGGTGTCTAGGTGAGCCAGTGATGACTATTCCACAACCTCTCTTGGCAGCCTGTACTTTCAGAAGAATAAACATATTGAATAAATTATTAAAAAAGGCCACTGTGGGCAAGGAGAATCAATGAAATCAAGGAAGAACTTGTTAATACAGAGTGGGGCATGAAAGACAGGGAGTAAAAAATAAGCTCATTAGATGAATGAGAGAAGAAAATGGCAGAAAGGAACAGAATCTTGTGGTGTATTCCTCTATTCTTGAAGTACTGTTTTCAATTACTATTTAAAGAAGTTGCACAGAACACCTACACATTTCTCCAAGCACGAAGCAATTTCAGGAATGATCACATGAACACTGCAGCCAGCGTGCTGTCAGCCTCTGACAAAAGAAAATGAACAAAAGAAATGCCCAGCAGTACAAACAGGAACAACTTTCTCACCAGCTGAAACCAACACATTTGCAAAAGACAATTTCAGGTAGATTCATGATGCATTCACACTCAGGAAAGCACACACAGAAATGAACCGCGTTAACTAAGCACTTCCACATGAAAGTTAGATTTTCAAGGACACGAGGTATAAATACATAAAGCCCCTCATCCCGCAAGCAGGGGTATATTTAACTTCACACTTAAGAGCAGCCCTGGTCAGCTCTTTGGGATTAATCACCTCCACAAAGCCTTTGGCAGATGAAGTCCCCAGACAGTGCATGGCTCCTCCCTCTGTGGCCACCAATTAACTCTGGGAAATTTTTGTCAGTGTCTTTGGTGCAAGCTTGTCAACAGAAAATTGAGTGTTTTCCCCACAACTGTCACCTAAACACTTCCTGCCAGAACACATTTATGATTTCACACTTTAATTGGGGCTGCAGGTGAGCTAAATGGGCGCTGACACCACCCCTTGCTGCTGAGGAGGACGTGGGCAAGGGCAGAGGAGACCCGGCACCCACGAGTCATAAACAGCCTGTCCCACCGGAAGAAAAACTCATCCAGCTTTTTCATGGTTTTTCCAATACTGACTCGATGTGAAATAATCAGAAGATACGCTTGCAGGACAGCAGGAACACTTCAGAGGTCGCAGAGTGGGGTTGCTGGAGCCTCCCTAGTTGCTCATACACGTTGCAAGCGGCGCCCCGAGCTCTGCCTGACCTCTGAGTGTAATTCAGATTGTTCACACAAACTTCTACACTGGGGTGTCACTAGCGATGCACTTTTACCAAAATGCCTGGAGACGATTTGTTTCCTAGAATGGGGTCAAAGCTCACGGCTCCTCCTCACTTCCCTTTCCTCAAAGTGTGCCTGCGGTGGGTTATTATCAGATGTACGTGAGTCTCCGGAGGAGTAAGAGGAGGATGTGGCTTGATTGCTTTTGTTCAGATGGACTGAGTAACTGCTCATGGTTATGTTGGACATTAGGATTATTTTCCTTTGTGCACTTTTGGGGCTTGCATTTTGAGTGGGGTGGAAGCAACTTCTGACAGACATTTAACAGAGACTGAAAAACCCAACAAATATGAAAGTGGAAAAAATCTTCACCTCCTACAAAGCCCAAAACAAGCATGCTGTGATTAAAGAGGGACAGGTGTAACCACCAAACACTTAATTATTTGGGGGGGTTTAGACCCCTTCCAGATATTCATATGCAAAGTCTGCAGTACATGCTCTCTGACTTTATACCTAAAACACTGGATCACTCTAATTCTTGCTGTCACTCTTACTTCCTAACAAGAATGTTTATTTTTCATTACCTTTACTTCTACATCTTTCCTATTTATTCAGGCTCTTATTCATAGCGCCTGGTCATATTCTCTTTAAGGACTGTCCATGCAAGGCATTTGAGTGACCTGCAGGCTGTAATTATAACTGTATAAGCACCTTTTGTCACTTTTACCACACACATGATTGATTCACAAGGTTGTACCGGCTTTATTTTTAAATGTAGCAACATTTTCCTCAAAAAGAAAGAACAACTCTGGTTTAGGAACTTTTCTGCTCAGTTCAGTCAGTATTTTCTCAGGCTTTAGCTGTTGTGCAGCCCTTGCTGAGATCAGTTTAAGTCTATGCAATGGATGAAGACCAACTTTTTTGTTTCTGATAGGTAAAACTATACTTCCCTAGGCATTGAGTGCTTTCAGTCTCGTGCAGTTTTTTATATTTGCTAACTCCTTTGTTTTTGAGATGTGAACTCTTGTTCTACCTTGAAACATATTTTACACTGTACTTGGACTGGTTACCAAAATCCAAATGACCTCATTTCAGTTTAGGAGACATTGTGGGAAAAAGATGATGATTAGGACATAAAGATTTTGTTTTCTTGCATTTATGTTTTCTTTTTCTCCTAAAAAATATTTAAGTGAAATTGAATGTAACTTGACTTGAGGTTTTTTTAAGCTTAACAGTCATTGGTTTATTGCAGTTACTTTCAGAGAATTTTTATCTCAAAAATCTTTGGCATTAAACCAGAAAACATTCTAGCTTTCTTCTCCTTTGTCTCTAAGCTTATGACTTGCTTGTGCAATTGTTGCATGAAAGCAATTCTACATTTTTTTTGTCTCTTATAGGAAAACAGATGGAGAAGAATTTATCTGCAGTTGGGATTTGCTGCTTATAATTTATTTCACAGGATCAAGCAAAAGATAACTGTGAGCTCACACTAGTCAAGCTTCCAGGGCGCTGTCACTTCCAAATTGTATGTATTTTTGAGATTATAGTTATGGAGAGACACGGGTAGAGAGCCATTGAGGCATTTTTGAGATCTCCATGAGGTCTTAATGGTTCTCTGCAGCCATACAGTGCATTCCTAGTCCTCCCTCTTGACTGGGTGGCTCCCATTAATAGAAATATATTTCATATTCTGTTTCCCAGCTTTCTGAAGCGCTTGGTATAGAAGAAACAGCCTACACACCTATAAGAGCTGCTCACTTTTCCACGGTTGGCACGAGGTCGTGTCACTCTGCCACATGCTCACATTCTGTGAGCAGGATGGAAATCACTCTGACACGAGCTTATTGCAGAGCCCCATTCCTCGGTGGAAATTTTTCTGGTATGTCCTATTGTTTTAGCATTACATTTTATTATTTTTTTTCGTTAATACGGTAGGAAAATCACATTGCTTCCAGAACACGTTGATGCTAGTCAGGACGCTCTTGAGGCTAACAATGAGTCAGGACTCTGGACTGAGACCAAGCTTTTCTTCCATTGAGCCCTGCTCTTTTTTCTTCCTCCTTAAGGAACTGGCTTTTATTGGCCTCTTTAGCTTTGGATTAACTTACATCATACATTTCATAGTATATATATATTCCAGTAAAAGAATACATACAGAACCACGCAAATTAACCTCCTAATCAAATTAAAAGGTTGAATGACATATATAGAGCAGAGTGGAGAAGAGGCTCTGCACGTCAACATGCCTTGGGAATCAGGCACCCACAGTGTGCTCAGGGAGTGATAAAGCCAAACTACACTTGAGTCAAATGCTGAAAGAGTCGTGGCACAAAGCTGTGCAGTGAGCACTCATTCCCTGCCCAATGGGCTCTAACACACTCGAGGGCAACACTGAGTTAAGCACTAAGTTTAAAAACCTCCCTGGGAAAGGTGTAGGAGCGCAGCTGTAACCAGGCCTGGACTGCAGGCAGCAGCAGCTGCTGGTGAGCACTGCCCACGATTCTGGTGTGGGCATCATGTGCACCTCTGCTCTCACGCTGGGAAGCTCTCCTACACAAACAGGGTCTGCATTATGGCAAAGGGGGGGGGTGAAATAGTGCCAGCATATGCTTTATGGCTGGTAAAAGCCTCCCAAGACCACTTCAGTGCCAACAATGCTGTGGTAATTCCTCTCTCCTCCACACCTTCAATTGTTTCACTTCTCAGCAACATATTTTAGTTCTGTGGCTCCATTAGCTTTTTTTTTTTTTTTT
>VXAY01002115.1:1032539-1110677 GCA_013399855.1 Oxyruncus cristatus
CCCCCCAGGGTTTTGTTTTGGGTCACCTCAGAATGCGTTGCTCGACTTAGAATGGAAGTTTTCATGTTGTTTTTTAGCCCAAGGTTCAAACAACGAACATTCTAGCCGAGAAAACCTTCCTTTTCGAAACATCGAAAATGGAACTTAAACCAGTGACAATTCACTCTCTTGCTAAGAAGCCTAATTTTCAATTTACCATATTGCTTTCAAAATAATCATGAAGAATGGGCTACTTTGAAAAATAAGTGGTGCAAGAAAGGTAAAAAATTTATAGTTTACTTTGAAAATACTGAAATGAAACATTTAAACTTCCCTGAGAAAAGTATTTCCCCTCATTTTCTTTCTGACAGAACTCTGCTTTACATTCAACCTGAAGTTGTGAATAGTTTTCCACTTTAAATTGCACTTTTGGCAAACTCAGTCTATCCTGGAAAGACTCCACCAGCTCTGTTGAAACTGGCACATGCTCACATACTTTACTGAATAAGAGATTTCATCCTGTAAAATGGGGATAAGAATAAAACTTCCCCACTGATGAAGAAAAAGCTATAGGTTGAGCTGTTAATGCCTGTAAGATATACATGTCTAAGGCAGACACCAAAGGTTTTGGCTTCCTGGGGTATAACACTTCACAGAGAAAGGAATGCTCCTCTTTGTCTTAATGGAAACTAGATTAGGTCTTCAAAATCTTAACTAGTTAGATGAATAAAAACCTAAAAGATAACACAAGCTTAAGTGCTTTAAAATTATGATCTAGAAGGCCTGTAATTTACAGTTTAACCGTTCAGCTTAGTTCGAAGTGATAAATGGACATGGGCATCCCGCATGTGGCTGTGGCAGTGAGGCACAGCGGGGTTCCCACTGCAGCCACTGCACAGGGATGGTGTCCATGTCCTGCAGCAAACCACCAGGACACTGCTCCTGGCTGCAGGAGGTCGAGTATTGCAGGTGTCACCTACCGCTGTCTCGCTTGTCCTCTTCGCTTTCTGGCCGGCAGGGAATTTCTCTGTGAAAGCCAGGGATCAGAATGTTTTGTGCGGGATGTTCCTGTTTCATTACGTGTGACAAGCTTGAGACGGGGTTTTGCTGCGGACTCGTAGCCTATGGCGGTGGGCAGGGGAGAGGAGGCTTCACTGAAACGTGGAGCGAGCGCACACAAAAAGCAAATGGATAAAACATTGAAATGACAGCTTGCTGAGGTGGCTGGTTGTCGGAGTGGCTTTAGCGTGATCATAAAGTGATGTGCAGTACTTGACAGAGCTTGCTCCTCCGTGGGGAAACAAAATTGATGCTTAGTTTGCCCCACTAGGCCAGGATTTGCTGGATGCACAAAATTTCCCACCCAGGCCACAACAGGTGTGCCAAGAAGGTTGTGAGTGCAGGAAGACATGTGTTTATACGGAAGGCTTGAATCAAACACCTGATCAGACTTTGTCAGATGAATTCAGAGGTTTGATTGGTGAGCTGTGCTCTGCAGCTCAAGCCCCCTGTTATTTTAAAATGTTCTTGCACCCCGTGCAGTGTGACAGCATAGATGCAGAAAACAATGTCAGAGTTGATAAAAAAACCCCTCAGAGCCAGAGGAAGTGTAAGTGTTTTGGGCAAAATTCTGGCATCAGTAAAATCAACGGCAATACTCCCACTCCCTTCCGCAGTGCTGGGATTTCACCCTTTGCCTATAGAAAAGTCAGCGGATATGCAATAATAGGAATATCCATTACACTGGGTTTTATTTTGCAAAAGTGTTGGGCTTATATTCTGAGAATAATTTTGACTGAGCTGTTGTTTAGCTCACCAGGGTCAATTAACGTAATTCCAGAAGTTCCTCATGAAGTTTTGTACAGAACATTTTCTGCAATGCATTCATCTGTCATGAAATACTCACGTCTATTTTCACGTAATTCCCTTTGAAGTTACCTGTACGCCCAAAGTTAAGCCTCTTTTTAAAATCTTTACAGAATCAGGGACACAGTTTTTGTAATTCCCCATTCAGCTGCTGTGGTAAGAGTAATAAAAAAGGGCTGTGATGTATGTAGAATTACATGCTGTGCTCTTCCTCCGAGCTGCTGCATTTCTATAGCTGTACAAAAAAAATCCTGTCTGCAGGGAATCTTGTCGCGGTTAAAAATCTATATTTTCGTTTTCTCCATTTGTTCTACAAAACTGAACTAACAGGCAAAACAAACATACATACTTACATGCATAGTAATATTTAAGAACGGCAATCATACTGTTTGGGAGGATGGTGGAAAAAAATATGCACTTGTTTTAACCAATATAACAGGGCTTTTTTCAAAGTCTAAAAATGAAAAATACTACGAGCTAGTTACCAGAGGGTGTGCAAATGTAGGAAGGAATTTTTCTCGTGCTTTTAGAACACATAAAAGAAATGTTGTGTTATTTAATTCACATAGAGCATGAGATATTAAATTTACATTCTTATTGGTTCCAACAAGGTTATTTCGTGATCCACAGAAATACTAAATACCCATAATTATAATAAAACCTGCTTGCACAACATGCTATTCTTTAAAAGAAAAAGATAACTTATCCTAGCTGCTGCCAAATATTTAACTGATCTCTGTTTCTAGCATTCACTCAAAGCGCCAGGACTTCATCTGGGAAAGCTCTTGGAGCAGTGCAGGTATGGACATGTGCACCTGGGGCAGCCTCCCCAGGGGAGAGAGATGATACCCACTGTCCAGAGCTGCAACTGTTGAAGAGGAGGAATAAAAAGTTTAAATGACAGATGCCAACTTCCCAGTCTCTCATCTGTATGGACAGCAGGGAAAATGAATCCCCTACATTTTGCAACTTCCAGTGAAAATTTCCCCAGCTCTTCCCACGCTTTATGTGTATCCTCGGTGTGTGGAGGACCTCCTGTTCACCCACAGACAAGTGTGACGCTGCACTTTAAACAGCCTCAGTGCAAAGGTGCACCCTTTGCCTGTTTTTTGTAGTTAGGTAGCAAAAAAGCCCAGATTTCCCAGTTTTGCACCCAAAAGCAAGGCTCTGTGCACACACTGAACCAGGGAGGAGTGGCAGCCCTGTCCAGCAGCAGCACATGGTGGCCTGGCTCCTCTGTCCATGCATGACAGCTGCCTTCTCCCCTGCTTTTTTCCAAACCTCTCACCTTCTCCCCCCATTGATGCTTTTTGAGCAACAGCTTGGAACGGCCCCATCCAGTGCCTTGCAGAAGTGGTGAGGGCTCCTGTAAATACATAGCAGGCACTCTGCTTTTCTAGCTGGGGTTATCCTACAGTGGCAGTTTCAATGTAAATCTTTTCCATCACTACTCTCCTTTTTTTCAGCCTGTGTTTTTGAAACCCAGCGCTTTATTCTGTTCTTCCAGCTGAGCCAAGAGAGCCCTTTCCAGCTGGGCAGTGAAGGAGTTAAAAATGCCCTTTCATGCAAAACCACAAACAACTGGGGGGGAAAGAGAGAGAGGGAGAGAAAAAAAAAAAAAAAGAATAAGAAAAAAAGGAGTTTTTAACTGAGAAATGGAAAGGATCCAAGTTCTAACCGAGAGTAAAAGCACAGAGAGAGTATGAAACACACAAATCATCCTGGGGTTCGGAGTTGATAAAGTTATTAAAAAAAGAAAAAAGGAGGGGGGGGGGGGGGAAAAATCCCTTTGTTTCTGCCCTATACCTTGAGGCTGTGGGAGCAGAGGGAGGGAGCGCAGAACGAGTCTGACCGGAGCCCGGCGCTGAGCCCCATCCATCCCAGCGGGAGCCGGGCACGGGCTGGTGCTCCCCAGCTCCCCTCTGCTCCGCTCCTGGCATGGGCTGGGGCGGGTTTGCTTGCATAAACTCGGCACTTCTTTGGCTTTTTTTTTTCCTTTTTTTTTCCCTCCCCCTTAAATTATTATTATTAGCAAGCGGGAGAAAAGAAGCTTTTAATACAGGCGGGCTGGAGCCTGGATGCGGCCGGAGCGCGGGTGGGGTGTGGAGGGCCCCGCCGGCTATTGGGCCATCAGCTTAGCAACAGCATGGAAAGGGCCAACCCCAGCGTTTGTACAGCTGGGCCACCTTCCAAGGATGGGTGCCAAACGCTCCGCTCCTCTGCCAAGAAAACAAACAAGGGCACTTTTAAAAACTCCAGAGTTAAAGAGGTTTGGGGTTTTGGTTTTTTTTTTTTTTTCCCCTTTTCTCTTCTCTCCTCCACAAACTCCCCTCGCTCACAGTTAACGATCTCTTTCGCTTTGTCACCGAGGTTCAAGCTGCAGGGAATTGTCCCCTCTGCAGGTTTCAGGAGTCTTTTCCCCTGTGCTGTACGTGGCAGGCTCCTCTCTCTGCAGGCTGGAGCAGGCACTGGAGTCAGTGAGCCCATTTCTCTTCAGATGCTGCAGGTTCCCTCTTTTCTTCCTTAATGGCAGAAATCTCTGCCGGCTGCATTAGCATTGAAACCTGCCATTGCCCTGCATTTACAGAACTTACATAATTTACTACCTATGTCACTCTCTCATCTGCTACCTCTTCATTCATTTCAAGCCTGCCAAAGAAGTGGAATAAGAAGCACAGAGACTTAAACAGGCAGAAAGTGGCTTGTAGCCACAAAACATTTTTTTTCTGCAGAGAAAGAAAAAAAGAATTTGGGAATTCTGGTTTCCTTTTATTAAAGATATATTTTAACATTATATTTTTAATGCAGTCTTTCTTACATATTAGTCTTTGTGACTGCTGAAGTTGGGGTAGCGCCAAGGCTTTGCTAAGAAGAAATATGAACTATGGCTTTTACCAGCTGAGAAATGTGCAGGTCCATACCACGACCCAATATCTCTTTTTTCCCTGTGAAGGAGAAAAGCAGAGAAGCCAGAGCCCATTTCCAAGAAGTGCCAAGTGTCCAGGTCCCTGTGGCTTAGCCCCTACCCAGTGAGAGCGCTCGCCTTGGATCTTGACTTTTATGCACTAAATGAGGAAAATGAAATTGATGTTTCTGTTGCTGTTGTTGTTGTTGCTATAAGACACTCTGTAGGAGGTGAAGCCAAACAGACCTCTTGGGAAATATTAAACAATTCACAGAGAAAGGCCTAAAGAGGCAAATATTGCAGCCCTTTTCTCACGCCAGTCATTCCATTAACTTCGGAGACACTGCTCATATGAGTGAGGCTGGTGGGGTCAGGCCTTTGCACACAGTAGCACCTCCAAAGGTTAAAGGATGTCATTTGCAGTCATGATCTGGTTTCACTTCCTACCTCTACCTCTGATTTACTGGGAAACCTCAAATAAATCACTTAACCTCTCTAAGAACAAGTTTATTCAAGTGCAAGAACACTCTGAGCCTCCAACAATATTTGTGAAGTGCTTTGAGGTCCTTGGAGGAAAGATGTACTTGCAAATTAACAGAGTAGCTGCTTACATGGAAATAAATCTCAATTTCTGTGTCTAAGCATATGTCTCAGCTGCATCCCAATCTCATGTCTGCATAAGAGTGGTTATACACCATAATCTACTTGGAATTCACAGGAAAAATATGCAGGAAAACAGCTTGAAAGGGCATCTCGCTCATTTGCATGCAGGTCTGTGGAGAGAGCTGGGCTTTGGGTATGTTATATGGTGCACTTCACTCTCAAAAACTGCCATCTGATATATTGAGGGATGTGTTTCTGCAGCTGGGTGCTTAAACTGAACTACAGTTCACTGGTGTGGCAGCCATGGTCCATGCATTATTTGCTTTCTCAAACTACCCAAACATCCCTTGTTGCAAAAAAACAAACAAAAAAAAAGACTGGAGAAGATTTTTTTCTGAATAGCAAAGAAACACAGTGATGGGAACTTGTGTGGTCGTGACTCTGCTCCTTGTCCTGGGCAGAACTAGGAAATATATGAACAACAACAGGAACCATACAAAAAAAGGGAGTTTGGGTAAAGGTTCAGTGCAGGGAGAAAAGGGAAGAGGCTTCCTTTTTATCTGTACTGGTTCTGCTTATCTTTTACTAGAAGCTGTTTTTAGTGATGAGGAAGTAGAAGAAATCCATTTGTTTTCCTCATGACACAGCAAAATATACAACCTAATAACTCAGAATAACATCCCTTCTGCCCTAAAGAAATAATCTCACAAAATTAAACCAAGACTTTATCCAGAGATTGCCCAATTCAACCATAAATTTCCATTCAACTGAAAAGGCCTTGGATAAAGTCTTCATGAGGGAATCCAGAAAACTGAAGCAATGTCATAAATGCTTTATATTAATTCAGGACTAGGGTCTTAATTATTCTACATTCATTAGGCGAGCAAAGTGCTACATATTTTGATGAGAATATACAGGATGACAAACCAGGGCAAAATATTGTGGCATGTAAGGACAGCTGGAACAACCTGTAGGCCTTTAGCCAAGAGTCAGCTGATACACGTTGAAGCACCATTTATCACCATGCTTTCCCCAAGAATGGCTTCCCCTCCTGTGCTGCTGGCTCCAGCACGCTCAAAATAACTCCACCACCCTCTACAGCACGTTTTACAGCTACCTGAAATTGTATTTTTTTTAAAGGGTACATGCTTTGTTTCGGTAATTCCTACAGACTCATAATTGGTTTTATAACACCTGGTTATAGTAGGCAGTATAATTCGCCAAGAAGTTGATATGAATGCATTTCATAACATGCTTTATATAATCCATTATTAGAGAACATTGCTGCATCTGTAATTATATTTGCAAATGCATTTTATTGAGTTCCACATAAAAGTATGCAGTACTGAAGCCAGCTCTTAGGCTGCAGAAATATATATATATATATACTTTGCTTCCTTCTATATACTCCTGGTTTTTTGTACAGTCAACACTACAAAGGGGAAAGAGCAAAATTTATCCTTGATTTCCTAGCAGACTCCAGCCCCTGATCCAAGAATCCTTGAAACCTGGGCACAGTTCAGACCTCCACTGGAATCCTGTCATTTTTATCCACTCTAGTTTCTACGTAGCAAAAGTGATTATGTGAGTTCTGGCTTCAGGCTGATCAAATCTTTGTGTCTCTTCTGCTGCTGACACCGTTGTGAGAGGCACAAATCACATTTGGTACAGGCACACATTTACCTGCAGAACCCACACAGGTAACTGAGCTGGAATCCACTACGATTGGAGCTTGAAACTAAATATAGGCTGATTTCCCAACCTTTTTTTGGCAAAGTATGAGCCAGAGAGAACCTGGGTTGATTGTCACATCCCAGATTGACTATGAGTGACCAGCAGCTTTGACAGGGGAGCTGCCTTCACTGCTCCTGATACCCATTTGGCTAAGTGCAAGCAGTGGAGCTTAGCCTCTTGCCTACAGATTTCCAAGAAAACCTTTCCTTTAAGTTGTTCATTTGCAGCAGTCAGGCATTTCAGACAGCAGCAGCATCTTTTCTCATATTACCTTTCCAATAAATGCCCTTCCAGTATGGGCTGATTATTTCATCTGAAGTCCAAGACCATCACAAGCCCTTCCATGCTCTAAGCAAATACACGACCAAGTCAATCTGTTGTGAGACAGTTATGTGTTGCGTACCTAAAAAATACAGAACATGTGAGTTTTGGTGTGTTTTTTCCTCATGCGTGGAAATGCAGTGGAAACGTGGTAAAAAGCTCAGACAAGGTAAATTAATAATAGTTCAAGCCTTTTTCCATTTATGGTGAACTTTCTCCTTTCTTCCCAGCCCCCCAAGGAACCCCACTGTAAAACACTCCCTCTAATAGGTTATATCTCATTCCTCCTTGCCTCCATTTTCTCCAGTTTCTCTAGTGAATATTTGTCTTTTCTACCTGCTGCCCAGTTGAATCAGCCTCGGAGGCAGTGACATATGCCAGATCACAGGGGCTGTCACTTTAATTCCCTGTGCTCATATTTTTCTTCTCTAGTGGGGTGCTGGGGGCAGATGTTTGGAGAAGGGACCCCTTTGCTGCCTGGCACAACGAAGTCCTGACGTCAGCTGCTAATTACGGGAGGCGAATCCTGGCCCCGCCGGCAGGACCCACAGTCGAACAGCTTCTCCCAAGTGCAGTCGAATGCAGGTTCTAGACATTAGAAATGAAAACTTACACCCCACCACAGAGTGCTTCGGGAGCAATTCCTCCCAGTCCCAGCTCAACCATCCTGTCTGGTTGCTGCCTGAAGGCACAGGCCTCCACGAGTTGTGCATGTGAACGCTGGGCTGCTCCCACCCTTCGGCCTTGCCACGAAAGAGATGCTTTCCCTTCTGACAGAAGCGAGACTGGGGCACAAGGAGCTGTGGCCTCCACCCCTGAATTGCACGGTTCATGATGGGCTCCAAAGCACTGGTGACTGCAGCACACCTTGCCCAGGGGGCACACTGGTGAGACCTCACGGGGACAGATGGCTGGATGGGCGGCACTTCCCTCGTAGCTCCCTGCAATGGACAGTCCCTGCTCTGCGGCCACACCACGCTGTAGATAGTTACACACTCTGCCTCTTCTCTCCTCCTCACAGGGAAAGAGAGGGATGCCCCCTTGTCCTTTAGCACAGATGTACTGCCCAAATCCACCTCACACGGGTTTTGAGGGATCTGTGAGATCGTTGCCCTGTGGGGTATATACCTCAGAACCTGTAGAAATCAATGGCAGCATCAACATTGACTTTGCAGGGCTTTCATGGGAATCCTGACATCAAAATTCTCACTGGGCAAAAACTGCAGTCCCTACCTCTCTTCTTAGGGGTCCCAGTATTTTTCCTGCCAGTCTGAATCTGAGACCCTATTTTTCTGCCAGCAGCTTTTCTCAGAAGCAAAGCGAAACCTTACATCTTCTAATAGTTTGCTAAAAACCCCCAGCTACATAAACCTTCCATCTCTGGCACCATATGGAGCACCCTAATCTAAGTCTTCCTCAGGGCAGTAGAAATTTAAGGCTTAACCAGATGAAGGCTTAATAGGACAAAAGATCCACAATTTATTAGCAAGCTACATTTTGGGTTTTAAGCTGATGTTTATCAGCAATACTGGAAGGGGGGAAAAAGTCTGCCACTGATCAATGCAGGCTCAGTGGCAGAAGTAGCCAAATTGTAGCTCCTGCCTGGTGGTATAGAGTAAAATGGACCATGTCCTCTCACTACCCTGATGTCAGGGGAGACTCTTGCACGCTGCTGTCCTGAAAAGAACAAACCCAACTTCGGTGTCCTCTCAGGAAACACACAGTTCCCACCACCACACCTTTCTTTTCAAGCTAGAACTTAACACCATTTCTAAACAGACAATGATATAACACACATTTCTAAGTATCCAGGGAGTGATAAATTGAAGGTTTGGGGTTTAGTTACATTAATAATGCATGTAGAAGTGCTATTTGAAAATGAGAAAGTGATACATTTTATGCTGTGCAGTTTGTGGGGCAGAAGTGGAAAGAAATTCAGTCTTACATTTCCTTTGTAGCTCTGGGTCAAGGTGACTCCCAGCATAAGCTGGAACAACCCCACTGGCAACCTCCTACACAACTACCTCATGTTGCTCCAGCTCCTCTCCCCAGCTTAGTCACTTCTCCAAGCACATCGTAGGGGGAGAGCTGGGAGAGATAAGGCTCAGGATTGCCTATCCCCTCTCTAGCATGGCCTGGGGCATGACATGGGGGGTTCTTTTCACTCCTTTCGTCCTGTCTCCTGATCAGAGCAAAGGATTTCAGTGGGAAAACTGTGCCTAAGGATGTAGTTGTAAATCATGGAAGAAACGGCTGGAGCAGAGCCTTCAATTTGTTATTACTCCAAAGAAAGCAAGTAAACTGTTTCTACTGAACTTTGATGACCACACAAACCTGACATAAAAGCAGTCTGCAGATGTTGGCATTCCAGCAGGAATTTGCTCCAGCTGTACTGGTACAAGATGGCAGTCCTTGAGCATTTGAATCCTGCACAGTCAGGGAATGCAACTCTGACTGCTCGCTGTCTCTGCCTTTTTTTGAGTGCTTGATTCACCCAGGGGATGAAGAATCCTAGCAGGAAGACAACTGGGAGTGCTGCATCCTTTTCAAGAAGGACTGCTCATACATACAGTTGCTTTTACTGGGGGCTGTCATGACAGAAAACTGCACTGATGCACTTGGGGATACTTTCTATGAGATGGGAATGGGGCATTGCTTAACAAAGCAAGGCTACAGGCTTCCCAGCATACCAGTGCACTGGAAATTAAATTAGCCTCTGAGCCACATGTGATTGTGCCTTAAGAAATTAGTGTGATTCAGAATGATTTGGGTAGAGGAAAATATTCCCTTAAAGGATCCTGCCTGGGCTCCTCAGTGTGTGGAGGGTGGGAGAGGAGAGTTTCCCAGTCCTTGTGCAAACGTGAACTCTGCCCATAAAGAAGAAGCTCGAGCCCACTGCAGCCACCTAAGGGCATTCCACCAACCAAAATGGAAAATTAATTAAGAGAGTGAATCATTTTCTGAGACTTACTCAGTTCTGTACAGCTTTAGTGTTCGTCTCTTCTGTCAGTAGAGAAGCTCTTGATCCAAGACAGTGTTTATAGTCACGTTTCCATAGAGCCCTGTCGTGCAGAGCCAGCCAGTGTGAATGACCTGCAAGACCTGTTTATAGACCTCCATTACAGAGCCTCTCATTTTCTTGGATGATTATCGTAGGTGTCAAATAAAGCTAGATTACCTGTTTTATGTCTTAGAATGATAAGCAAGCCAAAGCAAGTCATTTGGCTCATGCAGTTATACAGGTATACCTAGATATATGCATACATACATTATTTCAAACACTCAAGGCAATCTTACAGCCTTTCTTGTTGGGATTTCGCAATCTTTTCATTTTACCAAAACATCCCTCTTGGTAAGGTGATGCTGTAATTTTGGCTTGCCTGGCTGAGCCGAAGAGCTCATCTGCAAGATTTAGAAGAGGATGGTGAGGGCACAGCACAGTGGTTTCATGGGGGCAAGAAGCTCCTCTCCCAGAAGACTGGTACAGTCCTCGCTGATGGAAGGGGCGTCTCAGTCCCAACAGTTTGGCTCAGTGGTGGTGCCTGCAATGGTAACAAGGAGGTGAAGCATGTGCTGACAGAGCTCGTTGCTGGGAAGCCTATAAATGATTCCTGGCACTGCAGTTGGCAGTGGCCAGTGTTACCAGTCCTACCATTGCATAACATCTGCACTTTACCACAATCACCAAAACAATCAAGAAGAAAAGCATGCTAACGCTTGTTGGGGAATAAACTCAGCAGTCACTCTAATATCACACATTTTTCCAACCTGCAGCTCCACCTCCATCCTCTTTTCTGCCTGGGACGAGTGGGCTCCTGGCTGGTACCCGGAGGCCACACCTTCCCGGGCGTGGTGGGGACCAGCCCTGCTTCCCCTGGGCAGAGATGTGCTCAGGCTTCGGGATGCGCTGACTCAGTGATGCATGGCTGATTGCGAGCGGCAGTTTCAGCCAGCTCCAGCTAGTGTTTAATATGCATTTACCAACACACAGACACAACCACAAGCTCCTTTTATAAATGGATTCCAGAGCCCGGCCAGCAGCTTGGGCTGAAGCCTCACACAGTGCAAATGAGGGTACGTGGGAGGCCTGCGCAACGATGGCCTTTGCGCTCCCACAGCTTGGGTCAGCTGAATTCTCAGAGAAGCCCCATTCCTCAGCATAATCGAGAGATGCTCAGAGATGGCTCTAATTAAAACAGATTGTCATGGCCCCAGGGAGGCTGTTACACGGAATGGAGTTCAGTGGGACCTAGGGAAGCTGTAGGAAAAACCCCTTTCTCTTCACCTGTTCTAGTATATTAATATATGCCCTCAAAGGATCCACTCCACAAAGGTACGCCCCAAAAGGCAACAGATTCTAGTTCCTGCAGGGTGAGCCCTAGACCAAAGCAATCCTTGCAAGAGTCACAAGTCCTTGTTTGAGAGCAACTCATTCCCCTTCCCAAAAGGAGTTGTTCGAGCTGACTTGCTGCTCCTCTCAAACAATGAGGCAATGTCCCCTGAGAAGAGAGGGTGTCTCTTGCATAGACAAGCTATTCCAAGACTGTTGGGACTGATCCAAAATCAATTGAAGTACATGGCGAGCCCTTCCACTGGTTCCAAAAAGGTTTGAATTAGGCCCAAACGTCAAAGCCAACACCATAAACTCCGCCTGGAAGCTGGTGCAGAGCCAAGTACCAGCTCCTCAGCATCAGTGTCATGTGCTTACAGAGAGATACCCAACTTACTCAGCAGGATGCTGCCTTCAGCACTGGCTCCTCATTTCCCAGGGGATTTAGCTCCCTTTACTGCATTGCAGTTCTCAAGTCTTCATGTGACAAAAACATGGAGAACAGTACCAAGGTCCACAGCCACAAGGAAAGGTCACAGAACCACCTGCCAGGCAGAGATGGGGGGGGGGGGAAAGGACAAAAATCAACAAACCAACAAAGTTTCTATACATAAGGAATGGGGTCTCAGAGCTCTTGGCCAATTATGTTAAATAGTGGAAAAATCTTTATTCCCCCATAACCAAATGGAGCAAAATGATGACACAACGGCCTCAGTGCTTTAATCAGCAGGACAAGTCAAGCCTTTTATTCCTTTGTATATTCCAGTCAATGGAAAGTTATTGCTTAATTAACCCCCTTGAATGAATACCTGATAATTAATAAACCCATATAGTGTACCCCAAGGCTTTGAGTTTAAGAAATCTCTTCTGTTCAAGTATGAAAAAAGAAAACATGCTGAACTAATGGGAAATAATTCTGGTAGAAGGCAAACCAATTAGGATTAGTGAATTCCATTTCATTTAAAGTTCCAAGATAGAGAAGTAATTTATCTAGTAAATTAATAGTGTTAGTGACTTTCCTAATATATTAGCAAGTCTTTCGTATCATATTAGTGAAAACCAAGCTGGCTAATACAATAAAAGACTTATTATAAAGGTATGAAGGTTAGTAATGTGATAAGATTTTTGCATCCAATTAGTATTAAAAGCAGGCTGCTCTAAAATGGACTTTTACATTTATTTATATGATTACCCAACTTACTGTGGAGACCACAACTTTTAACTAAGCAAATTATTAATTCTCCTCCCAGATTTGGAGCTACTGTATGTTACGTCCCCCAAGCAAAACTGCATGTGGGCCTGTATCTGCAGATCTGCAAGGATAACTGGCCCAGATTATTTGGTCTGACTGCATTGTTTAGCACAACACTACAGTGGTTTTGCATTCTCCTAACCTTGGATCAGCTAGAGACTGGGTCTAATCAGATACAGCAGCCTAAAGGCAAAACAATTACACTGAAATTATCATATGGAATCAAGCCAACACTCCATCTTGTCTGGTATCCAGTCTTCATCAGCTACTAGATCCTCCCACCCTTTTCTGGAGCAAGGTGAAAAATACCTGCTGCTCCGACCTGATGGAGTAACCTACTTGTACAGGCATTTCTTCAGAGCCTCTAACCAGATACTGGTTTCCTGACTAAATCAGCAAGGTTTAAGTCTTTCATAAAATCCTGAATTATAAACTGCAATATTATAACAAACCTGTGTAACTAAGCCCAACGGGGGGGGCTCTGCTGATGTGTCAGCGAGTTCTGGAGGTGACTTTTCAATGGCATGAAAAGGGATCTGCTTTGGGTAATTTTTAAATGTGCTGGGTTTTACACTGTACTATTAGACACTGTGTGAACACAGCTTTTTGTTTTGGTTTGGTTTGTTTCTTTGTTCTGTGAGAGATCTCAGCTGTCTCCCCATGCCTTTGCTGTGGGTGCAGTAGCAAAAGAGCACATTTGCCTTCAGTGCCAACTGCAACGAAGGTTGCCCATGGTGGCACACAAAAATGGAAAAGACAAGAACCAAAATAATTATTTTGCTGCATTTACTTGATCCACTGCTGTAAAAATGGGTAAAATTTTGGATCTGAATATAGTTAATCTTATTAATTCAGTTCGGAAGTATCTGCCTATATATATGGCTTTGCAGTGTGTACATACACAGTCTTAGGAAAGAAAGTTTTCAGACCATCATAAAATCCCTTCTTACAGAGTTGGCAGTAGAATTGTACAGAATCAGAACCGTACACACGGGTACTAAGAAATCAATTGTATTAGAGAATATAATTGGTGCTATTTTTCATCTTTAGAGTTCCTGCAAGAGTGGTTTCCTTAGGTAGATCAAATTAGTAAAGTAGAAACAGCTGCAGTCGATTGTCCATTGTTCAGGCCGAGGTATGGGTGATAAAGACTGATCACAGTCAGGGGATGTTAATGTGAGAAGATTTACTCCTGTGCATTCCTCCGAAATCGGAGCTGTGACTGATCTGATTCATCTCGTACCCTTAAATCACTGGAAATTGTCATAGTCTGGATTTCAGACTTACGTCCTGCTATTTCACCCCCATAAAAAAAAACCACGGCATCTTACATAGCAGCCTGGAATTTTGCCTAACTCTGCAACTCTCACACCCCTGTACCTCCAAGCCAGCAATAACACAGAGCAAGCACAGGTGTGTGCAGGTGAGCTGTATGCCAGATTCTGATACATGAGTATAAGGAGTTGAAAAGCTTAGGATAAATTTCACCCAAGAGGACATCATGCACTTTTTTTTTTGTTTGCCCTGTCTCATAAATTCAGACTAAGGGAATTCTTGGTGAAGTGCAAGGTCAGTCTTTTTAAGAACACCAAAAACTGCATGTTTTGCTCCAACATGCTCAGCCGGAGCCATCATTGAGGCGATTGCTACAGTTAAATTTAATTCAAAACCTCTACCTCTCTGAGTGTAGGAAGAATAATTATGCAAGTGTAGTAACAGGTATATTTAACTTCATAACTCATTTATTGCCCTTGTGGGGGTGAGAAGAGGTCCCACATCATTAAACCGTCCTCTAAACATAGGGCTAGCCAAATTTGTGTGCCTCTTTTAGATGCACCACATCTGGATGGGGACCATAGCAAAAACTTGAGTTATTTAAATTATTTCAAGGGTGGAGGCAGAAAGGAGGAAACAGGGACAGAGCAGGAGAGTGAGGAAGTTCAAGAGAAAAATAGGAATGGAGAAGTGAAAGGAATCAGAGAGACAAGTGGGAATGTGCACGTAAGGTACCTTTTACACCTACAAGGTATAGAGACCTTAACAGGGACAAGGCATGAGGGAGGGATGGAGGTTTGGCCTTGGTCAGTGAGCTCGTGTGAGAGGCTCTGAGCAGATCCTCAGAGCAAACAGTGAAGGAACCTGTGGTCTCAGGAGGCACCAGCAGAGCTGCTGGAAGAGCAACTGGAGAAGGAGGAAGATTACTGCAGTGCAAGGAATTAGGGATGCTGTAGGAAGAAAAAAAATTACTGTCAAACCAGCACATAAAACCAGACAGCTGAAGAGAGAGGTCATGGGAACAACAAATACCAGGGTGGCTGTTGGGGCCGGGGGAAGCAAGATGATTTGATAAAGGAAATTCAGATTCAGAGGTCAAAGGGGGAAAAGTTCTTGGTGAAAAATAGGTCAAGGGAGCAGCCTGCCTTCATTATTTTACTTTTCAAACCTTTAATTTAACAGTTGCTAATGACAGACAGTGCACAAAATGACAGTTGTATTACCCTCCAACACTGATGTAAAAATAGGCATAATCCCGTTTTTGTGATGATTAATGCAGTGTGAAAAAGATAATTAAACGAGGCCTGGCGTACTTTTGCTTTCTATGCCTCAGTGCTACCTTCTGTGGCTCCTGCTCAATCTCCTTGAAAATCTATTAGGCTCTGCTGCCACCATTTTATCACTTTCCCTGTGTTAAGTTAGACATGCCCTCCTTGAGTTTTGGACAGGGAACAACTGCTGGGAGGAGGCAGAGCAGGAGCAAGAGCCTTGGTGTGCCAGCACCCTGCCTGCCACTCCGACTCATGTCATTACCTGACTCCTGCAGAAATTCCAGCACATAAAGGTTTACTGGTAATGCTTACTCCTGATTAGCTAGTTCGTGTAATAATAGCAACTTTTCCCCCTTCATCTGGTTAGAAAAACCTTTGGCAGCCGAATTCACCGTTGAAGGTGATGCACTTCCCCAGCTCACAGCCTGAAATCCCATTTCTGAGAGACATGGGAGGGCAATGGGGGACAGAGTTGTTCTGAAAGCATTAAAAATACCCTGTGGACAATATTTGCATATTTGTAGAAAATACATTTTTTCTAATTCTTCTTTGGAATTTTATCCCTATATTTTTTATCAAAAAAAAAAAAAAGAAGAAAAAGGCATGAAGTGTCTGAAAAAAGAAAGACTTTCATAGTTATTTTCTTTGCTGATGGCCTAGAAATTTGCTGGATTTGATCCGAAATAAACTGCAGGCAAATGTCAGCTTACTCCTGACATTGTCAGAAATGGATTTTCTTGCTTTGTGCTTCCCCATACATAATCAAATGCACATTCAAAATACATAATGGTCTGCTAGTTTAAAATTATTGCTTGATCCTACGGCTGTGGAAAAGCAGTGGAGTCAGCCAGTGTTTCTTTAGGGCACATCAGCAGCAGAGGCAGGACTAGAACTGAAGACACTGCAATACCTCCCTCTTCTCCTTCCAGCTCCCAAAGCAATAAAACCTCTCTATGCTAAATTAGACTATTGATCAGTGGCTACCATTCCTAATGGACATCCTGTCTCTCATGTCTGGGATTAGGATGTTCTTTCTACTGCTGGATAATCTTAGTACTGTACAATTGCTCTTTCTCTGCTAATGACTGACTACAGGAAGAAATATTTCCCTGTTGAGTTTAGTTTTTGAAAATCTCATCACACGGGCTCACATGAGGTGAGCCAGAAATGCCAATTTGTGATCTAGTGCTATCTGATCCCATTCACTCTAACTACCAGGTATTTGTTTTACTTTCTGTGAAGGGATGTTACATCATTAAACCACTATGTCCATCATGGTATATGATACTCTGACAATTCAAGCTATCACGTCATAATATTCACTAGAAAGGAAAAGAACAACAACAACCACCAAAACCCAAAAACAAAACAAAAGAAAAACAAAACAAAAACAAACAAACAAACCAACCCCAAACCTTTCTTCCTGTTCTGGTGATGGTCAAATGATAAGCCTGAGCTGAAAGTCAGAGCTGCCAAATCTCTGAACATCTGCACCACAGGCAGCCTATATGGGCAAGTTTTCAGCTGGAGTAGCCCGAACACAACCAAACTTGAGCTCTCTGGGATTACATGAGAAACAGGGCAAGAGACGCCTTTCCCTGTGACCCAACACCCACACGTGCTCTCACACAACCAAATGAACATGTGCCACGTGCTCAGCACGTGTGTTTTGGCCCAGAATGGGCACTTGGAGTGATGGACAGGAGGGTCCAGGCAGCAACTGCCCCGGCCCTTGACCACATCTGAGGGCTGCTGGGGAAGGAAGACAACAGCAATGGCAGAAGGCAGGCTCAATATTTCTCCACCCCTTCCAGGCAGCATCATTTTAAGTCAGTTCTTACAGATCCTTTATCTTTTGGACAGGGAAGAAAATCACACATAAATTAATATTTTGGCATGTCAGCTGTTACCTGAATATTACCGCTGTGGCCAGAGCAAGGGCAGTTTTTATCCAGTTGATTGAAGTCTCCAAAATTTGCACACAGTTTTTTGTGTGGGCATGGACCTATCATATTTTCACCCATTTTTTTCCTAGTCTGAAAACACCCATTAGCAAGTCCAGCTCCCACAGTGCATCCTGGTAACCACCTCATGTGACACACAGGATAGCCAAGGAGAAAAAGGACTATGCCTCTCGTTAATGTACCCTAAACTGTATCATGCTAAATATCAAGCCCTGGTAGTGAATTAGCAGCCTGACACAAAGCTGGAACAGTAGACATTTGAGAGAGTTTGTAGCACTCTCCCTGCCTTTTCTACATCCACAACTAACATCCAAATGGATGTTGAGAGAGGTTTTTTTTTTTTTTCTTTAAGTGTAAGCTGTTTTCTATCGTACTGTGGCCTGCAACTCAGTATACAAGATGTACTGTGGCATTCTGAGACAGTGACAGCTGCTGAAGAAACGCTGTGCTATAAACATGCAACGATGCAGTGAACTGGTAAATCCATATGGCTGGAAAAATGACAGGGAGGAAGAAGAAAAAAAATTATTTCATAGTTTTTGAACAAAATAGATAGCCAGTAGTTTGCTTCAGCTCGCCTGCCCTAATCACAGCTTTTTGTTTAGTGGAAAAAAGTTTATATTCACATATATACACACATAAATATATGTACATATAAATAAATATATATATATATGTAGTATTACCCTAGGGGTTTATCTACATGTGGTTGCAGAATGGTCCTGTGCAGGGTCAGGAGTTGGACTCAATGATACTTGTAGGTCCCTTCCAAGTCAGCATATTCTCTGATTCTGTGGGTTTGTTTATTTTGTGGTATTTTCATATGCTACCATAGTTCTGCCTCTTATTTCTTCAAGCTCTTTGGTTGAACAACCAGTGTCTGGAATCATCCCAGTACAAACTCTTTCGGGTGCCGCCCCCCACAAAACCTACGTGCAGTTCCCCTCTCCTTCTGTGCAGATGGAGAACCTCTGCACATACACGAGGGAAAGGTCAATCACTCACTTTTGCGGTGTCATCAGTCAGGGAGGATTCTCTGTGTGTCAGAATAAATGAGCATGGACATAATGGACATGCAACACCACTGAGGGAGACCCCAAAACCACATGGAAATGTTTAAACAGCTTATATATGCCCTCATAATTGATGGATCTCAGCAAGCATATACATCCATCGCTTTTAAAAACGCTGATAAATCCTAGTCCAGACACATGTTTCTTAGGAAAGCAAGTATTATGGCTCTGTAAAAAACTGAATGAGGAAATGGAAACTTGCAATCATATCAATGCCCATTTTCAAACCTGGCTGCCACAGTTTGCTTCCCATTTCTGAATGAAGCTCCTGATGAAGGTGGCACAGCTTCACGAGCATCACGCGCTAAGGATGACGACACAGCCCCTCCTCAGCCCAGCCACTTTTTGCTTGAGCCCTAAAAACAAGATTAAAAATCCCAATTTTGTTACACAGATTTGCACTTACAGCCCCAAAGGAGATGGAAACAGAAGCTGAGCTCGTGAGTCTGCTCTTTCAGATGGCACTTTTCCATCCACCTTTAATCGATGATGTCTGAGAAATGAAGGCTCAATGAGTATGTAGTCCAGCACTGGCAACATTTCCCAGTGCTCCATAATCATCCCCACACTTTTATGGAGAGTTTTCCCCCTAGTGATTTTTTTCCTTGTCATTTAGTGCCACTATTTCAGATTTCCTCTTGCTGAACTGCTGGAGTGTCATCAGTGCATCTATATAGAGTATGAGAATATATTTGGAAAGCTTATTTCCAAGGGCCATTGGAGATGACTAACATTTTTACACTGCACAAAAGAAGAGAAAATAAATTTAGGAGTAGCAAATAGAGCCACTGTGTTATTTCCTTCCCTGTAAATAAATAACTGTAACACTTATATTCCAATCGTGGAGCTGGGTATCCAGCATCTTTGTGGGGAAGGAACATAAATGTTCACCCAAGACATTGACAATGAAGGCTTAAGACAGCACAAATTATAGGGAACATGAAAGAAGGCCTGCTTCCCTTGAAGACACCACCTGTTTAAGCACCTGGGGAAAATTATTCATAGCACTTTACCACTACACAGACAATAAAGATCCCATGGAAGTGTCTTTGTTTAAAATCAACATTTATGGCCCAGATTTCATAGAAGGCTATGTAAATCCTAACTGATGCAACAAATGCAAAATGACATCCTTAAAAACATGGGCCCTGCACATCAGCCTCCAGCACAAGTCAAACCATTTCAGCTTTAGAATTTCATATTTTAGGAGCTGAGACCCAAGACCAGAATTTTCTTTCCTCTAATCTTCATTCTGGGTTGCTTCACCTCCGTGCATATTTATATAATGAATTTTTCCCTGTACAGAACTGCCCTCCTCAGCTGAATACCTATTAACTGAAAACTGGGAGCAGAACCCATTGGCATTTATCCTATTGCTGCCACTTGGTTCTGTGTCCTTGTCCAAGTTACTAGAGACCTGATCCCATAAGAGCAACCAAAACTTCTGCAGCTGGCCCTCCTCCCTCTGCTATGCAGGTGGATATTATCTATATTCACCAGGAAAAGGGAGGCAGGAGACAGACATCAAGCACATGAGAGCCCAGGTGATGTGTGTCCTTACGTCCATAAAACACGTTCAAGCCTTCATCCCTCTGCATTGTGCCTGATTTTCCTCTCTGCAGAGTGGAAGCCAGAGTATTTTATATCATGTTTGATCGCAGTAATAATTTAGAAGCCTTATGATGCTTCCACGGAAGCTTAAAATATTATGTTTAACAAGTATCCCATAATTTAATTTTGAACAGTAAATTTTACAGTTACCTTGCACTGCTTTGATTTGTTTGAAGATCTTCTGAAACCAATTAATGGGTGTTCTCCACCAGTCTCATACTGACCCTTTTGTTGCTGGTACCTTTTGTGAATTAGCATTTTACCAAAGTGGAGAAAGGTTTTGGATGCATTTAGACCACGTCACCACGCAGCAGATGTGGCCCATCACCCAGATGTTTTAGGAAGGTCTCCTGCTGCAGAGGACTGCACACTCCCAGGTGGAAAGGATTTAAGCAGCAGGAGGAATGCAGTAAAGGCATTTCCAACCCTTCCCTGAACCATTTTAGAATCCAAGTGGAGGTTTCTCCTTATACACACAGCACTGTGGGGTGTAACATGAGTAAAGATTTCTTGTCTGCTTGACAGCCACCACCGTGGTACCTGACCCTGTGGCACACGATGCCATACAGCAGAGCTCACACTTCCCATAACACTCCTTTTCAGTCACGTAGGAAGCCTGATGACTTTTTGTCTGCTTTCTAAGCTGAGGAAAATACCAGGAACTGTCCTCTCCCCACCCCCTACTTCCTTTAAAGAAACCCCAACAGTCTTCACAGAAATAGGAAATGACTGTTACCTTCAGGCTGTGGGATTTTAGGTTATAGCTTTCTTTCTCCTCTTTTTAAAAAACTAACTTTCTTCCATTTCTCTCTGCCTCAGTCTTCCAACCCTATTTGAATTGAATCTTCTCTTTCTTTTCGGTCCCACTTCTAACTCAAGAGTGCTTCAGTCACCACAGAAGAGACGCCAACAACTAAGGCAGGAAAAGAGACAAAGAAATTAGTGCAGTCAAGTTTTGTTATTTTCATTAAAAGATAAATTCTCACTCTCAGCTATTGCTTCTTCAGAAGGAGAAAAGCTGGTGAAGGGACAGGGAAAACCTTTCACCTGGCTAGAGAACTGGGTGAGTGGGTTTGTAGTGGGGTGAGGAGTTTGTCCCTGGTTTGCTGTAGTGTACACGGACTATCAGGCTCTCAGAGCTCTTGCTGCAAAAGCAAGAGCTGCTCCCTGGCCACATTATAAAGGAGGACCCTGTGGCTTCACCAGAGCAATATTCACATGGTCGAGCTGCTTATGCAAGGAGAAAGCCACCGTTCACAGAGGCCACTGTCATAATTTTATACAAAGGGAAGGGACTAAAAAGAGTAATCAAGACACAAGAACTTGCAGCATTTTGATTTTTTTTTTCATTACTTTTTCACTGAGTAAAAACAAGCCCTTAAAATACTATCCAAGAAATCACGCAATCACTTAATATTACTTGCAGCGGAAGATTTTCACAGTATTTGGTTGAGGATACAATCTGCCCTGGCAACAGTTGGGGCTGGTTATTTTTCCAAATGAATGAAAACACAGATACAAGCAGGAGTTACTGCAACCGCTGCTGCCTCATTTATCTCTGCAGTCAGGTTGCTACTGGTACAAGTGCTCAGTTTTATACAGGAAACACAATTGCAGGTGCAGAACTTCAGGCTCCTGTTTACACCCACCAGCGGGAGGCTCACCTTCTTAAATACATCTGTCTATGTGCAAAGCACTGGAGAAATTGCCATAGTAATGATACCTTCCCCAGAGCACACATAAATATTACAATATCCCTTCTGCAGAGAGGAAAGTTAGTGCAGGAGTAAAAGTACATCACTTCAGGTCACAGCAGCGGAACAAAACAGCCAGAGGGATTCAGGATGCTCCCGCTTCTTAAGACCATGCCTGCTTCTCCGTTTTAACTTGCTTTCAAAAAATTAATTAAAAGAATGAGAAACTTTATAAAAACCCACAAAAAGCTTTAGTGAATCTATTGCATATTTGTTTGTTCTACAGTTGCCAGAAGGTCTTTCGGTCTCCTTGTCATTTTGCACCATATGACCTAAGTAACACTGATATTTATTGCTCATTTTCATTTAGCTCTTTGAAGACCAATCCACTTAATGATCAGAAACCTCACACAATTTAGCAGATAACATCACTGCAGAGACTTGTTGGGAAGCTTTAATAAGTAAGATGAATACTAAGAGGTGGGCTGGGGTGATTGCTGTGTTTAAATCCTCCACGATAAGAATCAGAGTCATACCTGCCCATTCTTGCTCAGTGATTACAGAGACAGAGCAGTTCAAGTGGACACAAATTCTAGGGGAAGTTGTCACAGTGCCTACCTCAAGCACTTGTAAGACACACATTATGATAATAATGCCTGCCCCTACCGTCACTTGTGTGTAGCCCCACACAGCTTCTCAGGCAGTAGGTGAATCCCTCTGATCTGCAGATGGGAAAACCACAGTGATCCCAGGCCCAGCAAGCCCCAGGCACTCCCTGCCGGGTAAAGCACATGCTGGAGCAGCTGAGCACTGGTACCCTCCCTCCATCCTTCCACAGCACCAGTTTGGGGTCCAGGCTGCTTTGGAGCAGGGAATTTTATAGACCACAGTCAACAGGCAGCTGACACAGGAGCTGAGGGAACCTTAACCAGGGTCACATTTCTGGATATAAAATACATAAGGGTATAAAAGGGAGTATCATGGATTGTAAGAGGAAGCATAACAGGGTACTGCCTGTACACACAGGCAGTGAAACTCAGTAACTTGTTCAAGGTCATACAGTAAATCTGTAGGAGAGCAAAGGGGAGAATGTGCTTCCTCCGAGTCCTTAGTTCATGTCCCAACAGCTGGACATGGCTCTGTGGCATATGGAAATACGCCTTTAGTCCCACAGCAAAATGCTTCAAATTACAAACTTCCTACTGTCCTCTGAGAGTGTTTTATTTGTGGAAACTTGAAAAAAAAAAAAAAAGAAAAAAAACAAAAACAGTCTCTATACAATAGCAAACATGGAAAGTTGTTTTCTTGTAAAATTGTAAATAGAGCAGTATTTATATTATTGTTATAATCTTTCTGGTCCTCAGTGACAGGGTGACCCCCGTTGGTGCACGGAAATGGAGCAATTAATGAGTAATGGACCGTTTCCTGATATGCAGATGCTGCAGCCCATCTTTTGTTCTCAGATCTTCAGGGACTATCTCTTATCACAGGGCTTTTCCCCTATGGAGAAACACTTGGAGGTTGCTTTAGGTAACACAGCAATGGGTAATTTTCAAAGCCAACTTAAATTAAAGAGTCTTTTCAGCAGATTTGAGTATGCCATTAGTGAATGACTGCATAGGTAAATGATTTGACTCTTTCTCAAAGGGTTTTAGGGTCAGAAATTCTTGGGTTTCTGACCTCCTGTCAGGAAGTGACAGACACCACCACCTACCTCCCTGTCATAAGCACCTTCAAGTCTTGTTTGAAACCACTGGGTTCTGTTCCACAACCTGCAGTCTTTGCAGGAAATATCACTTTAAAGGGCTGAATTGCAATTCACTGCCTACCAGAAAAGGCCAAATCCTAGGGTTTTTTGTTTGTTTGTTTCTGGGGATGTTCACCTTCTATATGCAAACAGATGGCATTGGAACAACAGGTCTCTGTGCATAAGGCAGGATTTTTTTGGATGTGCAGTTCTCCAGCGAGCATAAAACAAAGTAAAACCAGATTGAAAACTTTCATTACCCAGCAATGCAAGTCACAACAGCAGGGTTAAATCTGTTTCTATTTAGACAATATCTGGAACAGTGGTTTATTATACAGCCTGTAAAGCACTGCCTGTGCATGGGTGGAAAGTACATTGTCTCCTGAAATGAAGAAATGGGGCAGGATTGTTTGGAACTTTCTTTTTTTCTTCCTATTTTTCTTCAACCATAAATACAAAGTAACCATTTCTCCGTAACATTGAACTCTTTGTGGCCTTCCTATAAACAATAAAAGTATCCAAAAATAAACATCTACTTAGAATAAATATTAACTCAGAGGCCTTTAAAATATGAAGAAAATAGTCTCTGCAATATCATCTCTTCCCCGATAATGCAAAAGCCACCCCTTGGGGTTTAAAACTGAGGGATTTCAAGGCTTCAGGGTGTCTTATGATGCTCATTCTGAGCAGGCTGAATGCCAGGCTTTGTGAAAGGCTCTGTCTTAAAAGACAGAGTCCTAATCGCTTTCAACTTTTCTAATTCTTCACATTCCTTCCTAGCAAAATAACTGCCTGCCTTATAATGGCAGAAACATTTGGAGACTAAAAGAAACAAACAAAAAATAATCAATTTTCAAGGTCCACTTGTAGACGGAGGAACTGTTTATGAAGCACTTACTGTTCAGTTGCAGGAGAAAATCTCATCTTAATGGCAAAAGGGGAAGCATGGAAATACCGGGGAGAAGTTTTTTTTGGGGGGTGGATGTGGGGGTAGAAACTCTCCGGCTCTATAATCCAGATAATTGACTTTTCCAGCAAGTAGATCCCTCATGCAAGGAAACAGGAGTTTTCAGCGGTGGGGAGCAGGGAGTGGGTGCTACCACCTCTCACACAACACAAACCATGTTTGCTGCCCTCGAGGGGGTCAGTTTAGTTTGTAAAAACACCCCTGGTTTCAAACTGGCCAAATCCCCCCCCATATGAGCAGAGCTCACTTGGCTGCCCGAGTGCTTCTCCCAGGCCGGTTTTGGTTTCTGAAGCAAAAGCCTCCTGCTGGGTTCTGGCTCACCATGTCTTACACATTTCCCACTGACCGAGGAGAAGAAACTGAAATTTCAAGCTAATCTTTCTACACAAGGCCTTTTCTCAGCTTTTCTCCATGTTTTGCACAGAACTTGGCATGGTTCTTGCAGCAGAAGCTCCTTGACATGGCCTTGCACCACTCCCAGCTCCACACACCCTGTACTCCCAGTCACAAAAGACTGGCACAACATGGAAACGCTTCCGATTAAAACTCCAAAAATTCTCCAAACTCTACTGACCATGCTTTGGATCATAGCCAGTTATTTCTCCAAAATAATCCAGCTCCTGCCAGGGGGTTAGAGGCTGGGTATTTTCTTGGCCTTATCACCTCTTGGGTCTGGTTTTGATCTTTATCTTCGACAGTAATATTTTTAAAATTAAAAAAATACAACAGCTTTTATCACCTTAATTTAAAAGTAAGACCTGCTTTTCAATTCCAGTTAAATAATTCATTTAAATCTTGCCAGAGATGTTGAAAAGCTAATATGTACAGATGAGAAGAAACCTTTCTAAAATTATGAATGGGAAACATCCAGTCTTTCCTGTTATGTTTATAGTTTTCTCCTTACAGCATAACATTAAAATTACCAGCTCTCATGTGGTATAATTTGGTTACCTTCCCTAAAGACACATGAAAGTAGTCCCAAAGGAACTACTTACTTCAGTGAGAATAGAAGGTGCTGAGTACATCACTCAGGAACATTTACTTTTTGGTTATTAGTGGGTGGGAATATTGGTTTATTGCCTAAATCTCCCCAGACCGTCCTTCCATACAAATCAAGTAGGAGCCAGGTGGGGAGGTCCAGCTCACATGCCACTCTTACGTGGAGGTTTCATGTTTCTGGGTCTTGGGGTCCATCACCTTTGCATGCGCAGAGAAGCGGAGTTGTGACAGCAAAATGTGCCCTCCCCAGACTAGGGATGAGGTGAGAGGACTTGTACAAATGGAGAACATCCATGAGTGAAGAAGGACCAGAGCTCAGCTCTTCTGTCTCCGACAGCAGCAGGGAAACCACAATGTTCCTCTCACTATTCCCAACCCGATAAGCAAAAACTTTCAAAAGCCTTCAGCGGTGGCCTCTGCTGCCCTCGAGGCTAATGCCAGAACAAGGTACGTTTGCTTGAGGGCTCTGGAGAACCAGTTGGAGAGCTGCTGCAGACCTGCTTTGTTCATTTGCCTGTCCATATCCAGCTCCTCACTGTCACTGTGTCCCTGGCTGAGGTAGGGCTGGCCTGCACTGCTGCCGTACGCCTGTGCTACCCTGCTTGGTCGAGGGCAACAATTTCAGATGCACAACAACAGGAAGAGTCCAGAATAAACACATTAAGTATCCTAAATTTGCAAGTAAGTGCACAAGCTATTAGGCACTGATATAGCACAACAGATAAGTTCAGTGGTTAACTTTAAACATACAAGTAATACCACTACATTCACTTTAACAACATTATGTTGCATGCCTAACATGAAGCTTAGGCTTAAGTGCCTGACTGATTAATCCTCTCCCTGTGTACTTCAGTCCAAGTTTGTTTGGGGTCACTTGGTGCCATCTTACACACTTGGCAAGAGCACAGACAACAAAACAATACAAAGGAACCAGTTTTCACACACTGGAAAGGTAACAGGTAAGTGTCCTAGGAATTGTTTTCTCACTAAATATGACACTCAATTTCTATCACCACATTAATGGACAGTTTATCACCTGAGAAGCTGAACATCCAGTTCTCAAGATATCACAGGTTCTGGATGCCACCTCAGTTCTGCCAGGGTATGGCCACGGTACCAGCCCTTAGTGGAGAGGCACATGCAGTAAGTAAATTTCTGAAAATTTGTGTACATCCTTGCTACAGTCGTTAAACCAAATAGTCAGAGATAAAAGAGTCATTTTGTTTAGCTGGGTATTACACATTACAATTTCATGGGCTTCACATTTTAATGGCGAGCTTTGTCAGCTTCATAAATTGGTCCATCGTGAGTAGGCAGAAGACTTGTAGGAAGCAGCAGCTCTTTGGAATTGTCTTTGGATTTCTGCTTTGAAATAGCTCTGCTACAACTGTATAGATTTGAAATGTGATGTGGTAGGGGAGAAGTGTGAGCAGATTTTTTTTTTATAGATTCACTCTCCAATAAGGAGTCAAGGAATTAATTACCAATGCAAACACGTGGTCTTAAGTGGATTGCATTGCCTTGATAGGCAGAAGCTATTCCTAGTGATTCTTTCCTTGTCTAACCTACACCACTTTCCCAGTAATTTTGATTTAAGGTCTCTTCACATTTGTCACTGTAACAAGAACTGGTTTCTAACTAGTACCCCACTTTTCAAGCCACCACCACTACAGAATTTCCACAAGTATGAGCCAGGATGGTTTTTGAGTTGCTTTACCTATCCAAGGGAGCACAAATCTTATGTACAGCCAGCTATGAGTCCCCAGCTCCTGGCCTGATAAACAAACATCCCATGTCAAGGGATAAGTCCCAGCTCTGTTACCTGGCTTGCTGCTACAGGTGAACTGATACAGATGAGCTGAGGATTCCTTGCTTTTCTGAAGAGGAGAAGCTGTGATCCATACAGTGATTCTCCTCTTGCTGCATGGAAACCCTTACCTGGAGCTCAGTATAAGGGCTCAACCAAATCCTTGTAGCTGTTTTTGAAGAGTCAGTTACAAAATCCAGTAATTAGCTGCAGAAGCTAATGGCTGATATTCTGTTCAATGAAAACAAAATATTTTAATCATCTGTGTTGCACGTTGCTCCAAATGTATATTCAAATAAAGCATGTATCTTACTGAACAAATCCAATGCTGGGCCTTTCAGATTCAGTATAAATAATTATATCTCCCTCTCTTTAGAAAAAATATCAGTAGGGAAAGCTTTAAAAATATTTTCTTATGAAATACGGTGCTATTTCTTTAAATAAAGGGCTTTGGTAGTTCTGTGAGGCTGTTAGCTTAGCACCATTAATACAGAATACAGTCTATCAGCATTTAGTGAACTCTCCACGACCCTGGTGGAAAGTAACTCCTTTAGCTTATACTTATGAAAAATATTATTAAAAAATGCTGTTGAGATGTAAGCATCATTTATAGTCCGTGTTAAACTGGAGTGCTATTGCCAGCTCCATCAACCATTTCACCAAAGATGGGGAGCACTCATTTTCTCAGGGATGTAGAGGAACTCCAGGAGATAGAACTGGGAGCTTCCCAAAACACCTCAGTTGTCTCCTCTATGTGCACTCACGCATTTCTCTTCTATTTGCTATTTCACCTTTCAGCAGAAATCTTCTAGAATTGGCCTATTACGGCAAGTTTTTTAATTTACCTGTTTTGCACCACAACAACGAGCGTGTGCTGTGCACGAGCATGTCCTCATGTGCCAAGACACGGCCTTTGAAGGTCACGGCTCCTCCCTTGGAGCAGGGCATCTTGGTCAGGAAGGATCTGGGAGAGGAAGTCCAGGGCTGTGTCCACTCTTCCTGCTTTGTGGAGGAGGAAATTTTAATATTTCTCTGCCAAAAAAAGACAGTAAATGATTTCTTTTTGTCATTCAGACACACAGATCTTTGGCTCACTGAACTAACGTTGGCAACACTCTCCACATGGGATTATGTCTGCATGTAATGGCCACCACATAGTACACGAGCTCATATAAGAATCTAATCCCTCTGAAGAAGCAATTTGAGATGAGTTTTTGCCATGGTGTGTAGCTATCCAGGCCCAGATCCACAGCACTACATGTGCCCAACTAAGATGCCTGCATTTAGGGTATTTGTTACCTTGTGCTCCTTGTAGAGCCAATGGCTGGACAGAAACCCACAGAGGACAATTGCATTTCCCTGGGGTATCCCTGGGAGTGCCTATTTAATCCAGGCCTCAGTCCAAGCTTTGGCAGCTGTGAACTGAACTCGAGAAGCTCTCACAAGCTCCTTGTTTGTGTAACATTCAGGAAACACATCTGGCGACAGGGGCTGAGCCCTCAGCCCACACCAAGGGCACTCAGTGTGGACCGAGCACACAAGGGTTGTCTGAACCCTCTGTGCCAGAAAAAGGGGTTTTCCACGTTTGGAAGAGGGCCACCACCAGAAGCTGAACCTGGTCAGACCAGTCAGCGACATTTTCATGATAAACAAAGCAGTGCATTTCTTGGGCCGCTAGCTGATTACAATAGCTATGAAATTACCCAATTTAGTTCACCACGTCAATAAAATTTATACGAAAATACCACCAGAATCTTGGCTAGCATGTGGATAACTGTACGAAAGTAACCCAAGCCAATGTGACAACCATTTAAGAGGACTAACCTCTGTCATACGGTTTTCATTTTATGTGCATGCTATACAAACACAACCACCACAAATATGCATTACAGGCTGCCTGGGACTCACTACTGAGGTGAATTAGCACTGTAGTCTGACCTGTTGAAAAGCTTAACCTTTGACCTGCCAGGCAATGGCGGTTGCAATTTGCAAGCCATTCTTGTGTTGAGTGGCTGAAAACATACTTATTTACTTGTGTAAAGCCATAAATGAAATGGGCTGGGTGAGCTCAGCCTGCTTCCCAGTCCACAGACCGTGTCGCAAAACACTACCACATGTTCAGCAAGTAATTCAGCATGAGGACTGAACGCTACTACATTGTGACCCAAATTCACTCTTCAGAGAAAGCAGAGCTTCTTCTAATCTGGAGCGAAAAGAAGAGAATTCAAAGTGACTTCCTTTCTAAGCAACTTCCTACTATGCTTCCAAGAAACAGAAATTCAAAGAAATAGTTTGAAAATCAGTCATTTACCCTCATGAAAAATCTGCATAAACTTACAGCTGGAGAACTGAACTCCTCTGTCTAAACTCACTGGTGGAGTTGTCATTAGTAGCGCATTTCCTCTTGTTGCCCACTGATGAGTGTCAGCTTTGTAGGGCAAAGCATTAATTCGCTCACTTCTCCATCTCATCTGCAAAGGCTGCCAGTGGTGCTGTTTAGGATTAACTGCAGAGACAAGACTTGGGAGGTGGACAGAAACGTCATTTCCTACTCATGGGTTTTGCAAGGTTTATCACTTATCAGTTTTTTGAAAGATGCATCGTTTCGGGATGTGAAGCTCTCCCATGCTAGACCTGCTCTTGCCTATCAAATGAAGCCAAATCAGAAGATAACCCAGGTTTAGCAAACTGGATGTTTTGTAATGGAGATAGCTGGATAATAACTATTTCTAGATCAAAGTCAGTGACTAGGCGTTGCTCTTGGCTTGTTGGCTTTTCTGTCTGACTGTATAACCACAGGTAGGCTTGAGTTGCAAAATTCAGATCAGGATGCAAACTCCGTAATTTGGGAAGTGTTTGGTTGCAGGGACATGGAATGGTTCACAGAGAAGTGAGGCAGGAATCAGGATGCATAGAACCAGGTTTGCACATGAATTATGGCCAGCCTGACTACATGTTGCAGTGCTGGTCCATGGGCACATGAAATTGCATCCCAGAGTTTTCTGATCAGCTTAAAGCCACATTTTAGGGTCTATTCCCTCTCTTTTCCCTGTATTTAGACCTACAGGCTTGCACAAACAAAAAACCCCTATCACAACATGCTCTCATTAAAGCAAATACTTCTGATGTTTGCTTTCTAATTTGTACTTGTCTGATTATTCCTTGTCCTTTCATGCCTACAACAATAAAAGAAGTTTTTTTTAAAAAAGAAAGCTTTACAATATATATTTGCTGTGCTTCAGTAAAGACACAGACAAAAAGGTTTATTTTTATTTTACTTCAGGAGCTTTACATTATCCAGAAGAAGCTCAAAAGCCCTAGATGAGCCAGGAAGGGTTGAGGAGAGATGTGAGGGAACAGCACACTATATATATTGCTGCTCCTCACTGCTGTCATATACATACCATAGGCAGCTGCAGCTCTACAAGTTTTAGGTTAAAATGGAACGCAAACCCTGGGATATATCAAAGAATATGAAAAGATGACACAGCAGGCAACAGGGATAGAAGAGGATGGAGCAGAACATGGCTTGGTTTACTACAGCTGTAGGCACACTGAAACATTCACAGCCCACACTGGTACTGAGACCCTGCTGTTGTTTATTTTTCTGAATTGGGGTAAACAATAATAGCAGTAGCAAAAATAATAACGGCAACAGTAAAAACAGCACCATCATCTCAGCCTGTGTGACAACCTCCTTTCTGGATATTGTTGAGAAGAGCAAGACCTGTTTAAAATAAATTTTAATGAAAAACCCTTGGGTCTAAAATTGCAGTTTGCAGAAAAACTAATCTTGGATGGAATCCATGTCACATTCTTCCCCCATATTTTTCAGTTGGTTTCCATGGTGCATATCAGCATTTGAAACAATATTATGTTAATGGTAGGGTCATATCTGTTCATTATGAAGAAGGAAGCAGATTTCCTTCGAAGAAGGGAAGAAGGGAGCCACTGGTTGAGAGCCTGCTACGATAGCTCTGCAGTCAGAGCCTGGCAATAATTACACCTTGGGTTTTGCGGTCATTTTGGATTGGTGTGAACATGATAAATGACACGTTTTAATTTGAACTATTGCTCAGCAGGCCTGTTCAGGTAGGCAATAATTCACTCGAGCAGGCAATAAACCTGAACAGGTAATAGCCCACACTTTGAAGTATGCCAGCAAACTCTTTAGCAACAAAATAAATATGTACATGAACTTCCGCCATAAATTGTCTTTGGTGAGGCAGAGCTAGTAAGAGTTTCAGAGCTGGCTTTTCAGGTACTCATGAGCAGCAGAATGAGTCAGTGGGCAGATCCTACTACTGCATTAATTCTTTGAAGCTGGACTAACAAACTGGTCCAACATCCACTGAAGGCAGTAGGAGCCTCCTGTTCAAGGAAGGCAGGGTGACTCAGCTGGTTGGGCACTTCGGTCCTTTTACTAATGTGAGTAAATTTCCTTCCCATGAACCACAGATTCATAAATGAGCTCATTCCTATGCGGCTCAGCAAAGTGCTGAAGTGCCTCATCCATGTGCAGAGTAGCTTTGCTACAGCTTGGAAGAGATGCAGGAGGGCCCAGGCAGCTCTGACTCCTAAAGCTGAGGAAAGCTGCTGGCAAACCCATGTTTGCCCAGCGCTTTTCTTCACAGCATTCCTTTAACTGCTTTCGAGCAAGGTTGTTTGTCAGACATTACATGACTTTTATATTACAAATACAACATTTTCAACCTTTGGGCAGACACATGCTCTGCTTTAGTTACTTAAAACAACGTATTTTGAGCAAATTCCTCCAGACTTGCTGCTGACATGTTTTCATCACTGTGGGATGCTGCCGAAAAGAAAAGGAAAGGTGCCTTAATTATCTTTTGTTTTGGCTGCCAGTTGGTCCTGCTTTATTATAGGTCCCAATCTATAGTGTTACCACTGATTACCCTAATGCACGTTAACTTTTGATAGGAGGGGAAAAATAATTCAGAGTAATATGACTCAAGTCAACTTGTTTAAGGTTGGTGTATGTGAAAATCTTTTGCCTTCTGCTTTATAATAAACAAGGGAAAGAATTCAAATTCAGAAGGAAAAAACAGCAACAGATTGAATGGAAAGAGACAGTTTATCATCAGCTGATGACGGCTGTGAGTCCAGATTGTTCTGCTGCCCAACCATGCTTTCCCACCAGAGACCAGGGCTATTTTGAGATACTTCAGTCCCTAAGACAGTGCCTGGTGCAGGATGATCCCCCACCTGTTTACGGAAAAGTCTCCACCAAATCGTCCTGGAGGACAGGGCAAGATGTGCCACCAGCCTCTGGCTGTTGGGAATAACTTTTCTGTGGCCATTCACCACACAGGGCATAACTTTGTTTCCTCAGTGAGGATCATTTACCTTTAGAAACACACAGAAAATTAATTTCTGGGCTGGGCTTTGAATCCAGATTTACATTCTTTTCTTGCTTGAGGTTGCCTAGTTCTGTCATTCTGGTTTGATCCATCCCAGGAACAAGATCCGGCAGCTTCCCTCAGTTGCAAACCTGGACCTGAAAGCCTCCCTTCTCACTTCCCACACCATCTGGGCGATGGGATTTTCCATCTTTTGTTAAAATAGTTACTTACAAAAGGAGGAAAGGGTTGAGGGCAGTTCACCACGTTTATTTCGCTTGGTATGTGTTTGCCTTTGCTTTAACACAGGCTGTTTTCATGCCAAATGACAGTTCTATTTGTTCCCCCACCCCCATTTTTTTGTGTAGCTTATGCAGAACATCTGGTTTTAAAAGTGTCGCAATTTCTAAACATATTCTAATGCTCTTGGGATCAGAATATCAACAACTGTCTATTGCGGTAAACCGCACGTCTGGAAAACATTCCTGCAAACTGAGTTCTTAAATAAACATAAAGCATCTATAACACATAATGCAAAGCAACATTCCCTCGTAAACTCAATATTTAGACCAGATGAGGTGCAAAATATGTTTTTTTCTGGGCTGGGACATCATGATTTAGAATAACATTGACGGGTTTTTCGTTGTATACAAGAGAGGGCAGAGGTGTGGCACCCAGATTGGAGCCTTCCCTTAAGGGCTCATTCCGCATTTAGCTCCCACCTCGTGAGATTTTCCTCGCTCCAGTTGGAGATGGGAGACCAGGAGTAACGTCCTCTGAAAAATTCCTACTGTTATTAGAAAGTGGAAGTTTAAAAAGAAGCTGTAAATTACCAACGGATTAGACCTGCCTGTATCTGATAACCCTGACCATCTTGTGTAATATCTGCATCCGTGCTAATTATCTGCACACATGTGTCTGAAATCCAGAGGCAATTCAGAGATAGCACAAAGATTAAATAAACTGAATAATCCAGTGAAAAGAAAATTGCAGTAAATTGGTCTGAGTGGGAAGATTTTGTTATTTTCAATCATTATTATTATTATTTATAGGGTGTGGAAAGCAGAACCATAAGCAACTTTATATGCAGTCATACTTTGAAAACACACACAAAAAAATGGTTTCACTTTGAAAATCCCCTCCACACTAATTTCAGGAACAAATAATCACTTCAAATCACTTTTTAGGAGTTTTGATGAAGTTAGTTGACTGAAAATGGAAAAGCTGAAAACTCTTTAAATACTGCTAAATGCTATGAATATATTTTGATTATTCTTCCAGATTGCTATTTCTTAAAAACATTACCTTCTTCCTCCTAACAAGAGCACCAAATACCTTCTCCCAATTAATTCTTTAAGAACTTCTACTCTAAATTTAATGCAAAGGTGCTTTATAAGGAAAAAGGATGAATACATACACTTAGGCTGATGCAATTACATTTGAAGCTTACTGAGAAGTCCAGTGAATCCACCTCCTGCGGCATCTCAAAGTTAAGGTTTATCAAGGGAAAACTGAAAAATTAAGTCAAGCCTTATCATTTAATTTCCTAATATTAAAAAGGGCTGGATCTTTTTTTTTTTTTGATGATTAACATCTGGAGTTATGTAAAGTAAGATAAGAGTATTAGAACATCTCACTTCCTTGTATGAAGATCATCTCTTCTCTTCAACAGCATGGAGATGAGGGCCTCCACCCAAATATCCCATTAAGCAACTGAAGACATTTTGGCCCTAAACCTGCACGTATCAGGATGGAAGCACCTCCCTTGTGTGTTCACCACTGGAAATATGCAGCTGGATCTAAATGATTACTGGGGAACAGATCCTGCTTGCTGTGAAGACTGAAGGCCCCTTTGAGGTTGGTGGAATTTTAGGTCCCACAAGAACAAATGCTTAGGTTCTACTCCCCTCCCCCTGTTCTTCCGTAATAAATCCAAAGTTTTAAATTGCTTGTGTGGGTTACTGGGCAGACCTGGTGCAACTGAAGCTCGTTCTCCTCTGAAGCTCAAACAAAACGGCCTCTAAAAGGTTGAGCCATTTTCAGCTCACTGGAAGTGAGTAAAATTTCAACGAATCAAACGGAGTGAAAAAGGCTCGGGGTCCAGCTGAACACGTACCAAGCCTGAAACAACCACTCTCTAACGCAAACCAGATTGGCGCCAACCTGCAGGGACTTCCCAGCCACGGAACTCCTTTGGGATTTACCTGTGCAGCGTGGCTGGGGACATCTCAGCTTCTTGCTCCCGCGAGTGACGCTGGAGGAGCGGCGCTGTGAGCGTTGACGACTCTCCGGCCGGCGTCGTTCCGACAGATCAACTGCTTTTTGCCAAGTCTAATCACTCTACTATGCACCTCACCTCCTTGAATGAGAGGTCTTCATTCAAGCATGTAGTTTGTTCAAAAACACATGCTGCATTCATTATAGCTGAATATTAACGAACACCTTGAATTCTTGGAGCATTATTAGTATCAGGTCTCTTGGCTGCTGCTAGGACAGAATGCCTTATGGGAAGCTTGATGCCTGGCCAGGACTCAGATTACAAAGCATACACATCTTTCTTTCAATATATTGAAGAAGTCACTCAACCTTACATGTCATCAAAGTACTTCCTAAACATATGTGTTTCCCCAAAATGTTTGCAAAGACATGGGGATTGCAAAGACTCTGGAAAACTCTGACTTTCCTTTTCCAGAAGCTGGAAAACAGGGATTATTCTACTGAAAGTTTTAAAAGTTATTAATTGTTTCATAGTAAGTTTTTTTTTTTTTCAGGCTTTTGGCAGTTTTGATGAAATCCTTCAAGAAAACATAAAGAGCAAACTCATACAAGGACAGATCAGAGCTTAGACTGTGTTGTGTCCTCGTGCTTTATGGCAAGTTTTACTGTATTGCAACCAACCCAGAACTAGTAGCATTTTCCAGGAATCTGAACTTACCCATAGGATAGTTTGCATGACCTTTGTCACTTGAATACTTGAAAACCTTGCAAATTGGTGTGTCTTGACAAATAACTTTCCTGTGGAACGAAAAAAAAAAAGTTTTTCATATTTATAAAGGCTGTCAGTCATAAAGGGTAAATAAAGTCACAGAGGAAGTCTGAGGTTTTACGATAGCAGAAGGTGGATCACCCAAGAACCAATTCAGCATCCTGCCTCTGAGATCACTCTACACATAAAATAAAACCTCTTCTTACTGAGAGAATCAGGAAGACAATATCACACTTTTTCAACATATGTCTTTGGCATCACATGTCGAGTAAGATGGAAATAAATGTTTCTGTTATTACTCATAAGGTATAACATCTAATATTTATTCTAAAGGATCATAGGCATAGATATCTCACACCAGCTGGGACCAGGGTTCTCCCCAGTTTCTCTTCCATCCTGTTGCAACTCATTCCACTGACCTGAAGGACCATCTTGTACCCTCTGAAAGATGCCCAGCTGGCCCACCAGTGATCCCTCTGGGGTAGCTGTAACCCTCTGAAACACTCAAATCAGACAACCCTCGTGTGTCCCTAGAGCAAGGAGACAGCATTTTTGGAGAGTTCAGATGTTCACTGTCATGTAAATTCTGCAGGGGAAAGCCTCTTGTCCAATTTCCCCGTGTCACTTCAGAGTTTGCACTGGTGCAAAGGGAATCATTTCACCAACTACAACTCATAAAACTGGCAGTGATCAGTCCAACTCTGCTATTTAACTGAAATGAGATATAAGTGAGCAGAACAGATGCTTCTTTAAAGAAACCAACACATGGATTTTGGATAGGATTAGGCACAAATGTCCTTCTGCTTTTATAAATATTGACAAAAGGAAACAGGAAGATAGGTCTGTCCATAAAGAGGAGGTCTATTAACCATAATGCTGCTCTATTCCAATGATAGTTTTATCTTTGCATTGAAACAAAAAGGGTAAGAATAGATATTACATTTTTTTTTTACACTGATAGTTCCAAACCTCATAAAATATTAGTATCTGTATTGGCTATAAAAATTAACAGCTCCAGATCCTTCAGTGTTGTGGTCTTCAATTTCATTTTATCACCAGCTTTTCAGGTGTCTGTGTGTGTACGTGTGGGTGTGCACACATGCACACATGTCCCTTCCTTTCTAAGCTGTTTGGCTCTTGCTGAGTAGGCTCATAATTGCTCAGTAAGGCTGTGTGATAGGGCTTACAAGTGGCACTCCTGATTCCTTTACATCAGAGGTCACTATTGTACAATGAGATCCTGATAGGAGATAGCGATAACCTGATGCAAAATAAAACCAAACCCCCCGTCAAGAAAGAAGAAAACTCTGGTGTTGTCAGTGGGGGATTGTTTTCCAGTTAAATAACTTTCTAGGAGCAAAACTCAGAAATTCAGTTCTGGCATCTCAGTCCAAAACTGCCCTTTAAAAAGGTTTGGGAGCCAATGTAAATACTAAACTCAGTATGATGTTTGTATTCACTTACCCAATCTAACTTTTATTAACAATTAATCCATCAAATTTCAATGCCTATAAAATCCTCTGAGTCACAAGCCCCTCTGGAAGCCTGTATCTCGAAAACAAAAATTGCAATTACTGGCATTATCTTCTGATGCAGAATCAAATTTGAATGGGGTTTTACAAACTGGAGAATTATCTGCATTTCTACTGTCTAAAGGCATCAGATTCCCTTAAAGCTCATATACAGGGTAAATACATAGAAACTACAGGAGGCAGCCAGTACATATGGAATGGATAAAGGCCACATAGTTTATTGAACCTTGTGGCCTGCTGATGTAACAAAATAAGCTTTGCAATGAGCAGTCAGATCTTTAACATCAGGCCGCTCTTTGCTCGAGTGTAATAGATGATAGCTCTCAGAGGGCCAGATTTGGATCCCCATATTTATCAGGAGTCTTACTTCAGGCTCTGGCCCTCAGTACACTGAATGAGGGATTTAGAAACATTCATTCGTAATATTTTCTCTTCTCTGAGCAAAGTGTGGTGAGAGGCAGCTGGAAGGTTTCATGTTCCAGCAGCTGAGGGGAAAGAGATCCTGAGACCAGGTATATGAAGTCTTTCCAGCACTGATGAGTCCTTCTCTTCCAAACAGATAAACAGCTCTTTCTCAGGGTAAAAGCAATTTGGACTGAACTGTCTCATCATTGCAATAACCCCTTGCTGAAATTTTAAACCAACAAGAGGGGCCAAAAAACCAAGCAGTGTGTGCCATTGCCTTTACCTGCCAGCAGCAAGGCCTCCACCGTTCCAGAGAGATACTGAATTTTCTGTTGGGATTTTTTTCCCTTTACTTAAACTTATCCTTCCCAGCATTTAAAGTCTAGCCACTATGAGATCATTAGCAATGAAATCAGTCCACGAGGGTCTGGGGTAAGGATAAGGGACAAAGTTCTCGCACACCTTAAATCTGGAAACACCCCAAATGCTGATGCAGACCCCAGCACAGCAAGAGCTTGAGGGATCTCAAGAAGCCAAAGAGTTGCTCCTGTGTGTTTAGGGACTGTCACCCCTGCAGGGGGAGAGAATTCAGCCTCTGAGGGTACAATCCCAACGCTTGTGCCCCAAGGAAGCCTCTTCTGTTCTCCATGGATCTCTACAGAGACGCTCCTGATTAAAAACTGTGGCTATGGCAGTGAGTTTGGGCTCAAAAGGACTGCTTGTTTGCTGGTAGCACATCTACTAAAATACAGACTTTGTTGCTTGAGGAGACACTTTTTGACTGGAGACTATGGAGTTGTGAGAAGACTGGGTGACTATTTACTCTTCTGCATTTCCAGCAGCTCTCCCTGAATGCTTTTCTTTCTTTGCCTATTTCCACACTTCTGCTGGGAATTAATTTCAAACCCCAGTTCCTAGGAAAATTTATGTTGAGAGGAACCTCTGGAGAAATATTATTACGTTCCAGCATCTCAGAGGTGTATCATGTATCCTCTCCGCAGGAGCCACCTACCTCCTCCCAGACACTCCAAAGCTGTGGTTTAATGTCATTCTTGCTATACAAATCTTTTTACAACTGTGCGTTCATTAAACATCCATCTTCTCTTCAGTGAAGAACAGCCATAATTCCTAACCTGTTCCCGCTCTTGAAGTGCACTTCTGGTTCACCAGACCCCAGTCATACATCCACACTGCCCCCTGAAACAAAGTGCCTGAGGCACAGGACAAACTAAGTACAAGCATGTATGAATCCAGCTACAAAGAGCACATTTTAACGTCCTGTTTTCAGAAAAATGCAGGGAATGAGAAGCACATTCCAAGACTGTGCACAAACTGAGAGCTCTGAAAAGCTTACAAACACTAAAAATGACGTAGATGGCTCTCGTGGAGATAACACCAGGAGAGAAAGGACAGCTGCTCACCGGCTGTCGCCCAAGGTAAGCACTGCTGAATGAAGGGGATTCCCAGTCCTGGCAGCCAAGGAAATGCAGTGAGTCAAACGAGATCTGATGCAGCTCAGTAGTTCGAGCAGATCAGCCTCAAATCCAGATGAGAAAGAAGGGGGTCATGGTCACCAGTGGCATAAGCAGATAAAAAGACCCAACAGCAGCGCAGAGATGTGCCCCCCCACCGAGCAAACAGAGGAAGGTCACACAGATCACAGCTCTCCTGCAGCTCACAGGAAAGCTGCCTCAGTGCCCTAGACTGGCACAGAAACCACCGAAGCCCTGTTGAAAAGATTTTTTTCCTGGTGGTATGCTCCAAATTACCTCCAAAACATTCTTTCCATCCTGATAAACTCAGAAAATAATTTGATCTTTTGCTAACAAAGACAGAAGAGAAGCAAACATTCACAATACAATAATGTATTGATTCACAAATAATGGAAACTAGAAATTTGAGCTCATTTTCCACGTCCTTAACATTTTCTGCATTGTGTGGGTAGCAGTCAAGAGCCAATTGTTCCTAAGGTCGCTGTATCTGTTTTGGTTTAGGAGATGAGACTTTTAACACTTCAGGATCAACTATTTTTTTTTTTATCCAATAACATATGACCTATGGAAATGTCTCCCTAGGAACTGTTGAGATACACATGCAGACTGATCATAAAGCTTTCATAAGAGCTTGTGGTCTAACCATGGGGAGCATTGGTTCAGTCCTGATTACCTTTCATCTTTCAAAGGTTAATACACTTCATTCCATTTTGCTCATTATGCTGTGGACCTCTTAAAGAAAAGTCTGAAAGCAAAGGTCCTTTGTGATTCTTGCTCCTAGAACGTAATTTTCCACGGGCAGATCTTGGCATAGTTCTTCACATGAGAGAAATGAAGATTTATCCTCAAGGAACAGTTCTGTAAGAGAATACTCAACACTTGAAGTCATACAATTATACATTTTAGCTTAAAAAAATCTGAATCTCCATACAATAGTTCTTACAAAAAATGAGGTTATATATTCACCATAGAGCCCTGTGGTGACACACTCACTATCAAGCCCTCGTTCTGTGTCCTGGTCTCCATTTCCATGGTTCCCTCAAATTTGCATTTCAGTGATGCACTCTGGGATCCTCCTGTTGAAGCTGCTACTGAAATGTTAAAATAGATTCATAGTCTTAATTGAATGTATTTTTACCATTAAAGGACAGAAATTATATGAGAAGTTTTCAGCCCAACACAGAAGAAAACAATTATTTAGATAAAGGAGATCTGCACAGCTTATTTATTTCTTGCTCTTCAACCTATTACATGACATCATTTTAATATAAAAGAACTGTGTAATTATGATGCCTTTACTGATTATTCTTTGTTGTACACCACTGGATCTTCCTTATCTAAGCCCGGAGATCTTTTTACAGATTTTATGCTCACACCTTAATGAAGTCCCACGAAAAGCCTTTCAACCTTCCCAACCCTTTACTTTGCTTCGGCGTGCTCAGGACAGCACTTTCTGTAGTTTCCACGTTTTAAGCTTTAATCTTTGCCTAGAGGGCAGCAAAACAGCATCTCCCGAGGACTCCAATACCTAAACTTCCTTCCCTTATTCAACGAAGGACCACAGCCTCTCCTTCAGTGTTTCGAACTCTGGGCTGGAAGGTGCAGCCAAAGCATAACCGATCTCGGCCAGTGTGGCTTGGCACGGGCGTGGCGTGGTGAGCCCCGTCTGTCTCCCCACTGACCTAACAAACCAAGCTGGGACCTGCCAGGAAGGAGCCTGCACTAGCCACCCCCGAAGGGTTTTGTCAGACCTGCTGCCAGCGACCCACCAGCTATGAGGTAGTGTCTCACGGGCTGCTGGGCTCGGGATTGCAGGACTAACTCAATTATTTAATGATGGGGGAGACATTACTGCTGAGACTAGAACTTGCAGCCCTAGTTTCTGGGCCTAAGTGGGGACTGTGAGGAAATGCTGGAAGCAAGACAAGCACACACAACTGCTCAGTTGCAAAACCTAAAACGCCTGTAAGGTTTTCTTCCAGTGAGGTAGGCGGCTGAGACGCCGCTTCGTGGATCAAAAGTCACCTGGCTAGTGGAATGAGAATGCAGATAGCAAAGAAGCCTGGTTTCTCTTTTCATTTTAACAGAAAGAAAAAAAAAATTACATAAATTCAAAACCAAACAATATCCAGAAATATCTCTCCAGATCTACTGAAGCTCTGAGGAAAGGCACGTGCCCAGTGGGACTTACCCCTTCATTGCCCCCCGAAGTATTTGAATTCCACAAGAACAAGCAGTTGAAGCAGCAGTGAAGTATTTCCTAGATTAGTGCAGATAACACTGAAGTTGAAAATGTTGGAGTCAATGGGAACAGGAATGTTCTCAGCAAAGAAAAACATCTGAATAAGTGAGCAGGGAGGCTAATAAATCTGAGTTCTCCTGGCTTTTTGTGTCTTCACTGGCTCCTCTGCTGTCTCATGAAGGCTCCTGCTGCAGATTCATCCACTGGGGAACGTGTGCTTGGGGTATTTCCCTTCCACCTCTCTGTCTTATTTTCACAAACCAGTATAGGCACATTTTCCTCTTTTTTGTCTTCTATTAAAATTGACCAAAAGGATTAAAAGTTAGCCAGGGAAGATAAAAAATGGACAGAAAAAGATTAAGATAATAGTCCCTCCCCTCTAGAAAACGAGAAAATGTGCCAGAAAAAAAAAAGTAATTACAATTCAAGTTAGCTATTTGGAGATACGAGGGCAGAACACATGCAGGAGTGTCATCCCCTCAGTATTTGGAATTACTTAATCTTGCTGGAAGACAGTAACAAAAATAATAATAATAAAGACTCACAGCTAGGGTCAGTCCCTAGCAGATACTCACAAGTGTTTTCAAGGGATAACCTCTGCTTGCAGCCAGAACAGAGCAACCACTTTCTATATAGCACTGTGTCTGTCCTGTTTCTTGTGCCCAGGTCTGGCTATGCTGAGCCACAAACTACTTTGCTTCTCTTTGTGGATGCCTAGATCCCCTTGAAAAGCACCAAAAACTATTGGAAACCTCCACCAAAATTTGCTGGAATTTGAAATTTGCCTGAACTGGTTTGTCTGCATTGTCTGCTTACACTGATACTCTGAATTCACAGCACACTCATACCCACACTCACAGGTTGCTCTGAATCAAACACAACCTTCCCTTTTATCTCTGGTGAAAATAGAGAAGCAGAGCAAGATGGCTCGTAAAAAGCATTTTATATGCAAGACAGATTAGAACATTAGTGGCGTAATAAAGTAAATAAGATGGCAATTGACCTGAGACATGTGGGGTTTACCCCAATTTTTTGTTTATAGTTGAAGGTCGTAAGCTATACAAACCTCTATTGATCAGAGTCCTCTTTGTTTAAACAGAACCTACTGTATTTATTTGTGCTGTTCCTCTAAAGTCAAACAAAAGGGGACAGTTTTAAGTAAATCTCTGCATGACACTGCTGCCATGTGGTTCATTCACTCAGTATACAGATGTTTTCAATCTGTACAGTTTGTCTTTCATATCCATATGAGATGAAGCAGGCTTGATTTAGGCTGGGAATGATGCCAAAGAGAGAAGATACATCATTAACCCTTAATAAACGACTTATGAAGCATCCCTGGTTTATTCATTAAAAGGACTCCATGAAGGATTACCATAACACCTTATGAGTGGCAAGAACCCTTTATTTGTCCATAATATTATGCGACATGTATTTATACTGAAAACAAAATGCTTGGTGTGGGAGATTCTCCCCTTTTGCACTAATGTACAGGCTAAAAATAAGGATCTACTTAAATTCAGCATTCAACAAAAATTGTCAAGAACTAGAAGGACAGAATTAATCTGGGTTTTGCTTTGCCAGTGTTCTGGGCATCACACAAGCCTTTACAGAATCAGTTCTTGCTTTACCACCTTAGTACCTACTACATGCATGTATTTAATACATAGTGTAGGCATTTACTCAGTACTTACTGCACAGAAGAGATAAAATGGTGCCTCTTATTACATCCATGTGGGACTGAGACAGCAGATGAAGAGACTTTCCCAAGGTCACAGGAGAAGGATGCAGCAGAGCCAGGAATTGAACCAAGTTGCCCCAAAATGCAGCCCAGGGAGTTCCTCACATGACAAGCCCTCCTATATTGTGCCCACTCTGCTTTCCTCAACATCCCTCTCTCCTAACAAACTATTACAGCTCTTGAAAAACAGTTGATGTGTGTTATAGGCAGCACTGGGCTTGCACTGGATACAGGAATATTAGAAGCAGCTACTGGCTTAGAAACAATTGGGGCAAAAAAGGACAGAGCTTTTTCTTCAGACAGTTTACAGGGTTTGCATGCTGAGTCTATTCTTACTGTATTATTCGGCAAACAATCTGTTGCATCCCTACAAAGGAGAAACTGCTGATCTAATGCAACTAATAGACAATCTCATTCAATCAGTTTCTTCCTTTATTAAAACATGCAAAACCCAGTAGTGAGTTTAAACCCGCTGTGCCAACAGTAACATCTCTTGATTTTAGCAGGGACCCGTGTGGCTTGGCAAATAAAATTAAAAAATAAATAAAATTAAAAAAAAATCAGAATTAATTTGTTTTTTCCTTCTACTCCAGCTCAGTTTGAAGGCAGAAATCCACCCCACTGCTTAGCTCAAAGAATTCAGAGTTGAAGGCCACTGCTCAGATGCGTGGGCTGAAAAGCCTGCTCCCTGCTATAAAGCTGTGTCCCTATAGATTTTATGGCCAGTCCTGTGCAGTTAGCAGGAGAAAAAGCCTACAAAGTTGGAAGATATTCTTCCCCCTTTTCAGGTTCTGTTTGAAGAAGGGGCTATACATAGTCACATGTATGTTCAATTATTCATTTTCCAGGAGGTGTTGGAGTCAGGGAGAGCAGGCTCAGCACATACCATAAAAATACTTCTGCTCCCTACTCTCAAGATCTGCACTACAGGTCAAACAAGCTACATTCAGTCATGGGACATTAAGTCTCTGGATCTTGAACTCCAGCTGACTGCCTCACCCAAGCTTTTGGGCTAAACAAGCATCTCCCCAGCCTGGATGTTAAGTGAAGGAGTCAGTGGGTCAGGCTTCTCTTAACCCTGCTGCCAAGAGAGCCCCTCTCAGGACAGCTTTTGCACAGCCCAGACCCTGCCCAGACACCGCACAAGCGAGGAATCAGTCAAACGCAATTTTTTTTCCACCTCCCTTCCTACCATAAAAACTACCTCCCCCCAGCACTAATCCCAGGGCAGGAGACACAGCCCTTTTCTAGCTGACTGGGGGGAAGAGCTGAACTCAGAGCCAGCCCAGCCCAACTCCCCACACAGCCGGTGAGCGCAGCTGGAGCCCTGGCTCAGCCCTCTTTAATCCCCTACACCGTGGCCAAAGGTGGTCCCCATGAGGGGGCACAGAGAGGGAACTGGGGTGCCCAGGTTGGGAAAGCACCTGTCAGGCTGCCCTTGGACCGGTTAAACACCCCCCCTCATTTAATTGCAGGTGCTGAGCACAGGGTGTGCGTGCTGCTGCTTCTCCAAGGGCAGAGCTCCAGCTTCCCTGCCTGGCGTGTCCCCAGCTTTGCTCATGCTCATGGCCTCTCTGGGGCATGAGGAGCTCTGAATTTGCAGCTGGGTGGGAGCCTCAACCCCTCGCAAAGCCAAAAGCTCAAATAGCACAGAATTGTGGAATTGTTTGGGTTGGAAGGAACCTTAAAGATCATCTAGTTCCGACCTCCCCACCATGGGCAGGGACACCTTCCACTGGACCAGCACGCTAAGGGCCCCATCCCATATGGCCTTGAAACACTTCCAGGAATGGGGCATCCACAGCTGATCATGATCAAGAGGTTCACAGGACAGTGATGTGTGAGAACTGGAAATAATCCCAAACTGAAGGTGGACAGTTGAAAAGCTGGTCCGTGAGGAAGGGCCCTGACCATTGGGCTGTGATATGAAACAGGACAGTCATTCCATGTTAATGTCTGGAAAAGTCTTGAAAGTCTTGGACTCTGCTCTGTTCCTTGGAGGAAGAGTTTTGGAAGCTCCTGCCAGGGAGCAACCAGCATCTGTATACCAAGTGTTCTCCCCGTGAAAATGTCTGACAGAATAAGGGGAATCACACCTAAAACCAAATGAAACACAAATGATTTTCTCCAAGTCATAAACCAAGGTAAGGGCAAAATCAGCCCAGAGCCCAAGTCCTGTGATTCCCAGTCTACACACCAGCTCCCGCCACCCCAGCTCTGCAGCCCACAGTCACATGGAACAAACCTTTCTAGAGAGGTAAATTCCTCTTTAAAAAAAAAAAACTAAGAAAAGCAGACTGTTTTATCCATGGTACTTTAACAGAAAGCTTCTTCGGTGAGACTATTTTAAAATCAATTACTCATTAAATATGGGGCAAGAACAGGGAATTTAGTGGGAGTGAGGGAGCTACGGTTACTGGCCCCTTTTTAGGTTTTAAACCAAACCAGAGACAACAGTCAAACTTGGGACAATCCTGGGTAAACCACAAGAGATGGCAGCACTTCTCATCATCCTAAAACAACAACATTTTTCCAAGTTTTTTCAATCAAAAATGCTAGTAAGGCCACCCTGGAATTTGCTACCATTTTTCCTTACCCAAAGCTATTTTTCAACAGAAGTATTGAGTTTACATATTAATACACCACTAAAAACAGGATGAAGAGATTGGAATGCTGGAGTTACTGATTTGTTTGGGATTTTCTAAGAAAAAATAAAATAAGTCTGTTCCACCAGTTTTCTTTATTTTTTCTTTCTTTTCCTTTTCCCCATTAAGTGACTGTTTCAAATTAATAGAAAGAGGATGCAGCATTTCTTGGGTTTTATTTTATGGGTTTTCCCAGCATATGGAATCTTTTTAAACATGAGAAGCTGTGGGTAATATGTTATTATATGCATATTTTAAGTTAACCATTCTTTATATCTTTCTCAAAAGAAAAGATTTATCATGTTTATGTCTGAGAAATACGTTTATTTGGAAGATTTACTCCGACTCTACTTATTTCCTTTACAGGGATGGCAACTGGAGAACTATACTGGCATTTTTTATAATTAAAATTAGGGTGGAGCAGAACGTAATCATTGCTTGTTGCTTTTCTAGATCATGGAAGCTTTCTGTAAATCAGACTTGACAGGTTTAAAATTTTATTTTCTGAGCTTTGTTCCTTTGCCAGTAAGGCCATTTTCAGGGTGGTGACAGAAATCCTGACCTGTAATGCCAGTGAGCCCATTGGCACATCTGAGAGATCACAGAAACCCACATTTCCCAAAGTGTCTCCTGAACTGAAATGCAGCTATTTGGGGAGGAAGTGAAGGGGAAAAGGAACAAGGGAGGATATCTAAGCACCAAACTGGCAGAAGGTGATGGCCATCAAAAGCTCCAGGTCTCCCAGAAGCTGCTGAGCACTGCTGGGTGAGCTGAAAAGAGCGAAAGCAGTTGAAATCAGCAACCATAGAATGAAAATATGAAGAAAATGTGTACATGACCCTGTTCACCTCTCCTTAAAACAGATGTCAGAACAGGAGGCATTACTGGGCTGCCATGGGCATCAACAAACATTTCTGAAAGCTTCACGAGTGACACCTTGCCTGTATCCCGTGTCAGCCATAGGTAGTATCCATAAACCTGTGGGAACATTTCCTGAATCCAGCACTTCAGCTGATAGCACTGAAATCTAAGCACACGGTTAACTTCCCTCCTTCCCCCCCAACCACAGTACTAAGATAAGAAATGTCATAACTCCCAAAATGGATTTCTCCAAATACAGCTCAAAATTTACACTAAACTGGCAGAAACTAAAGAGAAAAATAGTTTTACATAAGAATTGCCTGTTGTAAAGAAAATTTCTTTTTTGGCTCAGGAAAGACATTTTAATTACTTGGGGAAAATTATATGAAGTTGTTACTAAGTGATAACTGGCGTGGCAGGTTTTTGGATTCAAATTGGCATGACTTTAGGATTTTGTCTAGGTACGTGTCTAGTGTTCCTGTGCGTCAGAACTGGCAAGTCATGCTGAATGTAACATTTATCTCCCCTCTCTGCTGTAACTCAGCATTGATCTGGGATTTCATCGGAGGGTGACAACAAGCTAACAAGGAAGGCTCTGATGCCTGCTCACACAGACTGCCCCTTCCCAAACTGCCTGACCCTCAGGGCAAATCACAGAATCTCAGAGTATCCTGAGCTGGAACTGACCCACAAGGATCATCAAATCCAACTCCTGGCCCCACACAGGACAGCCCCAAAAATCACACCATATGCCTGAGAACACTGTCCAAACACTTCAAAGATGTAATTCAATTCCAAATTGCTGTAGGAAAGAGAGTGATCACGTCCCCCAAGGAAAGAAGTGATACTGGAAAAAAAGGGGGGAAATTATATGAGCTCCTGAGGTTGATGCCGGGTGGCAGAACCAGGAAAGCTGATGTCTATAGGGGGGTGACAGGTAGAGGTGGAGCCTCCGGCATGGAGGGCTCCAAATTCAGCAACTTCTGAGCATCCAGCTGGCCTGTGGGAGCCGTGCGACAAGCTAACTGACTCCCAGTTAAACCTAGACTTGCTTTTCCAGACCTTGCTCTGGACCACTTGTCCAAGAGAGAAATGCGAGCAGGTCTAACCAGCAGCCTTGGCATTACTGCCAGTTCTGCACAGGCTCTCACACCACCTTCATTTCACAGTGCCACCACCACCCCCCCTCACAGGATGTCCTCAGGAGGTGACTCCCCTGTTTTGCTGTTTCAAAGGCCAGGGAGGCTCAGCAGTGGGGCAATGGGTGTCACCAAACCCGACTGCAACATCAGGCTACGGCAACACAGACACACCTACCCTCTTGTTCGACGTTCCCGGCTCAGCCACCCAAGGACAGGGCAGAGGTGAAAGGCCTGCCTGTGCCTTCTTCCTGAGCAGAGTGTGTGAGGAAGTGGAAAGCACCGCCGAAGCATCAGACCAACCCCGTCAGACGGGGCTGGGACTGGCCAGATCGCCATGAATGAAGAGCCTGTAGGGAAGATCACAGACAACAGTTTCTTTTTGTGCCTCACTTTGTATCCACTTGAAGAGCCTTTGTTGCTCAACAGTTTGTACACCCATTTATTTATTTTTTTTCCCACAGCTGTCAAACCACATTGATTTTCAGTCATTTTAACCTGGGTAGGATCAGCAAACCTCGTCCCCCAGGTGAAAAGCCAGGCCTGCAAGGATACGACTCAAGTTGGCTGAATTATCCGATTCTTCTAAGACACAAAGAATTTGTTTGCTTTGCTTATGAGAGCCGAGGGACGAATGGCACAGAAGGCTAAATCCTCAACATCCCCCTGGTACATACTTCATGCTTTGCTATCGATGCAGGCAGAAATGTTTCCAGGGCTTACGACTCAGTTGGCAGTGTCTTTTCAGGAAAAGACCTCTATGGAGCAAGCTTGTGTCTGAACTGCATCTCAGCCCTAGGGAAGATGGTTTCTTCAGTTCCCCTTCAAGGTCAGTTGTGGGGTAACATATGTTATTCGTCTCTCAGTCTTGCTAACAGAAAATCTGACTGAGCGACATGCGGAAACTGGGAAATGAAAATAAACAAAATGAATAAACACATTTAAAGGGCTTGGGGGGAGATAGAATCCTGACCTGCGTGTGACATCCTTACCAATGGGACAATGTTAAACGAAATTTGGGATTTGCATCTTGATGGGTATGGTAAATTTGAACTCTGTATGACACCAGTGCATCTCTTAAGCAAATAGAGACACTTTACTTACAGATGTATGGCACGGAGTCGGTGTAAGCTCTGGGAACCAACAAGCTCATTGCATTTGTGGATAGCATGTTGGAGGTTCTTTTGTTCTTTTGCTCAGGCATTCATTTTAATAATTAGTATAGAGCAAGGTCTTGCAGAAATTAGGATGCTGGACAGGTGTATGGTCTTTCAGCCCTTCTTTAACATGCCATAGAGGATGAATTTGTAAAGGCTTTGTGTTTCAGCTCTGTCTCTCCTCACGCTCCAGACACACATGTGCCCTTACCCAGAGCTGGCCAGGCACAGGTGTGAAGCCCCCCCTGAGCCCTGAAGAGGGAGATGCAGCCTTGACAGTCCAAGAGGAGCCCTTTCTGCCTGCTTGATGATTCCTCTCCAGGACGGCGTGGGCACGAGTTTCAGTGCAGCCTCAGTTACTCCTGCTGGGGATCTGCCCTGAGTCAGCACAGCCCGGGGACACGTCAGCAAAACCCAGATGGCTGTCTCAGGTACCCTGTACCTTAAAGGATGTTGATGTTATCTGTGTTTTGTGCTAATATCTGGGTGGTTGTAGCTGAAACAGTTGTATGTTCTAGACATTCAGGGCTGCTCTTTCCTGCATGGCAGCAGCTGAAACCAGACCCCGTGGTAGCACTGCAGCCCAGCTCCAGCAGCTCTCATCTGTACAGTCATGTTTGCCATTCCAGCAATGGTAAAGAGTTCCCTCACCAAAGCTTCAGCACACCCACTTCTTTCCTAAGATTTGGCTAAAGATCAGAGTAGTTTGGTTATAATAGCATCTGGCAGTAAAAGTCTACCAAGCAACCTGGCCTGAGCAGCTGAAAGAAGAGCATTGAAGCAAAGTATAAGAGATGATTAAAAGAGAACTCCAGAAGGAAATTTCTGGGCATTCCTTGCAACCACCATATCCTTGGATTTCTATTTTTGCCTCACTCCCCTGTGTAACACTTTTTTTTTTTTTCATTCTTCCTTCCCTCTTTTTCTTGCAATTAACAAGGCAGAGGGGTGAATTGTGAAGTCAGGTTACGAGCATCTGCCTGAGCCTGTGTGTGTGCACAGGCAGGTGGGCACAGGAGAGAAACTGGCAGTGCTGCCAAGGAAAAGAGCTAGAGCCAGGCTAGTGAAAAGATGTAAAAGTGAGGAGAGTGAGGTATAGGGAAAGTGGGTGAAAAGTAAAAAAATTATTACACCAGTTTCTCTTAACCAGCTGGCATAGCTGCTCTGCTTGTGAAAACATAGAGGCTTTCAGTGCAGTGTGTTTGGTGAGGCATTACAACTAAACTGAATTACAGAGCATCACACAGAAAGGTGTTCAGCATTTTCTATGGGAGCACTGACGCTGGAACTGAAGAGCATTCGAGCCGGAAGCAAAACCTTTGCTTTGGTTACTCATGTGAGAGCATGAGACAGGCCTGGGCTTCCCAGGAGGTGGAGGATACAAGTGTCAAATCTAGCACAAGAAACTCCTCTCAGGAAGTCCTGAGGATTGATCACTGTTACAAACTTCCTGATGGACAAGATTCTGTTTCTGAAGATCCCATGGCTACGGATGTGCTCCCTGAAAAGCAGGTTTCACAGTGCAACTTGCATCACAGGGCCAGGCCCTGGACCTACATCAAAGCCTTCACCTCATGAGTCGCAGCAGACATCAAGATGTGCTGCCTGCTCTGATCTGTGCAGCACCAGCTCTGCCCATGCTGGGCTGGGTACCACACCTCACACCACCCTGGTGATGCCACCGGCACCGCAGGAAATAGCCCTGGCTCTGAGTAACAGAAGGCTCAGCCGTCAGTCTGAGCTGGAAAGCAAACCAGGCAGTTTTTTGACCAAATTATTTCTGTAACACTGGTCTGCTGCAGCATATTCACGTGGAATTCATTAGCACATCCCTTCTGCTAATCCTCCCTGAGAGGAGGATACCTACAACAGCATATATTGATTTTTCCTGTCCTCTAGGACAGCTGTGTCAAGTCAGAAGCGTGTGCTTTGGGACAAGCTGGACCCAGGAAGCTTGGCCCTTGAGAGATTAGAGAAATTAGGGCTTTGAATGTTCACTTGGACGTTCAGGTAAAGTGAACTTATATTATGACTCAAAGGAAAAATTCTGCCTCTTGAGACCCTCCGCCCTTGCCACATCCTACTTTAAATACCAGGATCCACCACTGTTATCCCAAAGAGACTGTCAGCCAGATCCAATACTCTGACCTAAACCATAAAACAGTAGAGAACAGGCTCCAAATTTAAAGACACTCCCTAACACACACAAACCAACGAGATGTCTTTTAGAGTTCACCAAACAAGACATCCACTTCACCACCCCACGAACCCCCAAGAGCTGGGAGGTGGTTCTGCAAGTTTGCTGCTGACAGTCTCAGCAGTTGAAGGAGAAAAAGATTCTCCTCCTTCTGCCAGCTGCGAAACTGAGCCCTGTCCAAAGAGCTTGGCTCCAAGGCAGCCACCTAATGATTCCCAGGCTTACTTCAACGTCTTTATCCCTCTAAATACCATATGATTTGGGATAGATTCAGTGGTTTTTCTGGACTGCCACCACAAATAAACACAGGACACTCCAGGAAGATAAAGGTGGGGGCCATCTGCTGCACACTCAGATGAGCCCAAACCATCAGAGCAATTGCAAACACGTCAACATCACTTCTTTAAAATGTTGGCGTTGTGGCACCAGTTACGTGGTCCAACCACAGCAGCACTGCCAAAACACTCCGTGATATCACGTCAGGAGCCACCCCACGTACTCCTGTCCTCGTCCTGGCTCCACAATGCCACTCAAACCCATAGCAAAGCCCTGTTGCCACTGAGAACCGTGGGGGGCCACAGCCCGAGAGGCAGGGCAGCCTCGGAGAAGGGATATGGGAGAGGGGAAGAGATGGCAATCATACCTGGTAGGGGTTTAGGGAATAGAAGGAAGGACGTGAGCAACAGGAAGCAGACTTACCTCACCTTTCCGAGCTTGATCAGACTTGCATGGAGAGCTGTGCAATTTATTTCTCCATCTCTTTAGATGTTAAGTACCCAGCTGCATCCAGCACCGAGTGACAGCCAAGAGCGGATGTAAAAGTGTATGTACAAGCGTGGATATGTGGAGCTCTCACCCTTTCTGGGAAACCTTATTAATATTACAATCTAGAACCTCTGTTGTGCCCTAGTAATTCCCATCAGTTGGGAATTTCATTCTAAACTTAGACATTAATCTCCAAGCCCATGTGCCCTGCACTGCCAGGTGCTGTCCTTGACAGTAGTGGAGAATCTGTCTACTTTTTATTGTCTGTAAGATATAATTTATTATCCAAAACATTGCTTTGGACATAAAATTTTCACTAGAGCTTATTTTGTAATAAATCATTTGTGTAGTAAGTCACACTTCCCAATTTGAAAATTTACCCTGTATGCTGCTCTTGTTTTGTGAATATATTCATTTTTCAGAATGATTAGGTGTGTAATGTCAGGTAAAATTCCTTGTCCCACCTATCTTATGGGATAGTTGAAGTAAAAATCACTTTGATGTCAAATTATGGAACACGTTATGTTTCTGGTCCATAACTGCATTTTCAAACTCAAGTTCTTAAAATTGGGCATCTAAGTCTGTACTTAAGCATAAACCGAAAAAAATCTGTTTGACAAAAGTGTTATCTATCTTCTTTTCTGTCATTTTCAGGAACGACAAATCATTTAGGAGAAAGATTTCTAAGAATAATATTTTAAAATTTCCATGAATTTCAGCGTCTCTTCAAATAACAGATGATTATTGTTATTACTACTATCATGAGGTTTTGGTAATCTCATAATATCCATGTTGAGTTATTTCTCATTGCCAGAATTTGCATCTTGGATCTGGGCTAAAAATCATGAAACTAATAGTCATGTGCTCAGCCTGCAAGGTTCTGGTGCCTGTCCCCCTTGCAGCCCAGCTTCACACTCTGTCTGTGTGCTGGTAGATAATCCAGCTTCTGAGAGCTGACTCCCTCTTTATCATAATGTGACACTGGCCTGCAAAGTTCAAGGTAAGGCCATTGTGTCTTGAGTCTATTTTTATTGTTCAAAACACTGGATGGAACTTAATGATTTTTTTCCATCTGCCAACCATTTTGACTAATTGAACCCTTTGGAGCCAGGAGTCAAGGTTTCCCAATGTAAACCAGATCCTGGAACTCGGCATTAGCAGAATTGTTGAAAACTCACGAAGGAATTTTTGGTTCTGAGGTTTGGTTCTGTTTTCCAGAGTCTGACCAGAATTCAGAAGAAACCCAAACCCTCTCCTGAATATATTTTTTTTTAGGGTTTTTTAGTGTCTCAGATTTTCCAGGCACTAAAACTTCCCATTACCAAAACAGACAAAAAAAAAAAAAAAAAATTGAAGGATATAACTTAAAGCCACATAAATACGGAAATTCCCAGCAAAGGCTCAGACTTCCATTATTTTGGCAAAAACAGAGCATGCTTGAGCAGCATTAGAAATGAAACATAACTTAATACCACAGGGTTTCCTGATAAGTGCTCTGTACTGAAGATGGTTGACACATCCACAGCATATTTTAATGGTATTTTCACAAATATTTTTCTCCTTAATAGGGTATCTACTGTAGCCCATAAATTCCATTGTCTCTTTTGTCTGTTGGATGACCCATAAATAAGTCTCCAACTGTAATAATATTCCATCTCCGGTTTTAGCTCAGAACGTGAAAATCTTGGGATCAGCAACTCTTCCAGAAGCAGGAGATCACCAAGGACTGAAAGGTAAGAGGCACTATTTTCCAGCAGTGACTTGTAATATACCCCTGATGAGATGAGGTAGTGAAGCCTAAATGGGTGGCTTGTGCCTCTTAGTTTCAGCTTTGTATTTGCCTTGATTTAGTTCTTTTCAGAACATGGTATAATTCAGGTGGCATTTCCATGCTGATGACTCCTGCTTCATTCATCTCAGCCTCTTCTGCTGGTGATGTCTCTTTCCTCATCTTGCCACCAGCATTAATGATACACCACCAGCATTAATGATATTCCACTAGAGATGCTTCATCCCTTGTTTTTCACGTCTCTGCAGCGTGGCCATTAGGAAGCAGAAGATCCGACGGCTTCTACCACCACGCTCGTTGCCTTTGACAGAAAACTCATTTTACAGCAGAGCTGAGATACTTTGGAAATGCTTCACAGAGATCAGGGATCTGTCTAAAATTCTACACTGGAGGCAAATGAAAATTTTTAATAGATCTGGGTCTTAGTTCCGCTAATTTCAATGGTTCGTTTCGCTGTTCTGGCAGTCAGGATCCATTAGTGGAACAGAAGGAGAAGCATGTATAATGCATGTACAGCAACCACATTCTAATCTCAAATTTCTTTTTTCTTTTAAGTTCTTATTTTTTTAAATAAATATATAATGAGTTACTGACAGTGCTTAACAATATCTTATACTAGACACTGTAATACCCCAAATAAATACTTAATTTCTGCTTTCCTGCAACTTCACTGGGATTACATCATGTCAGATTACTCTAAGTCTGCTTTAACCCAGTTTGAAAACACTAGTTATTCAAAGATCTTTACAATTCTTAATTTCATTCCTTGAAATACCTTTTCTTTTGCTTCCTTTATACAGTTTTTCAAGACTGTGAAGGCCAAAGAGTTGAAATCAGAACAAGCCTGCAAGGGAGGAAGCTGGGAAAGCAGAAAAGCTGTTCAGTTGGCAACAGAGCTGCCTCCCTTCCTCACCCACTGGACAGCAGCATCTTGTCCTGCTGTCATAGAATCACAGCTCATAGAATCACAGGATGGTTTGAGTTGGAAGGGACCTTAAAGATCATCTAGTTCCAGACCCCCTGCCATGGGCAGGGATGCCACACACTAGATCAGGTTGCTCAGTGATCCATCCAACCTGCACCTAATTCAATCTCTGGACACTTTGACAGGGCAGCAAACACACCAATAGTTTTTGTGATGTATAAAAGTATCTAAGGAGAACGACATGGCCATCATGAATTCAATTCCAGAGGGTCCTTACCATGAGACAGCATGTGGTTTTGATCTATTGGCCTGCTTGTAGATCAGGAGCGCTGAGTAAGAAGGGAGGAGTGCAGTACCTTTATCCACCCAGTGGATAAAGTCATTAACAAGTGCTCCCTACCATGAATTAAATTAGTTTAGATTCTCCTGACGATGCAAATAAACTCATGAAGCATAGCTCTATAGGGCTGCAAACTAACCCATTTGAAAAGACTTTCACTTTTATCATTCCATATGATAAACAGCTACCTTCCCAAATTATCAGGAAAAGAAATTTTAACCATTCAGCAAATAACAAAAATTGTGTTTTAATGATAAATAAAAAGTCACAAAGCTCAGCATGTTCTGCTGAGAACCACTAATGAGGGAAGCTGGTGATGCCTGTGCATTTACCTCCCCTTCTTGTTTTCCATCTGCAATCCATACATTTGAACAAAACATAGTTTCCTTATATAAAAATTATGGGGAAAAAAAAGCCTAGATTTTGAGGTTCATTGTCTTTCAAACGCTGCCTGACCTTGTGTTGAAGTCTTCTGCAAAGCTGAAGTGACTGAGCTCCTCATCCCACTACGTCTCTCTGAAAATCAGGACAATAATGATGACATTAAATATTGTTGCCTTTGACTTTCCTTCCTTCGTAAATATCGTAAAACCCAACTGTTAAAATAGCCTTCCTGTGGTAGGAAGCACCTTATCTTGTACTTTTGTGTCACTGTAACATCCTCATATGGTGCTCTGAACTTTGTTGCTGCTCCCAGTTAAAAGCAAAACAAAACAAAAAACCCTTGATAATACTTTGTTAGAAAAGGGCTTAAACAATATCCTGCTTATTGCAGAAAACCAACACGGTGCGTTCCTTAAGTGTAGAAAATAGGATGCAGAGCCTTACGGACACAATAAAGCCCACAAAGTGTCCTTCCCTTACCTCTGCCTTCTGATCCCATCCCTGTGCTCCACAGGCTTTCCAAAGCTCACAGCACTTGTTTACTGCTTGGTTATTCAAATGGGAGATACTGCTATCTCCTCAATTTCCAAAATCTTTTGGCAATCCTGTAATGTCTATTTTGAAGTACCTTCTCATCCTTTTGCGCTCCTGAAGTCTTTATACAGAAGACACTAAAGATCTTTATGACTAAGTCATTAAAATACATTTTAAAATTGGCTATTTGTTTGGTTGCATCTGTCAATGAGATTTGAGAGGATTTGGGAACTGCCTCACCTTGGCTATATGCTTCAGGCCTCTCTAGCAGACCTGTCTGAAATGCTGTAAATTCAGATGTAATTCAGAGTTAACTGAATAAACAGGTTTACATGACCCTCTCCCAGCACCGAAACTCAAACCATTCAGAGAATAGGATTTATGCAAGCTAGTATCCAAGCTATAGAGAGTCTAAAAATACACACGTGAGAGAAGAACACTAGATAGTGATTCCTTTGGGCCTGAATTTAGCCAAAAATTACCTTGTTTGTGTAAGCAGAGTTCATGTTGCCTGAACCAGCAGGGCACGTACTGACAGTGGGCTCCCTGTCAATCCTCCCACACAGATCTGAGGAGATGTGAGCTCTGCTAGAATCCTGCTGCCTGCAGATGGGACACTCTAAACCCCAAACTGCCAGACTATACAAAATGACAACCAGATTCTGAGACAAAGGAGACAAGATACCAAGCAAGCAGGGGAAACCTTTTTCACCAGCATTCTTACGTTTAAATGGAGCCAGTTGGCTGTTCATAGTATTTTGTGCAGGCAAAGAGGCAATAAAAAGGGAGGATGAGCACAGGCAGGGTGGGTACTGCCAACTGAGGAACTGCAGAGCAAGTCACAGGACCTCCACTGGCCTCAGACACCAGCAGTGGGTGTTTTCCCAGAGAAGTGTCTGCTGGAGAAGAGACTGCAGAGTTAGATGGTGGGATGAACGTTTTTCATCTCAAAATGGGTGTTGGCTCCTGTCAAAGAGTGTCTCAATCTTGCCCCAAGAAAAGCCACTGCCAATACTTCTCTGCAACTTGGCATGATCATCTGTCTCTTTTCCAGAGAAAACTGCCACCCTGTCTCCACCCTTCCATTTGATAGTGGAGGCTTAGCAACCACATGTAGGCCTCAGTGACAGACATGAGGTGAAGAGCTCTGTTCAGTATCTAAGTGGGGAAAATATAAAGATCTTTTGTCAAGGCACTGCAAACATAGGGCGTGGAGTGCCTTAAATGCACTATAAAAAAAAAAAAAAGAAGCAAGCAGTAAGAAACTCTGAGATTTTTACTTTTTAAATAAAGAATTGTCCATTTTCATATGATTTATAAACATCTTAAACATCTGAAAACTCTGCTTGAAATCATTGGTTCAGATGTCCAACTTTACATGGGGAAATGATCAGACCCCAGTGAAGGGCAATCAGGAGTCCCATTTAGAAAGGATTACCAGAAACAGAGTCATTTCTGTCTGAATTTCAGAATTCTGGAGACTGACCTCAGAAAAATCCTGGCAAGTGTTTTTACAATTACCATATTCACTAAAATCTTCAAAAGGATTTTTTTTTCAAATTCCTCAATTATTTGCAAATAGATGACATTTAGCTGCATATCTCTTAAATTCATAATCCTCTTAAAAACATGTGGTCTTGATTTGGCACCATTTGTTTCCATTTGATGCAACTCTGTGACTCTGTATCAGATAATTGCATATTTTATTTGCCTTGCATATTGAACCAAGGTCTGAATGTTGCTCTCCCAGCCCAATTACTCCAGACTAATGAACAGCAAGCCAGAATACAGGGCTTGAAAACCAAAATCAAGGAGAACAATAATCAATGGGCACTTCTACACAGTTTTTCAAGAACATACAATGGTCACTGCCAAGCTGAAATTTTATTTGCTGATGGAATTGTCCCATTTAGAGTTAACTTTGGAAAACATTTCATCCGAGTATTGAGTGGTACCTTCATTACTTATTATATCTTTCATTTTACACCCACAATTACTATTACTCACAAATGAAAACCCTCAGTTGCCTGTCTGCATCACTTATTCACTTGATTGATAGCTGATGCAACTATTTTGGAGTGCAAAAGAGCGTCTGCATATTTGGAGGCTACTTTAGTTGTCTAATTAGGTTTTTAACTCTGTGTGATGCAGAAATTGTCTTCCACCATGCTCCAAACCCTGAATTCTTTCCTGATACATAATGATCAGGTTTTGGACCACTCAAACAAGTGAGAAGCTACCAGTTTTTATGTCCTCCTAAAAACAAATATTCAAAAGAAACCTAAAGAAAGGAGAAGGTAACTAGGTGATGAGCTCATTGGCACATTTAATGCATATTTGCCTCAATATCAGAATTAGGATAGATACCAAAAAAATATCAAAATTTCAGTTACCGTGTTAAGACTTCTTTTTAAATCATGCAAGACAACTGTGTCTCTCAGGTGAAATGAAGTGGATTCCTTCAGATAATTCCATAGCCACTCCTACCTCCACCTGGAAAAGTGCATCTGGACTCCTTTCTCCAACATACCCCTGTGTTCACCTCAGTAAACAACCAATCTCAAACACACACTTTAAATTACAGAGGAGCTTCTGCACTCTGCTGAATGAGGAGGGATTTGGGCACCTATTTACACCCTTCCAGAGTGGGAGAAAGAGAAATTAAGGAGGGCTTGGTACCACTTATACTCCACTTGCATAAACTGGAATTAGGCAGCAGAGTGTTACTGAAAAGCCTCCCTGCTCAGAGGAGCAAACAAAACTTTGCGATGGTTTGTGCGTGGAACGCTCAGCCCATGTAAACAGGAAACCAGGTTTGCTTTGTCATGAGGGAACACCCTCCTGTGCCAGTGGTTCATTTCATGACAAAACAAAATTTCTAAGATGAAACAGCTCAGTTGCCATGGCTTGACCTTAAAATCAGGAAACTTCTTTATACTAGATTATCATCATCACTAGGTAGATTGTTAAACGATGGTTTAGTCAGTAAGTATATTCTTTCCACAGATCATCTTAGGGGAGATGCAGGAAAGGAAGGTAAATATACTACAGTAGTACAATATAGGATAATATTTGCCCTTCCTCTGGAGAGGTTTCCCACAATACTTTATCCTGAGGGCTTCCTTTTCCCTATTTACAGTATATGCCTAGAGTAGAAATTCAAAGGAATACAACCTTACAGTACATTTGGGGGCTTCTAAAAATGCTAATCATGATCATAAAAATCAATAGCATCTTAGTCTTTAAGTAACACCAGTGTTTTCTGCAAAATTATGATTTTGATTTTCTAGGTTTGTTGCAAAAGGAAGTGAATTGGACAACACTTGCCATCATAATTGCTTTCTGCGTGAAGAGGTCTTTTTCAGGCTGGGCTGGCTGCTGCTGTTTTAATCAGAATGTTGTCTATTTGTATGTTAATAGTTTCATCCTGGTTTATTAGGCTTGGTGATGAAAAAGCAAAAATCAGATGCTTTACTATTTCCAAGCTTCACTATTAATCTGTGATTTTTTTTTGGTGCCAACACAGAACCATTTCAGCATCCTCTGCCTTAAATCCTCTTAATGAAAGCATGAAGAATGACAAAATACTTCCTTTCATAAAGCAGAAGGCTGTGCCAATTCACTTTCAACATGCTCATTCAGTGGAACTGAGGTAAATATGTTGCTCCACAGGTGCTTCTCCTTGCAATAACATACTCCCTAGTAATCCATTAAATTCATCTCATGCTCTGTTTAGTGCCTGCTCTGTGAACTGCCTAGCTGGTTAAGGTCATTGTGATAATAGCACCAGGTTAAACAGCATGGGTATGTTGAACTCTGACATCCATCCACTTTGGCCACAATACAGATAAGCAACAATGGGCAGCATTAGAGGTGTAACATCTACTCAGACCCACATGATCTTTTACCCTCTGCAGCTCCTCAGAAGGAAAAAAAAAAAAACCTCGAATTAAACAAATATCTTCAGACCTGAATCTCAGGACTCCTTAAAATAATTTAGTGCCTTTAGAAACAACAGATCAGCAAATGGAAGCTTGTCTGTTTGCTTGCCTTTACTGAACTCCCCCAAGTGATGGAGCAGGAGGAGGATGTGTCCCATGGGTACCTGTGCATGTGCCACCCGGAACAGCTCCACTGCTCTCCTCGTGCCCAGGGAGGACCCAAGAGCCATCACTGCTTTGTTCACAGCACAGTATCTTCCCTTTGCAGGGTTGAAAAACAAGCTGGGTATAACTCCTGGGTGATAACCTCTTTCATTATGGAGTTCCTGTTAAAGGCAGACAAATAATTGCCGGTTAGTAAGTCGCTATTAAATTCAGCCCAAATTCAGCCCCAGCAATTCTTCCAAAAGCCTGATGGGTTTTATTTTATTATTTCCTTTGCAGGGTGTTGGGAAGTGTAATCACTGGTAACTAATCAAACTTCTTTCAAATATCCACAAATATATAAAGAGAATGAAATGATTAATTATTGGGCTAAGCTCATTTCAAATGAGACCTCATCTAAATGAGCAGATTTATTTCCAGAGCAAGCTGGGTGTAAATTTAGCTGGTTTTCAAAGCTGTGAATGTAAAGCATGCCTGGATTTGAGGATAGAGTGGGTTATGGGTGGCTGTATAACCTCTCCCAGACATCCAGCAAAGCACAGCAATAAAATACAGACTGCAATTTCGCAAAAGATTTTTTTAAACCAAGTGTTACTGAGGTTAATAAGTGCTACCGTTGAGTACCGTTAATTACAGGAGTAGGTTGGGCCATTAAGCTTGGAAGATTTTTAAAATTTCAGTATTAAAATGAGCATTCTTTTCCCCCATATAACTCTTTCACTTAAGGAGAATTAAAAACGTTTTGTCAAATTTCCTTTCCTGTCTTGATTTTGTTCCTGGGGTTTCCAATCAGTTCCTTACCCATCTGTTTTGTTCCTTTCATTTCTACCTATTTTATTTCAGGATGGGGCTTTAAGGAGTAAAAACCCACAAACATCTTCGATTTCCCTCTTGACATCTGCAAAAATCCCTGGAATTTGCAAAAACCTTCCCACAGAAACTTTTAACTCAGCACCATTATTCCAGTCTAGTGTAGTTATGATCATCATAATCTCTACCAGTCTCTTTTCTTAGTAATGTCACAGGCTTATCTCTCTATATTTATTTAAAAAGGAATATTGTAGAAATAAAATCCTTCTATCCATCCAAACCTAAGCTTGTAGAACTACAATACCCCTCCTCCAGAGATATGCAGCATTGCCCATATTCAGAAATACATAATTAGAAATGAGATACCATTAATTTATACACCAAATATTCTTGTTGTCGGGCACAAAATTAATTTGCGCAATTCAGGTTAATGCAGAACGATGTACACATTTCTTTACGCATGAAACACATGTAATAATGTAAGAACCAGTCCCACCAAATGCTTACTTGGAGAAATAACCCAAAACTTAGCTGACTGAGGGGCCTCGGTGCACAAGACGGGTCGCACACGTTGCGCACATCTGGGCATTGCACCCGTGCTTTGCCAGTGCTCCTGGAGGGGAACTGTCAGCACCAGAACCTTTGCAGAAATCTGCTTTTAAGTGCCAACAAATATTTATGGAGAGCATCTCCCCAAGTTGGGAATATCTAATCCCAACTAATTAGAGCTGCTCCCGCAGGATCCACGAGGAGCCGAGGTGTGCCGAGGCGAGTCCAGCCCTGCGAACGTTCCTCCTGCAGCACTCGCACTGCGCAGTTTATTTTTCGTGGCACACGTTTAACAGCCCGGTATTTCCAACTCGTCCCCAAGGTAATCGACAAAACACGTTTCTAATGCCGTTTAACAATTGTAATGACAGCGGCTGAAAGATACATTAAAAAGAAAATACCATTCTAAGCCAAACATTTTTTAGTCAAATGACAGGGATCCCAAATTTGCTGTTCCATGGCGTTCTATTTCTGTAAAAAACTCTCACTGAGGCTGTAGGTCACAAAAGAAGAATGAAGCCTTGGAAAGAGATACAATGACTGCTTAATATTGTGGGGGATTATAGGCAGTGGCCTGTGGCAATTCCTTATGTCTCTCTGGGTAGTGATGCTTTTCCAGCACCATTTTTTGTCATCGCACAATTCCATTGTGAAATATTCTTTTCATGGAGGAGGAAGAAAGAGCCGGTTACACCCTGCAGTGTTTTGGGGAAGACTAAGAAGCATGGTTTGCAGGGAGTATGTGTGAAATATGGCATTTCATTATGTGTAATTATTTTTTAACCAGTAATGTCCATGTTGAAATGAGTTTCTTATTTTTGGAATGCATGGGGAGTGGTTGGGGAGGGGAGTCATGTTTTTTTCCCTGTTAATAAACTCAAGTCATTCTTGTGCTAAAGCAATTTCTCAACAAAACAAATTTCTCTCCATCTGGGTAATGGCACACCCAAATGTGATTACATTACAAGAGATTTTAAATTAAATTTCAAGGTAGGAACATTATTAATCCAATGCATTTTTTTTTGCCTTTATTATCATTGGATCTAAAACAATAAAAGACTTAAACTCACTTTTAAATGGTAGTTCAGCACTTGCTTCTTACAGCAACATGATTTTGAACTGAAATCCTCATAAATTTATGCATTTTGGGTCAGACCCTAAAACTCTCTCAAAAGGTGGGGTGGGAATGGCTATATCCATCCCAGAAAGACAGGGGAGTTACAGAAGAGGTTCATTTGGTTTGGATTCCTCCTGAACCCAAATGAGCAATATCACACTCTGCTCCAGGAGGTTTTCTAAGCCACAGCACTGACAAGGCGATGAAGAGGCAGAAGGTACAGAACTGCCACAGTCAGAAATACACATTTTCCAGATTTATAGCAAATCAAGTCACTATCTTGAAAAATCAGAGTCCGTATTTTTAACAGACTGCTTAAATGTTGCCCACCCTGATATTTCAAAAAGTGTTTACATGCACATGCAAAGGAATTGGATGCCCAAATGACTTGTGTTCATCTGCCTTCTTGTGTTCACAGGCATTCAGATTACATTTTGGATGCAAAACCAATTTTGTTTAAGCCCATAGCCAACAAAATGCAGTAAATAAATACCGAATGTATGAATCCCTCTTGAGTACTGTTTTTCAATCCATCACATATGAAATTTCTACTATCTCTGCTTATAAAACGAATGTGATCGGAATTTGTCATCGCAGCATTATTTGTCCATTTTTTTCCTGATTACATTTGATCCAGCAACAGAACACGGGTTTGAACAACCCTTCATCACAACAGAAAAAAGAAAAAAAAACAACATGTCAAGTAGCACACTAAGTAACCTTTTACAAAATTTTACTGAGTGATTTTCTACAAACAAACCAAAAGGGTTTGGTAGGAGACAAGAGCAGTGCCTTTATGTTGTTCTGGAGGGGCTTTGCCTTTGCCACGTGGACTGGAGAGCTGGGCCGTTCCATGCAGTATTTCTGGGATTAGTTTTGGTTGCACTGGAAACCTACTACCCTAGTGCAACTGCATGCATGTAAATACACATTTGTGACAGCAGGCACCCACGCACATGTATGGGTTTTTAGCAAATACCTGAGGCCCATTTCACAACATACTCTTCCTGAGAACCCATTCAGCAGCTCAGAAGCGAGCACCGCATTTCAGTGTGAGTATCCACTGCCACTCAGAAACAACTTAATCTTCACAGCATTCCCTCAGTAACTGCCTGTGCATGAGATTTCCAAATGCTCAGACATAATTCTCTCACTGGAGAGTACAGGCTGATTATGACAAACTCCATCAATTTTATTAGCCACACAGATGTTATAGATATATGTGAAAATCAACTATAATTCTTCCTGTGATGTGCATAGTGGCACTGTTGCAGACTCTGTCTTTCCCCCCCACACACAACCCCAGAGCTTACAGGCCTCCTGCCATTCAGCCTCCATGTGGCCCCCAAGCTAAGATGCTCTTAAAAAGAGAAATATTAAAAGGATTAAAAATGACACTATTGTGCCAGTGGGTGTCTGCAACCACAGAGTCCCGGCTGCTGCTGAAAACTGAAGCAAAACACAAGGATGAGATGAGATTGCTGCCCTGCGATCTGGCCGTGTGTGGGGTTTCTCCTCCAAGGTGTTCCCAGCTAACCTGCCAGCAGGTTTGTGTGGATCATCACTGTGGTCCCTCAGCAAACCCCTCCGATGCTGAATGCCATGGGGCCAGGCCTGGCTGCATGTCTGAGGCTGGCAGGGGGCACAGCTGAGCTGCACAACCACTGAGGTCCTCCCACAGTCCCTCTTTACATTTGCCGTGGGGTCACAATGCTCATTATGTCCGCCTATGCAAGGCTGGGGCAAAATGCACTCTTGAAGAGCTGTGAGAAATATTTTCATCAGGATCATTCAGCCAAAGCCTTCCCTGGCTCCCAGCACTGGGTCTCAAAGGCTCAGCAAGCAGAAGAAAAGCGATAGGCACAATTTAAAGAGAAAGATGAAGCCTACAAGGGGTTGATGGTTTAAGTCCGTATTCCAATGCACCTCTAGGAATCCAGGGAAAGAAGCTGAAATGCAGATTTATTCTGGAGAGGCAGGCACAGGAGTGAGGAGACCCATACAGAGTCATCCCTTAAACTCTCTGCACCTCAGCCTTCCCAGCTGTAAAAAGTCCTCAGGTTTAATAACCTAAAGAGTGCAACGGGCCACTCGTGCAGGGTGAAGGTAATCAGTAACTGTGACGTACAGAGAAACTGCTGGTGAAAAGAATCACATAAATGCAAAGTTATTACGGGCACAGAGTTACCATAGTGATCAGTGTCTCAGAAATGCTAATAATAGTAAAATAAATAATACAGGCCAGGCAGGAAGAGCCCCTAGAGATGAATGTGAGCTGCTCCCCTCCAGAGGGACTGTGTGTACTGCTTTCTCAGCGCTCCTCGCCCCGCACTGGCTCCGGCTCAGCTCCCTCCCGGGGTAACACACTGTGCTGCTGCAAGAGGGCTAGGTCAGCCAAGTGAAAGCGGAACTTTTAAGTGCTTTATTATTTTCAGGAGTCGTCAGAGAAAACAAAACCCCCACAACTGCAAATAATTGAACACGTCAATAATATTTTGACTCGTTCATGTCTTGCAAGGTTTTACTGTAGCCCTGTTAAGTACTTTATTGCTGTCCCTCCAGTGATGTTAATTAAGTTCACCATAGGCTCACAAACCCTCTTCCTCCCTTCTCTCTTTGTTCCTCACTTCTTTAAAAAAAAAAAACCAAACCAAAACAAAACAACAAGCAAGCAGTTTTCCCAAGTATAATGCCTAGCAATGGGAGCTCTAGTACAGTAGAAGGTACCCAGACAAAAGCAGATTAGAAGGAATAAAGATGATCCATCAGTATGATGGTCAACATTTCTCCACAAAGAGGTTTTCCAGCAATATGAGCAAAGGGAGCGTAAAAGTCTGAAGGAAGTGTTAAAAAGCCATGACAAATAAGTAAATAAACAGCATAAGTCCTCAGCCTTGGACCACTGTCACTTTAACTTTGTTTTAGTTAGGTACAAAGGGATATGCTAAGCCAAACATCTTAGGTAGGTATTTCACTGCTTTCCCCTGTAATTTTGTATTTACAATACATTTTCCACTTACAATGTTTTTATCAACAGGGGAATCAAATGTGGACAAGCTCTGAGCAAAGAGTAGGCCAAGAGAAAGAAATCTCCTGCTTTCTCCTCTCCACATCTCCAGTCATCAAAGACAGCACCACAATGTTTAAAACACCCTCTCTTCCAACAGATTCTCTGCATCACCTGCAGCCCAGTCTCCTTCCATGCTCCAGTCACACTCCTCAGTGCATATCCCACTCTCTGCTGCCTCAGTAACCAAGCCCAAGGGGCCCTCAGGCCTCTCATCAGAGCTGGGAAGTCTGTAGGAGTCAGCAGGACCCAGTGGAGATTTAAACAGCAGTGGGGTGGATTCTGCTTCCTGTTACCTTAGTGCAAATCCAACCATGACCTTGTACAGGAGAAGAGAGGCTGGTGCTTTCCTTGTCAGCCAGAGCAGCTGTTGGGATTTCAAGTGTCTTGCACTGAGTTGTCTATCTCAAATAAATCAGAAAAGAAAATGCCACTTTGCATCCCCCAGGATATGTTGTCCAGCCCCCCACAGCCAAGCAAACTTACTGTTTTACAAAGCTTTTGCAATACAACCAGTCCTCTGCTTTTGGCTGGGGGGTTTCATTGCTCTTACTGTACTGATTTTCACTAAGTTGAGGGTGCATTTTTTGAGCTTTTTAAACTGGGAGAGTAGGAGTGTTGGTCAGTGCCAATCAGAATAAGGATAAAATGCTTTAGCAAAGCCTTGGCCAAGAACACAGGGTTTTTTGTCCAGGTTTTTCTCACTGAAAGTCACTCAGTGGTCACATCTCTCATTTCAGATTTCAGCCATATATGCAACTGATAAATTAGGCTAAAACATTACCTAAAATACCCAGAAACGCTAACTCCACTGCTGAGAACTGCACCTATGGACCCGCCACTGACACTGGCCAACTACAAGCCCACCCCTGCTCCTCCTGATGTCTTTGCTTGCAGTCTGCACAAGGATGATTAGAGGGAACAATGTCTGTATCTGGCTGGGCTACAAGGACACACTCATACTGGGTCACTGCGTGCCAAACCAGCGAAGGGAAGAAAAATAATTTGGTGCCTCTCCTTCCACTCAAACAATACTCTGGCACATTCTGGCCCTGTGCAGTGTTCTTTCTGGCCACTGGGTAAATCATTCAAACCACCTCAATCAATCTCTTCCCAGTTTAACACCAGCTAGGACAGACTATCTGATGGACAAAGATGCTGAAGAAGGATTGTTTGAGATCAGTCCAACCTAATGGAAAGCACCAGTGAACCCTCTACCTACCAACTCAATCCTGAGTCAACATAAGTGTTTCAACAAGACCGGCTACTTGCGTGATGAAGCAACATAAAGAGGAGAGATGAGTCAACTGTGACACTCACATGGCAGGACTGAGAGATGGGACAGAAGTGGAGGTGGTTAGGGAGATGAGGCACTCAATTTTTGCCATGACTCACACATACAAATCAATTAGCGATAAGATGCAGAGACGTCAGGAGGAAAGACGTGGCAGGAAAAAAAAAAAGTTTCCACCCTTTCCAAGCGTGGAAGTGGTAGAAGCAGAAATGAGTAAAAAACTTGACAGTAGAGGAGGGATTGAAGGGGAAAAGCAAAGACTAAGCAATGCCTCCAGTCTCCACAAGTGCCGAATCTTGAAGTTAAACTAGTTTCTCAGATACTCAGGCAACAGAAATGAGGCTTTGAGTCGTAAATGAATCAGTAGATTGTAGGGAAGCCAGCGTAAGGAAGATGATGTTGCAGACAAAAAGCTTGCAATTTAGTATAATAAGCAAAGCACTGAATAAGCAGGAAGGAATTGAGCTTTATTTGAGCAACAGTTTACTCATACTGAGAGGAGTTTTGAAGATGTTGGCACGTGATCAGTGATAACCATCTCCCAACCTCTGAATGCTCCTCCATAGGTGTGATGGTGCAAACCAGAAGATCTACTTCTTGTCTGCGTGGCCTTGTTCTGAGGAACAGCGGACTGCTGGCACCAGAAGAATGGACCAAAACAATATTAGAGGACGAAATGGAATAGCTAGAACAAGTCTGACCAAAAGAGGCTCAAATTTGGACAATAAGCCAAAATACTTTTGAGAATTAAATATTCCTCCCTTATGCTGCCCACACAATCACCCTAGCTCATGGCTGCATTAGATAGACCATTTTTCTCCTACACATTTGACTGAAGAGAAAAAGAGAGGATGTAGAGCATTTAATCCAAGGCAAATACCAAGGACCTTTCCAAGATGACCAAGGTGCATTTTGTGCTCTTCTCCTCAGCCTCCCCAACACATATGCCACATAAACCAAGGAATGATGCTGTTTCTCCCTCACACAGTAAGCTTCCATATGCAGTATTTGGGCTTTTTCCAGTAGAATTAAGCAGTTTGGCCTATTGCCACGTCCAATTACGTCTCACAGAATTATTCCTTTTCTGTCCCTTCTGTTCGTGGTTGTTTTAGGAATATAAAACCTATCCTATGATTACATAACATGACTGTAGTATTTCCCTACAGGAGCAAGTGAGGAATAGAGAAGCAGGCTGCCGATTTCATTAGCAGTCACATCTGCTCTTGCTCTGTAAATGGTGTCTCCTTCCCAGGCCACTGCGCCCTGTTGCAAGCAAAACATGATCCTACCCTCGAGACTACAAAATCACTTTCCATGGGAATCTATGTGATGTCAGAAATCCGCTCTCCTTACTCCATAGCAGGATCTCAAAGACACAGCTCCTCATGGGTCCTATAAGAACAAATCTTGGTTTGAACCAAGTTTTTGGAGTTTTCCTCAAGGCAGCTCCAGGACGACACAAAGATGTGCACCTAAAACACTAGTTCACCTACTTACATCTCAGAAGAGATTGTAACTCTTAAATTGTTACCCTTACTGACTAGTTTACAAGTGATTAGTTAACTGATAAAGATGTTAACTAATAAATTTTATGAAGACTGACACAAAGTAATCCTAAACTTCCTGGATGACCTCAGAGTGAAATTTCCATGGTTATCTATTTAAGGCCCATGGTCAACAGCTTTGTTCAAGAACTGCCTTAAATTCCAGTATGTCCATCCCTGCTGCATTTCCAGCACTGTGAAAGAACTGTACTATTAACTAACACGACATAATACCTGGAAACAAAATTGCCACCAAAGCTACTGTTTTGGTTTAGGAAAAACATAATTAAACAGCCCACACTGAGATGGTAGTAGGATTCTTATTAAATAGTGGATATTCTGGTTCTGTATATATATATAATTTCAAATTCACAAAAATATGATGTGTGCTATCAAAAAAGAGGATTGTTGTTTTCCTTCTGCTAAAGAAAATGCTGTTTCATGCTCATTTCTATTATTTTAAGGCTGACTGTTGAACAGGTATACTTCACTTTCTAACATAGCAGAGCAAAATTTCCAGCACCAAGTTATTTCTGCAGCTCAGCAGAGGTTTTTTTGTCCAGCAATGTTAGCAATATGAAATGCTTTAAAGAGATGATTTGATAGCACTTCTTCCCTTCCCATCCACAGGAGAAAACTGCAATCATTACTTGAAACTGTTCACAGTAAGGTGGACATTGGCTTCATTTAGAGCAATGCTATTCTTATCTAGAAGTGCTGGGATTTAAGCATGTGACTCCCATTAACATTAATGAGAGTTATATGTTTAAAACCTCTGCACATTGTGATGGGAATATGTTCCATAGAATCCAATTAATCTGAAGAACATTGCACACATTTGGGAACATTCATGTTGTACAATTTCACTGGCATATGGATTTGTCCTCAATAAAGCTTGCTAGTATCTGGTAACAAAGATATTAACAATCTCTTGTACATTTACATAAAGGAGGACTAGACTATATGTTTTCCCAGCTCAGTGTAGGCAGCTACAAAGAAGCTTTTGAGTATAAACAAATAAAGAATTGAGAAAATAAGGAAGGTGATGGTATTTTAAGAATGTGAATATTTGGAGAATGCTGGGGAATGAACACAGAGGAGGCTGTTCACTTATAGGTTGGATGTATTTTCAACAGGAACCAAGCAAACACCAAAAAAAATAAAAAAGAAAAGAAAAGACAAAAATATGGAGGGAGGATAAATAGAATATTCAGATTCCGGCTGTTTCCCACACGCTGAAGATAATAATGTGAATGGAAGTGATTTTGTTTTAGAGGTCAGAGCAGAGGCTGATATTGCAGCCTTTCCAGATCCTGAAAAACATCATTTGATTAAAATAACTGGCCCTGTTGTTCTTGTGATCCTAAGGAGGCTATTTTACACGATGAAGACAACAACAGCAAAGCAGCAAACAGTAAGTTTTAGTGCTTCAGAGACAAAGCACGAGAGACACACTGCTGCTGGAAAGTGTAACAGAACATTAGAGCACATGATAAGTAAGCAGGAATCAGCAAAAAGTTAATAGGAAACCACAATGACAATGTGTCCGTGCACTTCAGTACAATATTTCTCTCCCTTTCTTTCCCCTATTTGAACAGGATGAGGAATTTAAGAGGACACAGGAAAGCAATATCTTAGTAAAGAAAGAAAGGAACAACCAGAGATAAGGACATAATGTTTCATGCCACTAAACGGGCTATTCAATTTTAAGAACATTTGTCTGTGAAAGTTTGACAAGACCTCACTTGCCCAGACCTTGATGATCCTCAGACCTTCTTCAGAAAGGCTTTCTTTCTCGAAACGAAGAAATATGTGACCAGAATTGCCAGAAATGAATCGTTATTTTTGAAGCCTCAATTTGAAACATGTTTTAAGGCCTGGTACTTACACAAGGATGTTTAGGCCTCTGAGAGGAAACAAGAGCCTTAAAACTGAACCCAAGTGTGGAATGGACCCAAACACACCTCCCTGTACAGCTGTAGATTTATATCACCTTCTACAGCTGAGTTCAGAGTGTTTCACTCCTGTAAAGACCGAAAAGTTTTGTGTTTGCCTTTGCAATCCATTAGATAACCAAAACATAGTACCAGAAGAAGATTAAAACCCCCAAGGCTCTGCAGCCCTGCCTTTGGGGTACCAGAGAAAACACTTGTTTTACAGGCAGCAGTTGAACTGACAGACTCAAAAATTACGTGAAAGCCTCCAAATACAAAAACAAACAAACAAAAAAATCAGCAAGAAAAATAATTGCATTCGAGGATTCTTTTAAAAGAAAGTCCCAGAGCTTGCACACATACCAACGTGTATGGGCCTGTTTGGAAGCAAGGCTTAGTATGGCCTACTGTGATTGGAAAAGGAGGAAAACGTGCTTTCAACCTTCTCTTGACAGTGAACTATGGTCCTGAGGAGAAGGTATTACTAGGAGAGGGCAAACTGCAGATGTCGAAAGTTCAAGAAAAGTTCAGGTTGTTGCACGCCCCTGAAATTGAGGCAGTGTGAATGTTTGCCTGCTCCTTCTAAGGAGCAAGCTGGTGTTGTGCAATGGCCTTGTCTTCCTGGCCACAGACAAAGCACCATCACAACCCTTCCCAGGGATGTACAGCATTGGTCTACCTTCTGCCAGCTGTTTAAAAGGGCATAATTTACGGATGTGGGAGACAGATATCACTTTGTATATCAGGGAATTGCCTAGAAGTCATGTTCCAAGATATCCCCGTGGCCCGGAATGACAGACCAAGTGCTCCATGCCCAAGGAACGAGGCAGGGCTGTCAGGCAGTGAAGGACAGTGACCCCAGCTGAGCTCCAGGGCAGTGGGTCTTCCCCATCATCACTGAATCTCCCCGTTTGACACCCTAACAGCAGCAGAGCTTTGCCATTGCTCTTGGGACACAGCTCCCGGCCTCGGAAATGCCCTTCAGCTGCCCCAGGAGGGCCACCACACTGCCTGAGCATCACCTCCCACAGAGAAAGTGCACTGACGCAGGAAATGTGCACCCAGAAGCTGCTTTTCACCAGCACGTGCAGAGCATTTGTGAACCAAAGCCCTTCCTTCTCCCCCAATAAGTAACAGTTTCTCTGAAATGTAGAGTCTTTATTTCAGATTACCGACAACCCCGTGCATCTTTTTTTGTTTGTACTGTAATCATGTGGCTTTTTTTCTCCTAGCATAGTCATGACCACAAGTGTTAAAATCAACAAACACCATTTTTGCAGTTCTTCCTTTCCCTTGGTATTAAATGCTTGTTTTATAGAAAGCAAATACATTTTTCTTAACGGGAGGAAAAAAAAATAAAAAAGGACAGAAAGAACAGGACTTACACTATTTCTACAAACCATAATTTAAACCTGATCCTGGAAAGTAATGCTAAAATGATAAACATGCTGTTTGTGATGGGTTGATGTTTAATGATGATGTTATTGAACACAGAGATTAGATCCCTATCAGATGTGGTTTTGAAGAAGATACCTGAACTATGGAAAGATTTTGAAAGGCATTTTTCTTGCTAGGAAATAGTCAGCCCCTTGTATATGTCTTCTTCTAAGTAACTTAAAAACACATCAAGTTTTTCATCCTCTGGATTCTGATTTCAGAACTGCTGTTTATCTATTTTAAAGATCCCTGCAATGAAAAAAGAACTATAATTAATGAGGGGGATTAGTCCTTACTGTATACACACAGAAGTTTATCTATCCATAGACAGAGACACATTTCAACTTTAAGACTTGGTTTAAACTTAAAGAACTGATTGCAAAATATTGGCAAGGACTATTTTATTTAACAAAATATCCAGTGGTTTGCCTAACATCCAATTCCGCAATGACCTCGCTGACATTATCATTTTCCAAAAGGCTAACAGAGAGAGGTTTTTTAGGGTAAAAAAGAAGAGCTAAGCCTCAGGATATGGATGATCCAATATTTGTGCAAAGGAAAGTCACTCCAGGCAATGCATAACCTTACCTGACCCATAAGTAGATATTACCTCCCCTCCCCAGCTTCAATTTCCATTTACTAAATCCAGAATTCCCCCAAACACATAAGGTGCCCATTTCTACTCCCCGGTACCCAAAGCAACATGCCAAGGTCCCTGTTAGAGCTGGGTGCCAGCCTGCAGCACCAGGCACTGAGTACCTGGTCTGGTCCACTCCTGCCCAGCAGCAAACACTGTTCTTGCTGAGAAAATACACAGCCATGCAAACACACCGTGGGGAAGGTGTGTGTGTGTGTGTTGAGAGGGATTACAAAACCACAGCAACCTTAGAAGCCAAACTTTAAAAATTTAATCAACCCCCCCCCCCGAAAAAAAAAAAAAAAAAGGGTCCTAAATTTATCTTTGGAATTCACTGGATAGCCAAAGAGAAGAAAATTATGAATGGTGTCAGCACCACACTTATCAGTGTAGACATTCTGTACATTTTACATGTCTGTCTATGTATGTGCCCAAAGGACTTGAAAAACAAACCAGATGACAATTTCAGGATACATTTTCTTTCAAAGAGGAAGATCCAGTTTCTGTATTCAGTTTATATGCCAGTCCTTGGCAGAAAAATCTGCAAGCAGAATTGTACACGTGTTCAAAACTAAGCACATTTTATATACGGGCCTAGTTGTGACCACAATGGGTAATACCTTACAAGGTCAAAGAATATATAGTGGAGACTCAGGTGAACTTCACCCCATAGAGAGGTTAATTCATAATATTCTAATTCAAAATTCCTAGTGTTCTAATTCAGGTTTCTACCTCTTTCAAAGTATTTGATACTAAAGAAACCTGCTAATGCTCTGGTGTAGAACAGAAAGACCTATATCATTCTTCAAAAATATGCCATTGCCTATTCAAGCCAAGTGAGAACAAAAAAATTCCTACTTTAAGGATGGTAACTTCCTAATAAATCCAGTGCAGAATGATACAGACAGCATTTTAGAGCACACTGACATAGTACTATCTACAGAATTATGGACAACCCTTGGACCCTGCCAGGTTGAGGCTTAATACCAGAAATAGAATAAATTGATTCAAGAAGTCATCTTGAACACCACCGTTCAGCCTGAGTGCAGTTCAGTCTCTGATGATTAAATGTTACTTCTTTATAAGCTTCATTCTGGCCAAAACTATCTTACATTAATATTTTCACAAACTATATCCCAAAATAAACATTTTATATATGATACAAATACCAAAGTCATTTCAGTTCACTTACTGTGGTCATGACCACTTTGGCAAGGCTTTGGTGAGGGAGGAGAAATTCAATAAATCAGATAATTTCATGATTTAGCGTTTGCAAAGGTCAGAAACCAGCACACAATATCTCCCCACTCTGAATTGCACATCAGTTAATAGAAAGTGCAAAATTTTCCAAGAATCCAGCCAAAACCTGGCATCTGACAGAGGAACTTCATCAATGTGTTCTATCCTTTGGGCTCCTCCCTCCCACCATTAAGTCCTGAAGAAATAAAGTATAATAATGGACACAAGGACTAGTTCTTACATTAAGAAACCGACAGCAGGGGAAGGATAAATGGCAAGAAACTTTTTCCTTTAATCGCATTGTGCTTTCATTAGCTAATGTTGCAGCATTTGCTCTAGAAGAAGATAAACTGAGGAAATTTGGTAACGGAGGGGGAAGTTGAGTTTTGTGTCTCAGATGAGCTCGGAGCACCCGCAAAATTAAAGTATCTCCGGGATTTTTGTTTTAGACACTACTAAAGAAAAGCTGAGCATTCTGCAAATTCACAGCCAAATTTCAAAGCCAGAAAGCACAGCTACAAAGTGGTGGCAATGTGTATTTCTTCCAAGACAGTAAGCCTACTCAGGTTTTTTTTTTTTTTACCTGGACTGTTTGCTTCTCTTTGCACCAGTTTATTTTCTTCCACTCTATTCTGGCACAGCTGGATTTTGACAGACACACACGACGTTCATCACATGAGGAATATATGTGATGGTGAAAAAAAAAAAAAGGCCAAAATTTTGGATTCTGTTCTGTGATTTGCTGTCTCATTTCCTTTGTCTAGGGATGCACAGCACGTCCTCATCCATTCCACTTCCCAGTCATTGATTAATCAACAACATTTATCCTGAATGGAACAGGACACACAGTAAAACACCAAGACAGAGCTGGGTGTCTCCCAGAAAGCACCCATTTCACAAGGTTTTCACAGGGGATGCTGCTTAGACTGGTGCAGTTGCGTGAAGCCACTTTCTTGCACAGACTTCTGCAAAGCCTGAAACTTAGTCCAAAGCTAACAGCAGCTTTGCAGCACTTAGTAAGGCAACCTGACATGTGTAATTGATAAGGAAGGAGCAAGCCAGCAGCCAGGAACTGGCAGGGGTGCCTCAACACATGCCCCTCCTGCATACATCATAGCATTAAAACCATCAAATCCTCCTGGTAGAAAAGCAAACAAGACCAGCCTAAGACCAAGATAAATAAAAGGCCCAAAGCAACATTAAATCATCCGAAGATATTCCCATTAAACAGAATTATTGTCCCCATTAAGAATCAAAGCTATTTAGAATCATTGGCTCTTCAGCTTTTCGATTAAGCAGATTTTTCCATGTGGGTTTCTCATGATAAAAGGCCTTATCTTGCAAATCCTTGCTCATGTCTAGCATCCCACCTCAAGTGAGCAGTCCTAATGGATGAAGAGCGTTAGTTTACTAATCTGATCAACATTCACTTAATTCTGCTGATTTCAGCTTGATTTGCCAGACAGAAGGAGATCAAGCCAAGGGACCCAATCTCAGAGAACTGAGTTTACAAGAAAAGAATTACAGTTGTGCCTACAGTCAGACACAAACAGGAGCTCATTAACAACTGTCCAGACTCCAAATCCCCAGAGTTCAGCTCCAGCCTGGAAGGCACAGAGCCATAAGACTGGGAAGATGCTGATAAATCCACCTGAGAGACAACACTTTTTACATTCACACCCTAACGTGCCTAAATGGCTTTCTGACCAAGGCTGGCTCATGCCCCAGTGGCTTGGAGCTGGCCCCTGACAGCACTAGGTTGTGTAGACATGTTCTATAGGGTAGGCACACCCTATATTGACATGACAGCATTTAGCTGATCCTTCATAATAAAATGTGTATTCTACTGGCCTCTGATTGACTGGTCTGCTGACTGCCTGAAATTGCCTGGAGACAAAGAAATGAAAAGGAACAAATTACTTTAAGAGTAATTGTATTAATATAACGTAATGCAGTATTGTCTATCATCTAGAAATACTGTCAGCAGAGAGAGGAGCAAGCAAGAATCTTAAATTCCACAACTCAAACCAGAAACAAAGGACTTGCTCTTGTTTTTAAACCAAACTTGCATTTGCCACGATTTCCATGATTTATAAACCCAGAAATTACCCTTGACATCCACAGACTCCCATGTTCCAAGTTCCCTAATATATTCTTTCCATCGGTTTCTGCCCTACCCTTTCTGTGGTCCAAACAGGATTTCTGAAGGCGCTGTGCTGATACCAGCAGTTTGATAAAGCACAGTGAGTTATTTCTACTTTCTCTGAAGAATACACCTATCAGTGCTTGCCTGGGTATGTTTGCACACATGTGTGTGTTCAGCACGACTGCACTGACCCTTCCACTTGGTCCTAATGAAAAAAATCCTCATTATCATAAAGCAATCCTGAAAAATAGTTGAGTAAGGATACCAAACCCATAAGAGCCCACAAAATGGTTCACTCCCTGGCCCCTGTTCCAGGCACCCAAGTGTAGCCTGAGTGAGCATAAAATACTAACTTTTATGGTTAGCTATGTGATGAAGTGGATCTTGTCTTGCTTTATTTTTGTTTGACAGTGCTATAAACATATTATATTAAAATAGTGCCCCATTCAACCTTCTCGGACGGATTTCTGCTTGAATTATTGTGGGGAGCAGCAGAGGGAGGGAGACTGGGGCACAACTGCAGGGTTGAAATGCAGAAATCAAACCCTGATGGTTGAAACTAAGAAGTGATTTGATCTGTCACAGGTACTTAGGAACTGACATCCAGAAGAGCTTCAGGGAGGGCAGGAACAACTTGGTCAGGCATCTCCACCAACTCACCTGCAAATATGAGTCAGGACCCTCAGTTCACCTAAGTACAGTCTAACACACCCTCACTGCATTTCCAGTCTGAGTGGTCCATCTGAGCAAAGCAGAGGACCACTAAAAGCTGGTAGGTGACAGCATCTGCTCAGCACACCCACGTGTGTCAAGCTGGGCACACTCGTTCCCTCGCCGTGGTTAGACACCTTGTTTTGGGATCCAAGCAGATTCCTGCTAAAAGCTTCTCCTTCCCTTCACTCCTTCCTACTTCAGTGTTACTCATATCGATTTTCTTACTTTAACTCCTCAGATCTAAAAGCAGAGCACTGAACTCACAGGACTGCTTTCTGGCTCTTTTCACAAACAGGGCTAACACTACTACAGATCAATCACTGTGGAAGTTATTTTTTTTTTCTTTCTGCCTTTTTTTTTTTTTTTTTGACTGAAAGCCAAAGAATTTGGACTTTCAGAGGTTTGGGTAGGAGGCATATTATGTGATTTAAATGTAATGTGTTAATAGAAAGGGTTTGGCACGTGGGAGAGGGAAGGGACAAAAAGACCACATCTCCCTGCGTGGTAGAAGTTAATAGGAGAAGGAGGTCAGATGAAGCATGTGGAGTTACACTGCTGCAATACTGGGAAAATAAGAAAATCAGGCACTACAGAAAAGGAAACAAAATTACAGCTCTAATAACAACAGAAATACATGTAATATGCAGCACAGATAATATATGTATGCATGGAGGATCTTATTAAAATCTACAAATATTTTCTTCTTTTGCCTTCTGCTATTTGCGCAAAAAATAGAATGGCTCTATCTCCCTTTGTCAATAAATCACATTAAGGTCACTCTGAGGAGCAGCAAAATATAAATGTTTCGTATGCAAAAATGAAACCATGTTTGGGATATAAATGTGATACAAATGCCATCCAAAATACGCTTGAAAGAGAGAAATGAAGTACTGGTGCATTAGATTTCACGATTTATTTACAGACTGGAAGTCATTGAAATCTACTTCTCCCTAAACTATCTGTTCCCAAGCTTTAAATATTCAATAACTTCTCAGCCAGGGAATGTGTGCTTTTTTTTTTCTTCCTTTCCCTCTATTTTCTCTGCGCCTTATCATGTGCTAAATATATTATTGCAACACATTAGTTACTTTGGTCCACAGCTCTGAAATAAGGCTCTAGGAATCTCACAGATAAATCACTGATCACAATAAATTGATTGTCTATTCTGGATTCCCTTTTGTAGGACGAAAAAAAAAAAAAGCACAAATGATTGAGTTCTGAGAACAAACCCATGTCTGGTACTTCTCAAAAGACTGTGGGTTTTCACCTTCAACTGTGCATTCTGGATTTTTCTCCAAGTGTTCTGTACAAATGGTAAAAGCTGCATTTCTCTCAAGCTGTGGGACAACTGCCCCACAACCAGAAGGTAATTTTAAGATTACAAGCTTGTGTTTCATTTGAAGTTTTGATGGAGTGTGTATATCTTCTCTCAAACCAATATTTAATAAGTTACTTTTGTGACCTACTGAAGCAAGACATCTGCACTACTCTGCACTTTTGTTTCCAATAGACTCATATTTAGCCTGGTACAGTTGATATATGGGAGAGAACATCTTGGAACAGATAAACCATGAATAATTCCAGATCTTTAACTACCACAAACACCTTCTTTTGGCATCCTCATTCTCAACACCATCTTTTTTTTTTTTTT
>VXAY01002115.1:1110715-1338602 GCA_013399855.1 Oxyruncus cristatus
TTTTTTTTTTTTTTTTTTTTTTTTTTAAATTAGTCAATGGATGCCAGATTGGGGTTATGGACTTAATTAATTTTATGTCTGTGACATGCTCACTGTATAATTATACCAAGCTGTGCACTATTAGATAATTATTTTTGGTCCTCAAAAGAGGAATTCAATTTGTTTGAAATTATTTTAGCTCCTTCAGAAAGAAAGATATTATTTCCCTTCAAAAAGCCATCAAACTAAGTGATAAAGCAACCTCATTCTGGTAATAAAAGACTATGGCACTGAAGTGGTTACAAACCATTTTGTTCAACCAGACTATTTACAAGTAGCAACAGGGTATCTGTTTCCTGTCATCTCCATCATATATCTTGAGGCAGAGAGATTGGAGCCCAATTACAGCCTGATATCTAATCAATACACACCTTATTCCTAGAGCAGGAAGTAAAGGAGGAGGCCCCTGGGAGCCAGAGTTCAAATTACTCCGCTGTCGATTCCAGATAGCAGCTAATGATAGGATATATTTCTGGAAAGGGGGGTGGGTGGGAAGGGCAGCACAGTTTAATGGGATTGTTAATACAGGGAACACATACGTATTTTAATTTAGACATCTGCTGCTGAATTCCAAAACCCTGCGCGAATCAGGAAAAAATGACCCAATTTGCTGTTCACTCCGATAGCTTTTGGGACTTAACTTTGCTAAAGTAAAGCATGCAAGTGATAAGCTCAGTCCAAAAACCTTCAAATGAGATTTGTAAGCTACATTTGGTTAGATTCCCTCCCCTGTCTACCTTTTTGGTTGCTTTTTCTTGAAGGAGAACTCACTTTGATACGGATACAGACTTTGTAGAGCTCCAGGGACTTTCAACCAAGCCAGTGAGCGTTTCCCTTTCCCAGATGACCAGTTAAACTTACTCTGCTGTGTGCTTGGATCCACCAAGCCAAATCGTGCACTTAACTGAAGGCAGCTGTCTGTTGACTCTTGGGCAGTTACTCACTCTTTGGGAAGGTCTTAAAGAGACACATCTTGGGACTATCTGTCCCTGAGTGTCTAGTTTTGTCAATTAGCCAAAAAAAATAACCAGTCCTACTCACCTAGTACTTTCTATTTTTAGCAATCATTCAAAAAGCCGCCTTATGCGTAGCAGTCCTTATGAAAATGGTAGGGGTTTCTGCCTTGCAAGAACTACCCTAACTCAGAAATGCAAAATATGAAAAGCAAATAGCCTGAATAATCAAACCAAGTCACATGCTACACTCAGTACTCCAAGAAAGAGAATGAAGCACAGGGGCATAATAAATCTTGTTAGTATTTAGCTTTCAAAATGCTCTGGATGGCTGCCTGGTGACATGGATTCCTTCTCCGTTTAATACAGGTTTGATTAGCCAGGAAATCATTGTCTTTTTCTAGAGAGCCAGAGTACAGACCCACAAAACTCACAGTAAACAAAAGCAGTCAACACAAATCTCATCCATGGTTTTCTGGTTGGAAGCACTGGACCAGGCTCTAAGGCACCCAGCTTCAGCACCCAGCACCCCGAGTGAGGCAGGTAAATCCTCACAAGGACCGGATTGACGAAGACCTTCAGTTTTCTAACTTAGCTTTCTACAATACCTAAATCTGGTCTTGGATCGTGTTACTCTTCAATTCCTCATCTGACACATTTGGGTGAGTAATCCTTCCTCTCTCCTGCCTTAACTGTTTGTCCATCTTAACTACTTATAATACAAATTCTTCCAGCTGGTGGCCACTGCAATATATTTGAACAATACTTAGCACAATTTCAGCTTGGGATTTCTTAGTCTGACTCGATAGTGCTATTGCTAGTACAGAGTTTCACATAAATGGGGCCCCAAGATTGAATGATACCTCTAAGTGCTGCTGTACTACAAATAAATAATTATATGATATACATAAATCTTGCATTTTTAATGCCAAAGTCCCATGAGACAGAAAAAAGATTTTAAACGAGACAAGAACTTTCTAATTATACTGCATGTTGATGATCTTGGAATAGGTACAAAAACCATTAAAGACTTTGACTTTTTTTTTCTGCCTCTTAAATAGGAAAAATCTTTTCATCAAACATAGATTGAAGCCAGTGATAATGTAACTCTGGCTTACTAAATAATAACAGTGCAGGGCTTTCTAAATAGCCTACTTCAAATAATGACTTATATTATCCTAAATTCAAAAGCAAACAACTGGGGAGAAGGAAATCGCTAAACGAAGAGCAATATTAAATTCCAGAGGGTGAATGTGTGCTGCTAAAGGTGTGGTCTTAATGGAATTTGACCTATATCCATAATTGTGCTGTCACTCAGCGCCAACTCTCACAGCACAAAGACCACAGACGGGCAGGGTGTGAACAAAGCAGGGAGCTGCCTGGAGCTGCAGACTCCTGCAGGGAGCACAGGGGTGACCCCATTGCCTCTTCCCCTCCCACAAGCCCTGGACACCTGGGCTGGCTGTCACTGCCATTTCCAAAGAGAATAAGCTGTTGGATGGTGGCTGTGGCTCAGTGTGGGTTGGCCGCTGCAAGCAGGAGCGATCAGATCCTCCAACATCCTTGCAGCAGCAACCCTACAGGCTCAGTCAGTCATCTCAAGCCTCTTCATGTCTCTAAGTGTTCAGGGCACAGAAACAAAGAGGTGGTGGCTACCTACTAGGTCCACTGCCCTTGAGGGAGAAAATGAGATTAGGCTAACGAGCCACTCTTATCCCAGCTGAACTGTTGGATGAACTTCCAAAAATACCCTTGAATTGGCATTCTGCGTACAGCTGTGTTTATGAAAGGCAGTATCATGTATGTAAATAAATTCAGATGCCGCTTGAGTTATTTTAAAACAATCAGAAGAACACTAATCATTTTATAGGCTCAATCTTATCCCAAGAAAGTGACAACTTGGTGTATATACATGTGCTAGAACTTTCAGTCAGTTACTTGCGTCTTCACACAGGCATTAAACAAGATGTAGAGTTGTCTCACAGCCGCATGAAAAGCTACTTTTGTTTTCTGTCTACTTTGCTTGCTGATATAAGCTTTAAATACAGGAACCTAAAAAATCCCTTAGCCAGTGCTCCAGGGGCAGGTAGTTTATGGGCAGGCATTAGATGTAGCTTGGTAGCACCTGAAATCCTTTGTGTGAAGACCAAAGATTCCTCCAGTGCAATCTACCAAGGGGCAGAAGACAAGCACCAGTAGTACCTCAGCCCTCACCAGCACTCTGGCGTCCCGGGGAGCCCAGGGCAGGCTCACAGGATGCCCGAGCCTTGCCCTCCAGGGCAGGGTGGGTACTTTGAACCCAGACAAGAACCAGCCTGCAGCTGGGCCCTGGCCAGGAGGCACGTGTATCGCAGAGCTCCCCGTGTTTAAATCCATTAATTATCTCGCAGTGTAAACAATTTGAGAGCACTGCGGTTGCCTGCTCATGGGGAGATAATGCAGTTTAACCACTCTCTGTTCTAACCCCATCGCTGCACAGACACTGGGAAGGTTGCAGAAATACCCCAGCGAGACGGGGAGATGACAAAAACATTTCCCGGATTTGGCTTCTATCAGACCGCAGCAGCTGGAGATGATACTTCACCTCAGCTGGACTAAGTTAAACTACGGATATTCCCGGGGCTGAGCCAATGGTGATGCTCCCTCTGCCTTCAAGGGAGCAAGGACATCACCTTAAGAGAGCCCGAACTTTGCACTTGTTTTCCTAACCTATGCCACAAAACCAAACCTGTTCTCATTTCTAGCAGTCCCACAGCAATCCCATGGCATCCTCTGCTTAGCATTTGAAAAAGCAAAAGCTCTGAACAAAAATGTCTCTGGGTAGTCAGAACATATAAATGAATACCTGGCTACTTCTTTATGCCACAATATACCACACCAGAGTTCTGTAATTTAGGTGGCTGTTTTATTAAACATCATATACTATTCCCATTTATTTTTTTATGATCTGGGACTGAGAGGGTATATTCTGTCATAGTCCGTTACATATTATGTTATCATCTTTTTGCCAGTGCTAGCCTCCAGAGGTGACATGTCCAGAAATATGAATACTGCCATTAATGTTAACTCTGGTTTCATTTACATTTTCCTTTTGGAGTCCTGCACAGCAAGGTGAGCAGGTTACCCCACGAGAGCTAGAAGGAATATGGCCCACATAACAAGGGCACATCAGTGGCACATGGGAAAAAGAGCTTAAACTTGCACAGTGAAAAAAACTAAAGTCCATCTTGAATTTCACGTGTCAGCAACGCAGCGTCTCTTCAGACACAAAACAAAAAGCTGGTGGCTAACCAGTGTCACTACCATTAACCTCATCCTCGTCTCCAGCGTCCAAAGTAAAACTTAAAATAAGGCTTTTTATAGCACAAAACCGCAGGATTACAAAACATCGATGGTTATTGCAAACTTCCCTCACAAATGCTAATGAATTGTTTTCTTTTTTCACTCCAATCCTGTTGTTTCAAATGAAAACACACCATTGCTTTGTTACTGAGCACTTTCTCCCACAGTACCCCGCATAAAGACTTGCTTGTGCACACTCTGGAATGTGCTTATTCCGAGATGTTTAATTGTCATTTCTTCCACCTTACATCAGAAGCCTGTCACATGCATTAATTAGGTCCATAAAAATATGCTTGAAAACCCTACTATTTAAATACAAAAGAGAGAGAGAGAGAGAAATGAGCACTGTAATTTCCAGGAATGACTAATGTCTTGCTGGAGTTAATTCCCTGGATTGATGGCCTAATTGCCAATGTGGCCAAGGTAAGACACACAGTGAGATCTCTGGCTGCTCAGCAGTCAACACTACCTTCCTTACTACCCCTGAAAGAACAATTTTTAATTGATATTTCCAACTATGAGTTTGATTTAAATGAAAGGCTTACTCGTGGAACAAACAACAAGCCGCCATTTATGGAATGCAGACACACATAGGAAGGGGAAACCAGGTCCAGCCAGGGAATTAGAGACCATTTTGTGTGATTATAGGGGCAAAGCAGCCACCAACTCGATCAGAAGCTCATGTGCTGCAGCATCCTGCCTCCAGCATCAGCTCCAAATGCCTCAGAGTAACACATAAGCAACCTGTACAGTGGATTCATTTTAACTCCCTAAAGTAGCCATAAATTTAAATAAGACCCTTTCCTAGCCAGAAACCACAGGCTGGGTTGCCCTTTCACAATAATGTAAATGAGGAGTAACTTCATTTATAGCAGTGGCATTACAGCAAGGATTTATTCTCTGAGGGTGGGGAGGCACGGCTGGGAAGATGCATTGAACTTAGAACAGTCCAACTCGAGCAACAAATATATTAAAACAGCTCTGCTCCTGCAGTAGCAGTGACATATCTGTGAACATGAACAGTACTTTGCTGCCCCAGGAAGGAGAGGTGGTGGCCAGGACTTCCTAAGGGCATTTATCCCCTTCACACTCACAGCCCACTGACACTCACAGCATGAGTTTCTGTTCCCGCTCCCAAGAAAAGAAGAAAATTCCATCACAACCTGTAATATTTGGGCTACTAAGATGCATTAAACTGTATTAGGATATTAAGACATATTCACAGCACAAGAAACGCTCATTTGCAGGCCGAGAAGTAAACTGTGAGCACTGTGTCTTCGGCATCACAGGCAAACAGTGTACCTTGCCGAACTGAATATAAAAATCAAATCAAATTTAAATTTAAAACTTGTGTTTTCTTGTGTTGACATAGTCTCTCAGACTTGAGGGAATTCAACTGCTTGACTTAAATAGCCCTGAAAAATGAGACTTATTATACAAATACAAACTTAATTCTCCTAGTAATAATGGCTTTTATTTTCAGTGGGAGAAAATTCTGCTGTTTGTTTAGAGTGACCAGAGATCTATGCAAATTTTACCTGGGGAAAAATACACAGACAATGAACTGCTTTCTGAAAAACTAAATGAGGTTTATATTAGTACATCAACTGTATTAGTTTTCACAAAATTCTACCATCTGAAGTTAAAATAAGTGCAGGTCTTTCTAAAATACATGCAAAATTATATTCAAACCCTCTCAAATAAGACATTTTCCACCAGGTCTTTCGATGATCTGTATCTTTTAGATTTTTAGCAACACTTGTCTGAGGAGGTCAAAGTACTCTAGCACGAAAGACTGAAACTAGCAACACCCTAGATAAATAGTAAGCATTACAATAATATATAATATATATTACAATTCTAAGGCTAAATATGTAGCTCAAAATAAACTCATGCAACCTAGCTCTGTCTTCTCTCCCTATTTGTGGCTTTTTTTCATAGAATTATAGGATGGCTCCTGCCACCTCCTCACAGCACTGGTTTAACCCGAGGGAGAGGCCAAGTGCATGCAACAAATACCCCCACCAAAAATGTTCTTCCTTTTTCCAACATGCAAGTTCGTTTTGCCAAAGGTCAGAGAAAGTCTGAGGTGGTAATTAGAGCAGGTCTGAAATATTACATCACTACTATGTTATACAGGTAGCTTTTTCATTCTCACTGAGTTATCAGACTCCAGCATAATGCACAGACAGCTGAACCTGACATCAGCACATACTTGGGGTTTTTATTTCAATAACCCATAAATTTTAATACTCAGATCAGTCAAAGTGAGTTCTCTCAGGCAATTAATGTATAATTAGACTAAGGTAATAATATATTTAGTAGAATTCAAAGGTAATTGCTACAGAGAAGTGCACGCTCTCTAACATATATGGAAACCGAGGTGAGCCCAAACCCAGAAACAAACATCCAGGACCCTCTTGCTGTGAAAAATTCAAGATATAGATCTGAATCTTGCTGGTAACCTCTCTGCCTTTGCAGTCTTGCTCTGTCCAAGTAGATGAGGTCCCAGCCATCCAATGGAATAAGGCTGTTTGTGTGAGTGGTTTGATCGGTCCAGAATTGAAGTCCCCCTTCTGAAACTTCTCTGTTCCCCCCATATAGCTTCTAAAATCCAGATCAGATGTCTTGGGCCCTTCCTAGATGACGCCTGCTTTCCCTGCTTTGCTTCACTTTTGATGCGCTGCTCTGTGTTAAACCTCAATAGACATATTTGGCAACAGCACATTTTATGATGCCAGTTCTACTGATGAGAAATGTGAGATACAACGGGACCGAGACGTGCAAGGGTGTATGTGACGCCTGTTAACAGAGCTGGGAGTAGACTGAGTCACAGGCTCCTCTTCTGCATCCCTACCAGCAGGACTGTATTTTTTCTTTACTTTGACTTCTCTCATGCTTAAAACAGTTGTGGCTTATTGAGAGATTTAGCAAGGAGCATGGGGCAAATTTACCTGTTTACCAAGAGGTTGCAGTGTTTCTAGAAGACTCATACCTTGGAGCTATATGCCACATGATGCCTAAAGATGCTGGAGGGATTGCCTAATACTTAACTGGAGCATGTAGATGTCTGCCAAATAACTGTAACCGCTGGTATTAAAGAGGAACAAAACATATATGTTTTACTATAAAGCACTTGCAAAATAGATACTAACTCTTTGCACAGTGGTCCATTATAGACTGACTTTATTGTACTTTGGCCAATAAGGTCCTCTCGATTTAACTAAGAATTAGACATTAGAGAGGAGCAATAATAGCTGGTAAGGAAATATTATCAACTTCATTTCATTTTCAGATGGTTATTTCCTATTCTGCTATCAGGTTTTATTCTGCTTGTGGAGTACATATTATACATATTTTTAATAAAACCACTGCAAAATTACCCACAGGCAGAGAGAATAAATTAACAGGCTACTTAATTGAGTTCTTTTCAAGATTCTTAGCATCAGCTGCACAGAGTGAAATAGGGAGGAATGTAAAGTTTGCCGCTTTATAAGCCATGAGGCCATTTATTCTCCCAGCTTGCTCAATGCAGTAGTTAATTCTTTATCATTTTAAATGAATAAACAACATCAGTGCATTAGCTTGGTTACAGAACCGCTGTACCCCAAACCAATGCCAGTTTCAAGGAAAGAAAGAATTATTCCTCCTTCCCTGTTTCAGAAGTCATAAACCTGAAATCTAAAGGGTGTCCAAACTCTTCTTGATCTCAGTGGACATTAGGGACCTAAAAACTTCTGAGGGTGCAGGCTTTTGTTCTTACCTTTTCACTTACATGCACAATGGGGGGGGAAAAAAGTCATTAATTTACTTGACCCTTCCAAACTCCTTTCCAAGCACCTCTCTTTCAATTGCACTTTTCGAGAATCATTTTGAAAGATCCCTTTCCCAGCCTCAGTCAGACTTCCAGGCATTTTAGAACACAAAATCTTTCCCAGTTTGATTTTTACTTTAACGTCAGTTAATTTCTATTTGTTCTTCCTCCCCAATTTCACTAATGCCCTTTTTGTATACGTGTATTTGTCCATTACAATCTACAGAACAATCACCCTAATTGATCTAGTGTTAACCTCTAACTGCTTAAGATCCAGACTGTTTTTATCTATTGCTCAGTCCCAGTTGCAGCATTAATTCCCTATAGTGCTTACATCTGTCACCACTGCCACCAGGCCCTTTTAAAAGAGGCCCCTCTCTAAATAAATGCCATTGTAAACCATCCCTACACGAGGAGTGGAAGCTGCTGAAAAGCCCCCATTGTAACAGTTTGTTTTAGCCTTGTGTTGTATACAATGATAAATTTCATACAGGTGTCACATTTTTTAGCGGGAGGTGAGGATTGATGGGGAGCAGTAGAATGATCCATCATCAGCGGCAGGTGGCACAGTATTGGAATTTCAGAAATCTGTTCCCAATCACATCCAGCGCTGGATGACTCAGTAACGACCCTATTTGCGAAGCGTTACTGAAAATCAATGTGCCGCATTCAAGGTCAATGTACTGTTAGAAAACTCCTTAAGCACTGATGGATGGATTGTGTTCATTCAGAATAAATGTGAGAAGAAAGTGACAGCTGAGCATCCCAATAGTTGTGCCAACTTTAAGAGAACAGCTTCCTCCTGGAGAGAGAAACATGATTCCCCCGGGGATTACATCATTCCTTATTTCCTTTGTTCTTTCCCTTTTGAGCATTTAGGTAATTGTTCAACGTATCTATCTTCCTGCAGTTAGGAAGCTTCAAAGTTTGAAGACAAATACTGATGAACAACAATCTTTACGGACTTCCCAGTCTGAATAATAGTCATCACTACAAAAGACTACCCAGGTTTCTAAGGATTAAGTAGACAAGAAGGGAAAACATTAGAAGAAGAAAACAAACCCACCCACAGGTAAAGAAAAAAGCCTCTCTGCAAAGAAGTCTAAAGATAAAATCCCAAGTCGAAACCTGGTCTTGATTTTTCTGTTATTATAGTAGCGAACAAGATACTTAGTGTCTTTACATATCTTTACATATTTTTCAACTCTTTACATGGTTTTGCATAACTTTAAATGTTTTAAATTAGCTGGGAACTTGCCATGCATGGTAAAACAGATTTTCACTTATAAAAGATCCATGCTTATAAATAAAGCTATCTCACTTATTCTTCTAGAATGGGATGGGATATCTTATTCAAATAGTTTTCTAAATATGAATTAATGGCACTTCAGAGACTCCTTCCAAAGGGATTCAGAAATTACACTCCTTTTCTTTCTTGAAAAATAATGACATTGTCTTTTAGTTGATGGGGGGAAAAAAGTAATCATCAGCTTCCAAAAGGAAAACAGGATTGATAGCTCAAACAGGAAGGGGGAAAAGTGTAATTTACCATGTGGTTCACCAGCAGCTAAATCTGTTCACTTGACACAATAAATGATGTCAGGCTTCCTCACCCACTGTGTCAACAAAATGGGTGTTGTCAAAAACATTAAGACATCTTATTGACAAACTCTCAAGTCATTATACTCTTTGAAGTGGTTTTGTCTTCTGCCTAAAATTATTGCACCGACAGCATCGATTCATCTGATACATTGATAGTGCAGCAACAAGCTCCGGGGAGGATTCTGAGCACAGCCAAAGCAATCATCCAGACGAAGTTATTTTTTACTATTTCGGTAAGATTCTGAGAGATGGCAGGTTATCAGGGACCAGCAGTCCATTTCCAATATTCAAACAACTCTGCTTCCTCAAGAAAACAATTTTTTGTTAACACAAAGTAGCTACACAGAGCCCTGTTAAAAAGAGGTTGCTTTGCATCAAGAATATCAACTAGGGGTTAATTGCAAATCCACCACCAAAACAGGTTGCAGCACATTATTTCAGCCAGAATATGTTGCTTATTCAAACACTTTAGGGAGTGCAAAGCTTCCAAAGCTCCTTTCCTTACTCAAATAGCTGTACTGACTCTGTCAGATCAATGAGATGAGAACAATCTGAATGCTTTTGTCGAAGCAGTTGTGTTTGTCGGAGGATCTGATCAAAAATGTGTGAGATAACTTAATCATTGGAAGGTAAGAATTTGGAAGGAATTAAGGCTAGTTTGAGAGGTCAAAGGGTAAGCAGGGACAGCACAGTTCCTTTGCCAGTCTGAACTGCCATGGCAAAGGGTTGGTCAGGCAGGCCTGTCTGCACTGCTGCTGCTGCCCATCAGTAGCTCCTGCAGACAAAGACGGGACATCACAAGTCCTTTGGATCTTTAAGTTTAACCAAGTGCAGACCTAATCCCTCCTTCATACCAACATCAATCAGCAGTATCTCCATGAAAGCCAGCATAAAAGCATAACAGCACCATAAAATCCAAATGGGAGAAGAAATCAAATATGTATGGGATTGAGTGTGTACTCAAAAAAGAGAGGGGTAAAACAAAAAACAAAAAAAAATAATTTCCCATTTCTTCTTCTCTTCTCTTTGTTGTTCTATGTACAAAGGAGTCTCCACAAGCACAGGGCCCATACAACAAACTCCAGCACTCTTTTCCCCTCCTGTCTTCCAGGAGTCCACAGGATGTCCCATCCTGCATTCTCAGTGACCGTAACCCGGGCTGTTCTCCTCCTTGCTGGGTTTGGCGGCTCCCAGACCCACAGGCCAGCAACAGGGACTAATAACCAGGTCCCTTTATCCCACCACAGCCTCGCACACAGGCTACAATCCTTTGCCATTGAGCATTTGGCTCACTGTCCTCAATGCAAAGTACAGAGCTGAAGATAGAAGCTGGCTGAGAGTGCCAGTTCTGTCCACCGTGGATTTGTGATTAAGTTTTGCCATTAAAATGCAGTATATAAAACACTAATTCAAGCCAAAATTATAGACTCAGATAATAGATGGAATTACTGTGCCAGCAACCCACAATAAAAATACACAGTACAAATAAGTGAAAGAATCTAATGTCAAAAATATGGATAATGAAAGTAAATTGTATAAACATAATTAATAAAGGCTTGGAATGAAAATTTCCAGTGTATATTTGCTGAGGTTAGATCCACTGAATATCCACAGTCTCTTCTAAATTTAAGCTGAAATAGTAATGACCAGCTTCTTATGTTGTGTTTAAATTGTATCTTTTATATCAGAAGCCATCTTGGAGTCTCCACTAAATTGTTTTAATTAAACTAGCCATTATGTTTTATTAGTTCCAACTTCACCACAGTCAGATGAGAAATAAAGATGCACATAAAACCCAGACTTTGACATGAAGAAATCCATTCCTGCCCGAGTATTCACAGCTGCTATCTCCTGCTGCCCCAGCTCTGCAGATAACAGCTACTGTTTTGCTGGACTTGTCATGTAGCCTGGAAGCCTGACAGGGTTTTTTCTGTGATCCATTTGCAGCCTGTGCACAGCCTTTCCTGAGTATTTGTTTTGCTTTGCTCAAAACCCTGAGCTTGGGTGGCCTTGGGTGAAGGATCCTCAGATTCTGCTACTAAGAAGAAAAGAAGACTTCTTTTGCATGTAGTACTTTTGCTCTTAAAAGTACCACTGAAAATGCAGAGAGAAGGTGATGAGACAATGCCTTCCTCCTTCACAGCTTCTGACCTCCTCCACAGCTCAGTGCTGTGCTTCCACAAAACAAAACAAAACATATAAATGGCCATTTCCATCTAATTTTCCCTGTAGGCATCGATGAACTAAGTGGGATATATGCACATTGTACTGCAATATCTACATATTGCAGTGCAGAAGAAAATGCATGTATATATCACTTACACAAGCCAAGGAGGTGAAACCCTACCTAGAGCCCAAAATTTTGCTGCCTCTATTTTTGGTTTATCCATTTAATGAAAGGAAATGGCTTCCCACTATTTTTCATAGATGGAAGATCATGAACCACAGAGGCTGAAGAAAAGGTATTTGTTTCATAGTGGGAGTTCCAGCCTAATTTGGGCCTGGTAAATTTTTTTTTTATTTTATCACAGAATGAAAAGTTGCTACCATTTAAATCCTCACAGCCTACTCACACTGGGTAGTTTGTGCAGGTTTGCACAGTTTTAATACTAAGGACTCTGTCCTGCAGACCTATCTCTTGGTTTCTGATCAACTTTTTAAGAGATTGCAATCACACAAAATTCTATTGAAACATAATTCCCATCTCTAATCACAATGCAAGTAATTAGTAAAGTCTCCTCAAGTATCGGATGAAACCACAGGGCTAATTTGTCACTTGCACCACTAACACCAGTGGAGTGTAGTGGAAACCAGCTTCTGGAACATACTTCCCAGTCCTGTTTCAGACTGAGGTGGGAAGTTCTGGCAGTATCTTGGTGGACAGCTCTGTTGTGCTTTGGGGCTCCCTACAACCTGGGCTATGATGTGAAGGAGCCAAGAACGAGAATCAAGAGCTACTGGGAGTGATGCAAGCCTCCAAAACCTTCCTTCAGTAAGTCTCTGCCTGCAACAGATGCCTTTCCAACAGGCACACAGGGAGAAACAAATAAATTCCTTGCAATTTTCATAATAAACAAAACCAGAGTGAATCACTCCAGAACAACAACTTCAGTAATATGACCTCTCTTACTCTTTCAAAGAAAGCAAAATTATTTTGTACAAATTATAGGCTGTTTCTGCTGGGAAATGAGAAAGAGTATTCAAACTGATGCAAAACATTAAGCAATAGGTTTTAAAAACTCCAAGCAGGAAAGACACACACACTTTGTAGTTCTCAATTAGGAGTATTTCCAGGCACCTCTGTAAAGCTGTTTGGATGGATTCCTACATTAACCTCACTATACTTTTAAGTCATTTATCAGGCATTTAGCAGAAAAAATAGCAGTTTGAGGCCTTGGTTGCAGTTTGGCTCCGTGTTTCCAGCCTGAAGCAGCACAGGTATAACTGGGGGCAAAGCAGTCATCGTCTGCAGCTGCAGCAGCTGCTCATCAGGTACAGGGTAGCACCCTGCAGCCCAGCCAACGTGGGGAACCACATAAGCCTTCACTGGCTGCTTCAACACATGGTCAGATATCTGACTGTCTTTGCAAAGTCAAACAAAATTTGACTGACTTTCCATCAATATGGATGGGGGAACCGCCATGCAGACCTTTCCATTTCCTCTAGCAGATGCCCCAGCCTAGCCTAATTTCATCCCCTGTGCTTCCAGAAAAGGAAAATATCCTCTGTCTTCTTTCTCATCCACAGAGATGACCATGACAGTACAGCTGTGTGGATCATCATGTTATCACACACACCTTGTCTTCTCCCCGCTCATCTCCCTTACTTAGCAACTATTAAAGCAATTAGAAATACTATGTTCCTCCCAAGCAAGCCCTACAGAAAATTCTCTGCAGTCTTTGTGCCAATGGAAAATGTTCCAGTGATGTCAGTCAGTGCGTTATCAGCCTCTCCATGGCACGTCTTTTTGGGCAGCTCATGTCAGTACGCTAAATTAAATAATAATTAAAGTAAGTAACTGAAAAGTGGTTTGGACGTGCTTCCAAATGGAAGTCCTAACAGAAGGAATTCAATAGGAATAAGAGATACATATGTTTTGATAATCTGAAGTGAGTCAGATTACCCAAAAAGCCACTTAATTACACCAAAACTGAAACATCTGGTTTAGATTATCCGTTAAAAAAATAGTATGGTGAAAAGTAAACCACTTGGAGAGGAAGTATTAACATTATTCCCGACTTAGAGACTGTCATGACAGAAAACTAATCTTTTTTTTTATTATTGTTTTTGTATTTTCATACGGTATACAAAGAGAAAACTCAGCAAAGTAAGGAGTCCACTGCCTTCACTCTGAATTAGGCAAGAGGAGGAGCTCACCCCACCCTGTTCCGAGCAAGCTGGAGAATGACAGTCACAGAGGGACTGCAATGCTGGGGGATGCCAGAGGTACCAGGCTAATCTTTGTCCCTTGTGGATCCTTTGGAATCCACGTGGCTTTCTGAAGTCCTGCCACACTGAGGGTATTTTCAAATGGAAAAAAAAAAAAACAAAAACAAAAAAATCCCAACCTGGCAACATTGTCCATTTTGACTTAAGAACATTTCTACCATTTCTGTTGACTGCTATTATTTATTTTCAATAGTTTTGGTTTTTTTTTTTTTTCCTCCCGAGTTGCAGCCAAGGAAAGCAAAACCTTGCAAAAGTGCTGCCAGCAATTTCCCTGCACATACAGTAGGCACTCTCCAGCCTGGAGTTATCCAAATCTCTCCCTGGTACAGTAGCCTGGTATTTCTTAACAGTATCTGTAGCTGAGAAGTCACATTATAGCACTTTAGAACATTTAGAGCCTGAGGAAAACCTTTTATGTGAGCATTTTAAAGCTTAAAGCTCTAATCTAGGACTTGGTATATTTATCCAAGTCCTTAATTATTAATGTTACTCTATTGATTTGATACCTGAAACTCTAACAACAAAACCCGTGCAAACTAATTATGCCTGGCTTCCAAATTTACAGGGCTTCTTTGCTCCTCTTCTAGGTCTTCTTTTACTTAATCAATAAGGTCTGATTCATAAAACAGTACAGAGATGCCAGAATTGAGAAATAAAAGGCATATTAATTATCATATCAACTCTGCAACATCTATGCATGTGGCTGAAGCATTTATTCACCGAGGGATCCCAACGATAGCTAAGTTCTTCCTAGCTTATTATCCTAATGCAGGCAGCACAATCAATCCTAACATTATTTTAATTAATTCAGAAATAGAATTATTTAAAAAAAAAAAAATCTTTGGTTTCTCCATGAAAGGCTTTGTAACACCAGTTTCTTGAGGCAATGCAATTTTGCCAGCTTGTGCAGAAAGAGTAAATTCACAAAGCTCTAATCCCCCAGGTTCCTCCCTTCCTCCTGGCAGTCCTTCTGCAGCACCAGCACCAACGCTGGGCTCTGATAAGTTTGCAAAGTTTACAGAGTCCCAGATTCCCCTCATCTGCATTCAGAAATACTGATTCAATTCCCAAACCCAGCTAATTTAGGGCCAGATTCTGATGCCTTTCTTCACTTTTGAGGAACATCCTTAAGACAGACAAGATTACTTCTGGAGCAGTGCTTAGCACAGGACTGGCAAGATCACCATGATATTCTAAAGTTTTTAAACTGCATCACCAAGCCAGTAATACACAGTTTTGAACATATATAATATACAAAGTTTTCCACACTCACGTCCGGTCAGTTAATTATTTTTCCTTCATTTCATACAGGTATGTAACAATATGGGGGGGATGATATTTAATTGTGAACAATACATTTGGTGCTCTATAACAGTCGAGATTATTAATACTTGACTGCAGGTCCCCAAACCTCCTCAGAGCTGTACTTCAGAACCTTGTGTCTGTAATACAAAACTGGTAAGGGAAATGAGAAATTAGATCCTGACATATTTTTAATCTCCACATTTGAATATCTATTTCACTTTCATTGTCATAATCACTGTGCATATAGACTTAAGAAAGATTTTCTTCAAATACTCTGATCTACCCAGCTCTTAAATAAATATTCTATATCCATCTAAAATTCCTTTGTCTTCTAAATGTCATTTCAGGTAGAATCTTTTTTTAAAAAAATTTGAATCAGAAAAGAGAGTGCAAATTCTGAGGAACTCACACAGCTCAAACTGGTTTTTTGTCTGGTTTTTTTTTGGACTAGCTTAAATTCTTGAGTTCAGTGAGACCACTCCAGGATTACACCAAAACCAGTGGTGATCAGAATTTGGTCTAAACATCTCCATTATGACCAAGCTCCACTAGTTCCATCGAAGAGCAACCTACTTCACAGAGGGAGGTAATTTACAATTTTTATAACTATCATAATTTGTAGTGCACAGCTAACCACATGGCCATTCTTTCAAAACATCAAGATAAATCACCAGAAAATCAAAGATGTGTTTAATGTTTGATGACAAATTGATACTAACATTTACTGCAATAAATTGCTGTTAAAAACAGAGATTATGGAAAAGTGCTTAGCAAAGGTGATTAGGACCAGTTATTTTAAAATTCTTTTCCATTGCTTTTCTTAAGTGCATGGACCACCAAGTTTCATTTAATCCTTGCTAATTCTGGGGCAAGATAATTATGGCAAATAATGGTGAATGAATCACATGCCTGCACAGGAGTATCACAGCCATTGTGGCACTTGGATGAATGTTGTGTGAGAGGATTAATGTGGTATAATACCACATTTTCTTTTGCAGGCTGTTATTTTAATCTTGTGAGCTGCCTTTCATCAAGGTGGGGAAATACAGTAAGGTTACTGTTGATCTCGGGCAGCCAGAGAGGATGTCGTGTGACATCCAAGTCCTTCAGTCCTATAGGGGACTCTTGGCAGCTTCTAAAAGTCTTATTTTGTGCATTAATGGAAGGAGAGAGAGAATTTGCCTGTGCTAGGGAAAAGTTGGCAGGTGAAGGAACAGCACAAGAGATGCCATTGTGCCAACAAGTTACTTAGTTCTGAGTATTCGGCAACGCGCACCCAAGAATTCCTGGGATCCTGAAACTGCAGAGACAGCAAATCACTGACCTGTCAGTGGCTGCAGATAGGGGAGCAGAGATCTGGCAGTGGCACAAAGGTAGATGGACTGCAGTAGCCAAGCAGTCTATAGAAGAAACTGGGGTGTGATCAAGCCTACAGAGGAGCAAAAACCCCTTTTAATTCTTTCTTCTTGTCTTGATACAGTTTTCCCACTCTCCAGGCTGAGGGTTTTACCATTATACCGACTAAAGTTTCCCTGTGACAGGCCACTCCTGAACTTTGTCATGGACCAGTCTGATCCTAATCAGTAGAGACTTCTCTCTTGCTGAATAACAGGAGCATTTGGAAGTGCTAGAATTGTCCATTTAGTCACTGTGCCTGTCAAATTCCCACCTAGGAATGTGTGCTCCGCACTCACAACCTCCACAGAAAGAAAAGCAGCATGGGGGTGTGAAAGCTGTTCAGAAGCAAATACTACTTCCCCAGGCCACTGCCCAAAACATAAAAGGAATTCAGAGTACACTGCAGATCAGAAAAATTCCATTAAATTCTACCCATTATATTTTCTAAAACAGAATGGTAGAATGCCAAAATACCTAAACAAAGCAGGGTCTTTTTTTCACGCAATTTCCATCCCGCTGAGAAGTAATAAGTCCTGGAGATCTTATAAAGAAACCTGTTCTTGAACAATTTACTGACCAGATTTATAGGTCCAAGAAATGAGGATGGTTCAGATTAATTTGCTATAAGCATCTACTCTCAAGAGTTCTTCTCCAAACCAAACCCGAGCCAGACTTTTTTTTTTTTCCCCAGTTAGCTGCCCTTTTACACTGGCTGAGTTGTACAAAGGGGGATGGAAGATGGCCACAACTGAATGTTTGAGAATTCCCCCAACTATGGAAAAGCCTCCAACCACTTCAAATCACTGGAATATCTTCTTCCTCTGCAGTCAAAGTGTAAGAACTTTGAGCACACCAGAAAGCTCTGCTAAACCAGTCCATGGCTGGCACCCAGCACCTGTTGGGGTGACCACCGTGGAGATTCCAAATCCAAGAGCTTTATCCAGTTGTGCATTTGCAAAAGGAGCTGAGGGGATTTTTTTGGGTTGGTTTTTTTTTTGTTTGTTTGTTTGGTGCTCGCTCAGTCTGAACAAAAGATTTTGGATTACATTTCATGTAAAAATCGCAGAAAAAGTCCTTTCAGCTGAGACTGCTGAAATTAAATATTGACTTTTTTAGCTTTTAAATTTTGATTGGACACAAGTAATTCAGGGAAGTCAACATGAATTAATGGGTGCAATGCTGGGCTGCCAAACTGGCATTATTTTTATTATTACTAGTTCTAAAAATGGATTTGGCCACTCAGCAGGGACCAGCTTTTCTTATAGGAGATAAACCCATCCCCAATATTGTATTAATCATCAATTGTCCACTCTTCTGTGCTGTCCATTGCCCCAGATAAAGCAGGATTAGCAATGAGAATCCAAACCTTGTAAAGTTCACCTCAGCAGGTCAAGTGAAGTTTTCAACACCTGGTTTAAGATCTTCTGAAGAAGACCTTTGCATGACTTTGCATGTGGGAACCAATAAATCCAGCCAAAATAAAGAATTTGAGACGCAGAGTCCTCTGAAAGTCTGGCACCAGAAAAGTTACACACTCCAAAAAGGCAATGAAAGACTGGCAGCAGCACACCTTGACTTTATCTTAGCTACCTTGACTGGAGATGAACTAACCAGACATTTTACATGACCCTAAACCTTACCACAATCCATAAAATATTCTGAAAATACAGCAGTTAGGAAGAGAAGGAAAGCATTTGTTCACTCTATTTGAGGGGAAATGTAGCATTAACATGGAGGCAATTTACGTATTGAAGACAAATGTGTAAAGAGAAAGAGTAAAAGCAGAGAAGCACAACTTTTATATATACAGGTGGATGGTATGAGAAAAGTCAAGGCAACAAAAATCCGTTGAAAATATTTTGACACACCCCCCCGGACTCTCTGAATCATTTTGGGCTGTGTCCAGGCCATTTTTTCCAGAGGGTAAAATACAGATATCTGAGCAACAGCTGAAGCAAATAGAAGCCACATCAGACAAGCTGAAGTCATGCAATTTAATCCTGAGAGTCCCCTACCTTATTATATCCCTTTCTGATTACACCATACTTAGAGAAAAACTTGTGTTCACTGGCAGGCTGCAAAAGAAAGCAAGAGCTGGTGATATCTTAAGTTAAGACATTGTATAAATAGAAATTTGAATACGAATTTCCACAGGGAGAAAGAATAGTGGTGAGATTTCATTTTCCATTAATAGTACATGCTGGTAATGCGCTTCATAGTGTAAATACCTTTAATTGACATGAATAGATTTTTAATTTTTTTTTTTAATCTATAGGTGTACTCTCTCACCCTGCAGTAAATCAGAAGACACTTTGCTGATACTGTTGTATCGCTGTATAACTGGGATAAAAGGAGAATTACAGCTAATATATTAAGCTGGAGTGATCCTGGTTCAGTATATATTCTCATTTGAAGCTCAGATGAAAAGAGAAAGATGGTCTATGAGGCCAGACTGAGAGTACAAGATAAAAACTCTACTCCCCATTATGCCACAGAACCTTGGCACATTAATTTGGGCAAATCATTTTTGGGCATTACTTTATCTCAGCATCCCATGAAATTTAATGTTTCCCTAACACTAAGGATTTTTGTAACGGAAAGAAATAATGGTAGAGACTTTAAAAGCAACCAGGGAAATCGTTTTTCTAGTAAATAATAATGGAGTTTTAAAAAAAAAATTCAGAGAGTGAGAATTTTAATGCTACTTTCAAGTGGGGTTTTATTGAATTAAAAAATGTTGGGAATAAATGCAGAACTAAGATACCCATTGGTTTAAATATATAAATCAATAGAAGGAAGATTTTAGATTTGTTTTCAAGCAAATTAGTTGCCTTGGATCCATATTCTGGCAATAACACATCTACTCTACTTTATCGTACATTTGAAAGCTATAGAAGCATATCAAGGTAAAAAATTACTTCAGATTTCAAATTAAAGCCTTGGTGAAATAACAAGAGATTGAACTCGCTCGGGGACGGGAAAAAAAGAACAAAAACAAACAAAAACAAAAAAACAAAAACAAAAACAAAAACCACACAAAAAAAAAGAAGAGGGCATTTAGGTTTAATTCAGTCTCTGAAAAAGATAATAGTGAAAGGCCTGACTTTGTTTATGCCAAAGGCATTTTGCCATCTACCTCCACAGAGCCAGGACAACTGTGCTGGGCTTTGTCGGGCCTCAATCCTGCAAACTGTGCGATGGAGAAGGGAACTTCTAAAGTCAGTGGGATTCCCCACAGCTCTCAGAATCAGAAATTTGTGGGAAACTATGTATAGAACTTGTTTGAATTTTGGCCCAAGAGTTTTCTCATTTCCTTTGACAGTCTCCATAAAAACCCTCTTGTGCAACTCCACTATCTTTTCATCTCGGGATGCCAAAATATAAGAGTCTGAACATCTGTTTGAAAAACAGAATATGCCAATATTTAAATTAGCAATGGTTTCTTTTCCCTCCAAGACTATCAACTAATTATTTGAAATAGATTTACCCAAATATTGCACTTAGTTCCATATTACACATGCATAAATGAGAACAGAATTTGGCCCAATATCTTTAAGCTAAGCACATTTTTGCAGCAATGAAAAGTAATCTGATTTCCATGGAATAGTTCATACATGGCAATTTGCCTTCCTGGGCCTCGGTTCATGTCAAGCCTTTTCACTCTGTTCGTTTTATGAAGATTTAATTGAATCCTACTTAAATAGCATCAACTAGCACTTATTCATAAAGCCATCAAGCCTTTCATCACAAATTCATAGTTTTGTAATTCTTTAAAAAAAAAATAAAATTAAATAAATCATATATATTCACTCATACTATCACTGGAAACACTTGAAACAAACTCTTCTGTCCACAGTCCTCTGCCACGATTTTGAAACCTCATTCTGAAGTCCCATTAGAAAGTAATCACATTTTGACCAAAGGTGAATTTATTTTTCCCTGTTTTCCTGCACAAAACATGATGCTGACGGTGAATTTACTGCTGCATGGACAAGTAAAGTTTGTCTTAGAAAGAGCTGATAGAAGTATAAAATAAAAGGCAAAAATGTTTGGGCATACCAAGCCAGACTGTTGTCCCAGCAGCAAAAAAGAACAGCACAGCCAAGCTCTCCCTAACCCACCTCTGACAAGAACTCTACCACAGCAAGTGTGGAATATGCAAAACCCATACAGTCCCTAGAAAAGATTAAACCAATTTCTATAGAGGTTTTTGTCAGAAACTCCTGAAGAAGGTAACACCTGACTCCCAACAGGTGTAATTTATCAATGTGCACAGACATTTGGGTAGCAAAAAAAAAACGCCAAAGAAACAACAAAAAAGCCAACCAAGAAAAAGATAACTAAAGGCAGAAGAATGAGGTCTTTTCTTCGTAGCCCTTCTCCAGCAGCCCAGCCATCCTGCTGGGAAGAAAACAGCATTCCTCTCCCTGCCAGCAGCCAGCACCACCACCATCTGCACCACCACTTCCTTTACCTCCATTATTTTATCCCCCAGTTTATTACCTTTAGCACCTCAGCATCAACACTGCTGAAACAGTGTTTTCAGAAAGAAAATCTGAGTACTTTGCCGTTGGGTAAATTCTTCCATTTACTGCCCCCCCCGCCCCCAGCCCTTTTGACCCAGGTTGTTATTTGCCAGAACAAATTGGGCCTTATATTATTGGTTCTTGTTCTTTACAGTCGAAGAGCTGATACCATGCTGTTCATAACAGCCTTTCCAAAATAACTCAGACATGCCTCAGGTAATTAAGGAATTATACCCTCCCAGCCAAACAATACCATATTTCTTATTTTCCATCATATAAATGATCCCACAAGGGACTAGGAAGCCTTTTTGTCTCATAAAAATAGCTTACACAGGTGCGTACTTAAAGTATGATTTCTTGTTATTATTTGGCATGGTAAAGACATGGTAGGTTTAACTTCTTCTCAGCAATGAAAACCATGAGGGTTGTGGCAATGCCCACCAATATAGATCTGACAGCACTGTCAGGGCAAGAAAATTGACTTTATTCATCCACAACTGGATGGAGATGATTTGCATTGCTGACGATCTTCACATTCATTGATTCTGGATTATACCTCCAAATAGAGATGTAGGAAGAGTCCTTTCAGTTTGAAAGGAAAATCATGATACAGATCAGGAGATAAGCCCATTCCATACCTACTTCACTGCCCTGTCAAAATTCAACAGGAAACAAGGATCATTTCCCTTTTTGTTTCTTTATTCATTTTCACATAGAAGCAGAGAGAACATAAACCATCAGAAATTATCACAGCAATTGAGATGAAGTGAAAGGTAAAGGTGGGAAAATGAAAACTTCAGTCCATTACTCAAAAGATGGTTCACTGACAATGCTGTATTGGATCTCCCCACCTTAAGTCTGACTCCAGTCACTTTGGACTGGGAGACACTTGTACAGCCAGCTCTGCACTTTCACTGCCCATGTCACTCACTGGTTGTCTGAACCCTCTCTTTCCAGTCCCTCACCTTCTCCTTGCTTCGTATTCCATCTGTGTTTAGATCCCTCAGCCTGTTTCTTTGTGACCTCCCCTCTCCCTTCTCCTGTTCCATGTCTTCCTTTTTCTTCACTTTTTATTCCATGCAGGTTATTTCCTGCTCATTAAGGCCACAGGAACACAATAATGATGTGGTTAAGCTGACTTTTTTGACCCAATACTCTCCTCTCCAGGTCATGTCTTCCTCCACGAGCCCAGTGAAGGACAGTGAGATGTGACAGAGATGCGAATTCAGATTTGGGAAAAGCAGGACTGAATCCATATGGTCCCAGATGCAGAGCAACAAACATCCTGACTCAGATTTGGGTTTGCTTGCACAACAGCAACGCTGCCCTGCTCTGCTCCACGCCCATAAATGTTATAAACGGTAATAAATTGCAGATCATTTTCAGATACCTGCCTTTAGGTGTTTGGGTTAATTATTTCCATTTTTTCAGCATGGACAGATTTTAGCAAACAGAAAAAAGGAGAGCTTCAACAAATCTGGAAGATGGATTCCACGCTTAATACACTGTTGAGGGTCTGCATCCACAACAGTATCCGTGGCACCCAGCTGCCCCATCAGCAAAGGGTGTTCCACCAGCACTCAGAGCACTGATGGCTTTCTGCTGACCCTTGGGTTCTACGTGCACTTGGAAGGGTTTACTACTATTTTAACCTCTTGGGAAATCCTTCCTTTTGTTCTCCACTTTTACTTTCCTTATTTTTGCACCCTCTTATCTGCATTCTTTCACACCTTTTTTTGTTTAAGGAGGTTTTCTTCACTATTACTATTCTCTAGAAGTTTAACACAGAGCTCCTGGGCCTGTGTTAACAGGGTAACTCATTCATTCCTACCTGTCTGCTCATAAGTGCAGTAAGAATTCCAGTAAAAATGAACATTCCTGTCTCGTTCTCTCCCATTAGTCAAACACCTCTTCCAAGGTATTGAGCAGATTCCTTCCAGCATTCAAATGCATAGTGCTCCTCCCTGTGAGCTTGTTCCCCCAAGTATTCAGTCTTAACACATGGAAAGTTTCTTGATCAATGCAACCCCAGAGAGAACATATTAGGCTGTCTGAAACCAAACCACGGTGCAGCGGAAGGACTGTCCTGACTCCTCACAAAGGGTTGGACTCCCTTTACCCAATACCTTTGCAGAACCTGTCAATAAGCACATTTTACAAGCGCATTCATTCACTAAAAGGTCCCCTCAGCTTCCTCTCTTCCAGGTGTTTCCTGACAATACCTATTGTCCTGCCTGGCTGGCGGCTCCTCACTCCCTGACACCTACTGCTCTTGCTTGCTTCTTTTGTTCAGAACATAATCTGCTTCCATGCACGCTTTTCTCACACTGAGAAAGTATCTCCCATCTGGCCAGAATCAACCTTCCTTTCCTTTCTCACCAGCAGTGCCAGATAACAACAGGCTCATCCTCCCACAACCAGAGCCTACGGCTGCGTTCTCCAAGCAGAGCAGGACTGTCGCCAGCTCAACATCATGAGCAGCAGCACGCTGTGAGACAAACAGGGACATTATTCCAAGTTTCAGCTTCCTCTTCCCTTTCATGGTACAGTATCTGCTTAGTTCATCAAGGCAGAGAGCAACGTGCAGTCCAAAAATGTGTGCCAATATCCTTCCAGTGCACATTAAAATCGAGTCCCCCGGCTATCTGCACTAAATAAATCCCATGCACTGCATTAACCACTTCAATGAACCAGGATGGACAGGGCAGTGCATGCTCTGCTCCGTGGAGCTGCTCCACAGCTGGAGAAGTCTTCCACAGAAATGCCTGAGCTTGCCTCTACATCCGTGTGGTCTTTGCCTGGTGCTTTGGGGCACAGCACCACGTGGGTTGGGGTTAAGTCCAGCCACGTGAGTGGGCTGCCAGGGCCAGCAGAGAAGGCATTGCACGGCCCCAAGCCATCTCAGTGGCATTTACAGCAGTGGCTGGAGACAGGACATTGCCATGGGCATCAGCAGCAAGTATCCCTCTCCTCTCCCAGCACAGCTCCAGGCACAGGCTGTTGGCTTCACTGAGCCGAGCTGGCCAAATGTGTGTGTGTAAAAAAGCCTCTCTGAGGCTGCTGTGATTCACATCCTGGCCCAGGAGCTCCCTGCAGTCAAGATCATTGCTGAACAGCCCATGGGCACCACACACTTGATCCAGCACATGGGGAAACATCAGCCCTGTGATTTTTCACATAAAACAAAACAGGGTCTTAAGCCACCCATAATTGCACCTGATGTTGTAAAGCTGCCAGAAAAGGAACTAAAATTAAATGCTAGAGCTTGGTTTTCATCTTTATCATTCTGGTACCTTTCCTAATTCTCTTTTTATTTAGTTTTGCTTTGGGGAAGATGGGGCTGCTTTGTTTTGTTCTGATTTGTTTTTTTGTTCCTGCCAATTGTGTGAAATGGAACATATTTGGGAGGAATGAATTAAATTTTACAAAAGCTCTTCTAATAATATATATTTTAAAAAAATAAGCAAAGAATAACAAGTATTTGCCCAGTAGATGAACTGTAAATGTTATCAGGCAAAGTAAACATTCCAACTGTAATTGTTATTGTAGATGGATGAATTCATAAATATGGAAACACTAAAAAAAAATGGTGTAATACAGAAACAAAATGCAATGGACTGAGAAAAGAATGCAGCATGCAGCAGGCTGGGCAAAGGCAGTTCAGAAAGGTTACACAGCTAACAAGAGCGCTGAAAAACAGAGCTTTCAAACGTGGCCCCAGCACTGTGGAAGCTGATGCAAACATTCATCACCTATTCACCCCTCAGGATGTTGTTGACACCACGTATGAACCCAAAGGAAGCTATTCCAACCCCCTCTGTCCAACACCAAACAACATGCCCTCATTAGTAGTTTAGGTTGCATTAGAGGAGCACTTTTGAAGTCTTTCTCCCAGCTGCCCCCCCACCCACCATGCTTTGGCTCACGGTACAGGTGGCTGTGGGGCACCCGAACCCCTCTGGAAGCCAGGGGATGTACTCCAGGGATGCACCTTGAAGTGCCACAATCACTAACAAGTCCTTGGGCTCAGACTCGTGGCAATCCAAACTAAAACCATCCCTAATGAGTCCTGCAGACATGGGGTGCTCGGCACCGAGTGTTTTGCTCCCACTGCACCAAGTGTCCTTGGAGACACAGCTATATCCCAGGCTGGAGCTGCTCCACCAAGGTTTTTCCATAGGCTTCTTGGAGGACATTTACCTAAACAGGGTTGCTGTTCACTCTGTACTGCCCTTGGTAGTATTTTTTTCACTCCCATTATCTTTCACTTCTGTTAAGCAGCATAAATATGTGTGATAAAATCATCTTGACTGACTTAGGGGGTTTCATATTAGTGGTGTTTTTCTTAAAGCTTTGCCTTATGGGAGACCCTGCACTCCTGACACATGCCAGACCACAGTCAAAGATGTTCTGGATTGTTTGACAGGTACAACTGCTTGTAAGAACTGAAAGTACCAGTTATCACCCTCCAGTGCTCTCCAAAGTCACTCGGGGCAAATTCAGGGGAAGCAAAGCAATCAAATTCCTATCAGGTCCATGGGACTAACACAAAAAATGGATTCTTCTCTGTGCACTGTGTTCACGACACACATCCCCACACTGCAGTCTCTTGGGCAGACCTCAGTCAGCAGCAAAGTGGAGGCGAGGCAGCCCAGATGTGCCCCAGCACCTCTCCTGTCGCAGTGGTAGCATCATGTCAGCATAACCGGCAAGGATATCAAGACCCCAAAAGGACATATTTTACCCTCTCCCAGCCCCATTCATACTCAGTCATGGACCTACATGTTCTGTTTTCCCTTTGCTGCTGTTTTGGCATGTCCATATATACATGGCCTGTTCATCCTCCAAAGTCAGACCCGTTCCTTCCTTTCCAAGTGCTCCAGATCCCCAGTGGGATGGTCGACGACAGCAACGCACTTCTCATAATTTTCAGCTCATCGAGTTGCTCCATAGAAATCAAGATCTAATTTAAAGAAAGGAGTAGCATCTCCAGCCTCTTTTGGAAAGCTGCCCTTCGTTTTGCCAGACTCCCACCAGCACTTACACCCTGGTTTCCTCCATTCAGTGCATCGCAAGCACAAATATCAGCCCTTAGCTGATCTGATCTGATCCTCAATCATGAAAAGCTGTCTCAGAGCTAATGCCTGCACCCACGGTTCATTAGCAGGCAGGGGAAAAAAATAAAAAATAATAATAAAAAAAAAAAGCTTCTGAGAAATAGGAAGGCTGGCCCTCTGCTCATCTGAAAATTTATCTCTGAATATTCAGTACAACCTCAGTCATTAGTTTCCAAAGTCACATACGGAGCAGATAGATGTCAAATCAATATCAAGATAGATAACTTCTTATCAGTGGGAATGGATACTGAGAAACAGCGTCTGTGTGATGGTATCATTTCATTAGGTTAGTTATCACCAACCAGTGCCATATGTGACAATCTCATATAGCCCTAGAAAAAGCCTGAAAGATAATAGTATGCTTTATAGCTTAATTCTCTGCACCAGTTAATTATATGGCACATTAAATCTACCTCAAAATAAACAAATATTGTAATTACAGCTAGACAAAATTTATGTCATTCTCATCAACCAAAGTTTGACTGGGGGAGCTGCGTACATTCAGACATCTAAATCAATATGTAGGTCCTGAATACGGATATTTAGATGACTGCCAATCTTTACATTTAAAAATTGTTGTGCTGATCAGACAGTACTAAATCAAAATATTACTGCTTTTAAGAGAAGACATCTTTCCATTTTTTTACCATTTAAACAATCACTTCTATATTCAACTGCTTTGCATACACTTACTACATATAATCTCTTGAAATACTGAGGAATCCATATTTTAGACTCATTTTTACCACTCCTGCATCATACGGCGCATGCAATGAGATACAACTGAATTAATTTCATCACTGTGATGGATTATGAGTATGTAAATCTAACGGATCCCCCCATATTCCTTTGCTATCCTATTACTCCTGCTTACAAAGGATTGCAAAACTTTCATTACATTGGCCCATCAGTCAAACACTGAGTCAGCCAGTTCATCTTTCTCTGCCTCTCTCCCAGTGGCACTATTTACATCACCTAGATGTTGGACAACCCTCTGAAGAGCAGCAACTAATCTACAGTCCCTTTCCAGCAGCTAAGGCCTCTAAAATCAGATCCATGAAAACTCCTCTGGCCCATCTCTGTTGCGGAGTTCGTAGGACGTTTGAGGATGGGCTGGATCACAATCCACCCTCTATCCTGTGCTTCCCTTCTCCCAGAGTAAATAAACGCAGCTAATTAGGTTAAGGGATAACTATGAGTAATGTCACAGCTGCAGCAAACGACTCTCAGAGAGGAACTATGGAATAACTCAAGCATTTGAAGGAGTACAGAAGCAAGTGCTCCACAATAACCCGCCATACGTCAAAATAATAAGAAGAGACAGAATTTGGCAACGGCGAGGACATGGCAGTACTGACATACATAGATATGTCCAACACAAATATTGCGAGATCCTTTATCAACAGTTTCTAAACACAACAGGAATGTGCATGAAGAGCAGCAGCTCAGCTCCAAACAGCACCACGCTGGAGATGACCAGATTTCAGATGTTGATTGTGAGTGGGGTGGAGAAGAAAGGAGGGGGGTGGGAGGGAATGGTTTGCAGCTTAGTAGGTCACTTTCAAACCAGCAGCATTGGTGCCAAATGGAGCTTTCTAATTACCCTTATTTTCCTGCTGAAATTGCAAGAGAAGCACAAAAAGCTGCACAGTGCTGGGGTGATTCACATGTTTCTGGAAGCTGCAGCCCAGGCAATCCCTCCCTGGCACTGTGGCTGTTGTCTGTTGAGGGAATTAGGGTTTAGTAGCTCCAGGCTGATCTCACGAAAAGCAGTGACAGATATTCAGTCTATAGAATTGTAGTGGAGAAAACAAGCTTTTTGCTTTTCAGATTGCACACTTTAGGACTAACAACAAGAAATTGTTTCTCATATTTAAGCTCTTTAAAGTTGTTGATTTGTAAATACTGTCACACCCATACCATTTCTCTATGCGACAGCATTTGGAAACATCTTCAAAATTTAAAAACTGGTTTAGGTTAATTTTCTTCCTCTTTCTGAAAACACACCCTTGAATGTGTGAAAACATTCTGAGCCAGCATGAAGTTATTTACTCTCCAGACCACTTATCTAGTGTCACACTGAAAAATCTGATTTAACAATTCTACATATCCCTCTCCTACTGGGCGTCTCCAAACTTTTGTCCTGTTTTCTCCAAGACACACTGACAGAGTCCTGGCTGAACAAAACATATTTTTATTTTCTATTGCTTTTGTGGTTGCCATCAAATTTTTGGGAGTGGTTCATTGCATCATGCTGAGCAGAAAGGTGGGAGCCACCCTCTTCAGTTCAGCCTGCTCTAGATTTATCTCAGCCCTTGAAAAAGGACAAGTCAGAATCCCCTGCCTGTGTTTGACCAGCCAGCTACTCTACACCTACCACCAGGATGATTCAAAGGATTCTTGCCAAATTGCCACCAAATACAGCCTCCAAAATTAATTTGCACTGCCTTCCCTTACCCACTGCAGATCCCAAAGTGAGCTGGAATTAAAATACCCTAAAGGGTGCCAAAATGCTCAGAAAGATCCAGAACTTAATTGCCCATGTTTTCATGAACCTAAATAGTGGGTAGGATAAGGGCATAACAAGCAAATACAAAGTAAATATCTAGCTCTGTATACTTTAAGCTGATGTTTTCTCCTAATTAAAAAAAAAAAAAAAAAAGGCAAAAAACAGCAAGAAGAAGGAGAAAGGAAGCACATGAAATCTTATAAATCCTTGTGTGAGTCATCTTTAATAAGAAAAGACGGGGACATCCACACTCAGAGCCCTGCAGACATTGAGGTGATGTTTTTCATGCTCTTCTACATGGATACAAAGGAGCACTCAGCCAAGGGCTGAACCAAAGTAATAGGAGGTGATCACTAAGCATGTTCTCACTGTGAGAATTTTGGGAGGTGCTGTCCTTGGCTCTTGAATTCTGGGAAATTCCAGGATCATCTTTGCTCTTCCACCTAGGCTGAGAAATCCCCTCTGGAAGAACATCAGGTGTGATGTCAAGCATCAGGGTTACTGTTTAATATACCACCCAACGTAAGAGGGTGTCTTCTGAAGAAGAAGAAACAGATTTCAAGTTAATCCCAATTATAAATATTATTTGCAATGTACCATTAGCAATATTTTTTTGCGCATTAAATATTTGTTTGCTACAAGTTGTGTTGTTCCCCCTTTTCGAAGTCAATGGGGATATTTTCGTAGTTTTCAAAACTTCACACACTGCGTGGGGGGTTCTCTCTACCAAAGAGGTTAGAGCATCCAGAAAATTATTATTCTGGCTTGTGCTTCCGAAGAGCCTTAAGGATCTGTAAAAAAGACTATTGCCTCAGCATCTTTTTATCCATACATTCATCCCTACCAGAGTTCAAGGTATTATAGTTTAATTCCATTAGGAGAACCCACCAGCAAGATACTGGAAACATCCCAGGGGCTGGTTGTTTAAAGGTGAATCAAAGCTCGCTGGCACTGAGCTGGAGATGAAGGGCAGGCAGGCAGCACAAGGTTTGGTGATCGAACAGCTTGGGCTTCTCAATGGCTGTTTTTAAGGATGTGGACGCTTCTTTGTCACTGGGCTGATTACAAAAATCCTACCCCTCACTCCAACTAGTTTGCTCCATGTGTTTTACACATCCACTTATTGATTTCACTGACTGGTTTTGGCATTATGATTTGTTCCTCTGCGCTGCTAAGCAGGACTCTGACCTTTTACTCGCCTACCTAAGCTAACGACGCAGCTCCATCTGAGGTGTGCTCGTCAGGCCTCTAAACTCCAACACATTTTCAAGAAATGTCACGAGGAAAAATATCCACGGCTTTAATTTTAAAAATAAATGTAACATCACACAGGTGAGGCTCGACAGGAGAGTTCTCACCGTAAAACTGATACTGTGTCGGTTTAACTGGGCCGTAGAAAATGTACAAGACATTTTCAGACAGGAATTCTGTTAATTGTGCAAGATGAGATGCTTCATTTGCATTGAAAACAATAAGTTGGCAAGAAAGCTTGCTAACCGTGCCAGATCTAAAGGTGTTACCATGACGGTAAGAAGAACTGGTTTAAGAAACCATTTATTTGATGAAATTGGATGATCCCCAACTTCATAAATCAATTCCCAAATTGCAGGAAAAAATATTACCTTTTAAATGCCCCTAATTGTTATTCATTATTCTAGGCCCTCTAAACCTCACCAGAGTGGTTTATTGATGATGTAGTCTTCAAAGAACATTATTCAGGCAATGGAAAGGGAAAAAAAAAGAAAAAGAAAAAAAGAGTACTGCACCAGAATAATGAATTGCATTGGACAACATTAAGAAGTTTCAGTTTGTTTGCTTTAGGCTAATTTAACAAAAAGGTGGATTTTTATTTTTTCCTCTTATTCTTTCTTGAAGTCAGTTTAAAAAGAAACAAATTTATTTAACGGGAAGAAGGCAGCAGTGAGATTCATACAAAATTACTATGTTCAAATTTGTAGGTTAACTCTTGGAATACCTAATGCTTCGATTTAAGACACGGCTCATTTGCTGGAAGGTTCCTGGCTGCAGGTTTTGTGCTGCTGGGGTATTTGTCTGAGGGCTCAACAGTTAAGGTACCACCCAGGTTCCACAGACAGTTTTGGCTCTGGCCACAACATACCCACGTTTTCACATTGGTGGCTTTAAATCACAGGGGTTTTTTGGACTGCAGAATTTCTTCTAAGTCAGGGGAAGTTCAATGGGCACATTAGACCTGATTTAGTGAAGGACTTCAGTGTGCCTAATGTTAAGCATGCAAATCGTCCTATTCACTCCACTGGGACTAATTTGCTGGGTGAAATATTGGCTCCAATAAAAGCATAATTCCCACTTACGGTGTTTCTTTAGAGGCAATTCCTTCACAGGACAAAAGCGGTTGGAGGTGCTACACAGACACTGTTGGGAAACTACGATCAGGCAAAAATCATCTTATGAAAGAAGGAATAAAATTACATTGGGAGGAAGTTAAAAAGAACAATCTGAAGAAGAGAATGAGAGAGGCAACTGGTGATAAAGGTACTAGGAAAGAGTGAGAAAAACAGCGTCCTGCATGGGGCTTCAGCAAACCTACTTGAAGAACTGCATTTGTCTGTCCTGGGGCAGCAGTTACACACCCACTGTGACAGCAACTGTATACACAAAGGCCTTGAAAAATTAAAATCCAAGCAGATGAGACAACAAAAACTGGGCAAAAAGAACTATGATCATCCCCGTATTACAAACTGAGGGTAGGACACAGCCACCTCCAGCTCTGGGCCAGGAAACGGGTTCAAGTAGTGGATCTTACTGATCTCCATCGCTCTTGCCTTGTGCCAAGGTTTGGGTCGGTGCCAGCTGGCCCTGAGCCCCACCAGGGCCGTGAACAGCTGGGGAGGACAGGAGGAGGAGGAGGAGGAGGAAGGCTGGACACTGCTGCCATGCCAAGCCAGAGGGGAGGTGGTCAGGCAGCAGGGCCACACTACAGGGCTGTGGCTCCATCTCTGACCTGTGACACTGAGCAGTGCCATGGACATGGACGTGGATGGGTGGGAATCACCTGTCCAGGGAACAGAGCAAGTCCATGACCCAAGCCAGGCACTGTGTGCTTCAACCTCTGAAATCCCACCCTCAGGCTTTGAACAAAACTGTCTATTCTCTTTTTTTTTTAAAAAGAAAAGAACAGGAACAAACACAAAAAGGTGGTTGTTTTCTGTTGCATGGAGGCCACGGGAAGGAGCACAGTCCTGAACAGACACTACAAGCTGCTGAACTCCTGATTGTTTCACCGAGTGGTCGGAAGCACAAGTGAGTAACCTGTTGAAAATCAAAGCTATTGGTGTAAGTGTCACTTGCATCGTTTCACTTCTATCACAGTTGGCTTCTCTCAATGAGCTCCTTTTTGGGGGCAAAACCCAAAATAGCAGTGCTACCAGGGTAAGGGAGCACATTTATCATCCACTTGAAATACGTGAACAGGAACTGGTTATTTATAGGTCATCAGTAATGAGAACAATCCTCATCCCACGGCTGAAATTGAATAAAAATAAAGCTCAAACTTTTGAAAGCTGTTTCCAGTGCGGTGGGTTCTGCACACAGGATGCTGTCTCCAAAACCAGGTACAACCAGTCTCAGCACTGCTTCGCTTGCTGCTGTAGACACAGCCTGATTGACTTACTCTCAGTGCAGCTAATATAGCATTTCTAATGCGTCCATGAAGAGGCCACTGGCACACATTTATCCATAAGAAGTGCCCAGAGATGGGAGACTTACTGGAGATGGGGAAAGTAGTTAAGCAAGACATAGGTCTTTCACAGAAGGACAGCATGCAACCAAATATACAAAACTTCAGTCATCGGGCTGGGGGAAAAGCACCCATAGCACATGGAGGAGAGGGGCAGTGTACATCCCAGGGACAGACAGAGGTGGGTGTTCTCAGAAGTGGGAATTTTACATGGCATTTAAAAGGATTTCTGAGTGATTCAGAGGTGATACCTAGGAAAACAAACTAAATATTTAGCAGAGGATGTTAACTGTAATTTAAAAAAGATGAAAGGAAGAGAGTTCTTTGCTCTGTTTCTGCTTAAGGATCAAATGTTCACAAATCCTTCCTTGGCTTTTCTGAAAAAGCTAGTAAAGCAATAGATTGGGATTCTTCTGGGTGGAGTTTATCACTAATTACTCTATCAAGTAGGCTCTAACCACAGGCTTGGTCATCTTTAAATTACAGGGACACTCTTGTTCCTTATATCGGAACAACGGCAGAGATAAACACATAACTTTGAGAACTGGCTGTGTCTCAGACAGGTCTCAGTAAAACACTGGCTTTGTGCACACAGGTTACAACCCCAATAATCATAGCTAAACAAAGGAGAAAAAGTATCACTCCAGAGATAGAAGCGATTTTAAGTGCAACTCATTCAGTGACTCACACAATATTAGGGTACCAAGGTGTACCCAAACCCAAGATAAAACCACCTCAAGAGGTGAGTACCAAGACCAGAACTCCTGAACCTGAAATCCGTCCCAGCTTCTGATTCTGCCCTCAGTTGTAATGCATTCAAAACACTGAATTCTTACATTTTCAAGTCCTAACAGAAAACTCTGCTGGTGGTTTCAGAACCTCAGTTATACCATCAGACCTGAACTGATTCAGAACATGCAAAGGAAAAAAAAAAAAAAAAAAGCCTAAGAGAGAAATAGCAGAAGAAACTTCAACATTGCTCAGTCTTTTAGGAAAAAAAAAAAAAAAAAGAGACAACTGTCTGTTTTCTTTCACTTTTATTACAGAATTTACCCTGGGACTGGGAAGATTTCAGAAGTGTTAGCACACAACAAGAGAAGGTGAGGGGGGGCACTGCTCCATTAATTTTCTCATTTGTTCCCTCTGCAGCAATCTAAACAGAACTAATTCTGATGTTCTAGTGTGTGTTGTCTGCCTCTAAGTGAGAACAAAACAAAAGCAGCATTAAACTGAACTATGTGGTCATCCACACTCCATACTGGTTTGGATGACTCTCTGTCTGTGTGGCTTTTTGTATTAGAGCTGGTATCAATGGCCTCCTTGTTGTCTGTTGAGCCCCCATGGGGTTACATGAGTACTATCTCAATTCAATAGCTTTTCTCTCAGCCATTGTCTTTTAATATAGGTTTATAGTCCTCAAGGATATATGCTGCATTACAATTAGTCATAATGTCCAGCGGCTACTGAGGCTTATTTGCAACACAGAGTTTATTGCCTTTTGTAAGGCTGACAAAGAGATACTTGTTGAGAGCTGTACACAAAAGGCAAATACAATGTATGAATTTCTCAGTGATATAAAAGGCGAAAATAAAAGCTGGTCAGTAAATAGCTCTAACAAGAGCAAGCAGCATCTCTTCTTTCACCTCCTCTGGTCCCCACTCCTGGCTTTCTCAAATCAATGCATCTCACCTAATTTTAAAGCAGCATCTTGCAGAGACAGGAAAAAGTGACTCTGCATTGTGTGCTCAGCTCTCCTTTCCACTATACTGTCACTGAAAAGAGATGAAGTGGCAGGAATTATGTTTTACACCCTATGCTGGAGGTCTCTGTCACTTCTCAAGTCCAAAGACACACTGCAAGCCCTGTCACCAGGGTTCAATGCAGTCTGGCTTGCAAAGCAAAGGAACAGAGGCTCTGATGTGACAAAATGAAGTTACTTGTGTAACGAAGGCTTTCCCCACCTCAGCACAGCTCCACTTTTGCATCACCCAGCATATGTCGTGGGAATACTCAGGCATAGATAGACACAATCCAGCCTCCTCTAGCAAAAGGACCCAGTTACTGCAGGATCTCTGAGAACAGCAGCATCCCTGTCCCACATCCTCACAAACTACCACTGCTTGTCAGCCATCCCTCAACAGCCAGAGAGCAGTTTCAGCAACCCATTCCCCAGAAAAAAATGCCACCTTCTTAATTTAAAATATTTAGACAAGATACCACAGTGCAACTGAAGAAAAGCTGGGACAGGACCCAAGATAGAACAAACACCCCATTTGCTTCCTCTCTGCACCCCTCATTCTCCTCTCACCCCACCCTGCCTTCCCCAGAGGTTTTGAATTTCAGGAAAGTTCACATCCAACAGTGCAAATCTGCAGTCTGGGTTAAATGGACACGTGTGGCAGACAAACTCCAAACACCTCTGAAGCATGAGGAAGGTCTTCTATTTCAGATGCAAAAGGCATGCCTCAAACCAGGCTTCCAATTTGCACTGAGGGGCTCTCAGCAAAGCAAGCCAAAACCGTGCTCCGTTGCTCTGCCCACTGGTTAAGAGCTCCTCAGTGCTGACAGAAAACTAGACACTGGCAAAAAGTGGTCACCTTTACAGTAACAGTGAAAAAAAGGACATAAACTCACTGCTGGGAGAGCACAGAGTCATCCGTGGGTGCTTAATCATCAGGGGATCCTCTCCAGCCAGAGGATTTTAGTATTAGCAGTTACAAACTCCAAACACAAGGATCCTTTACATATCCACATGTGCCCTAGTACAAAATATCCCTGTCACTTATCATGAAGTCAAAAAGATACATAAACAAAAATAACTATGCTTATATTTCTTTCCTTCTCTCAGGTTCCTCAGCACTTTGGAGAATTCCTTGGACAAGAATCCAAGCTCATTAGCTGATGAGGATTTTTTTCTGCTGTCTCATGGCTTCCTTTCAGAGAGAGTTTTTCAGCTTAGCTTGCCAACTTTCCCTGGCCTACTCTGGGTCCTGCCATGAGGTTGGGTTTTTCTCTTAAGAAATCATGTATTCCTTCCTCAGAGCTCTGTCTGTGCTTCTTGCTCCTCCATGACTTCTTTTTCAACTAGTGTTTCGTCCCCTTGCTTCTGTCCAAGAAATTACCAAAGTCCTTATTTCCCTCTCCTGACATTAGGGGAGAAAATCCGTTCTCCTGACTCTCTGTTCAGAACCCAGGCATTAAGATGAGTGACTCTCCATGGTCATTAGACTGCAGTACGTGACAGACCCTGTGAGAAAATGATGGATTCACTATCTGCAGCAATCCAAGATGCTCCCATTTTTCATAACAGCAACTTCATAACTTCAACCAGAATTCATAAATTGTACTTAAGATCCCTGTTTCAAGACAGGCCACGAAAGTCCTCGAGGAATTGTCACATCTCTAAGGCATTAAATCCATCTCTCATTCACCGGGTAGCTGTGTGGGTACTAACATGGAAAACCTACGGCAGCTTTGCAGAATCAAAGAAGAATAACGAGCGTTCTTGGACTCCACGTGAATGTTTGCCAATACACCTTTGAACGCGAGTTTAATATCACAGCTAATTTTGCACCAAGGCAGATGTATGTGTTCAACAGCTCTTCATACTAAAATAAAATATTTCCCTGGTGAAAACATTTATTTTTCAATGAATTCAAACAGATAAATAACAGGGACACATCAGCTCAGGATATAACCTCTCCCTTGTGTGTTCCAGGGAACGCAACTTTTATTTGATCCTAACCTTTGAGGGCTGAAAACATTCTCTTAGCACTTAAATAGCAACATCATCTATTAGCTTTTCAGCCCAGAAAAGCTTTCACAGGGAATTGTAAATCACTGCTCCCTACAAGCCATGTGCTATAGGAACTTTCGTCTGAAAACTCCTGACAAATTGCTTGCTTCTTAGATATTCATTGCATGGATCTAGATCAGATGCAGAAATTCACATCTTTTTTCCACATGCCAACCTTCTATATTTTAAATTCGTCATGAGGAAAAAAGAAGTAGCAATAGGACATTAGAAGTGTCTTTTCCTGAACGTGTGAGTTTACAGATATGATTTTCTACTCTATACTTTCTCTGGCAGATATTAGCAGTGTAAACACTTGCATTTAAGCCTCTTTCTAGTCAAAGGCTTTATCTTTACTTTAAAAGTTGTATGTGTGCATTAATAATAAAGCTGCAGATGTAAATAAGGGTATGTAAATTAAAAAAAAAATGTAAATAATAATAAAGATTTTATTTGCGACAGCCAAATACGCTACCGAAATTTAATTGGATGTAATAAATATTCATCAGGACATTTAAATCAAGAGGAAAAGAGGTGTAAAATATACATGAGGATTCCGTAATAAATGTGTACACATCCCAGTAAGGTGCCTATGGGTGGAGCTGAAGGCAGAAGGTGCGTACAGATGTACAGGTGACACTGCCTCGCAGAGCTCAGCCTCCATCCATCCCCTCCTCCCAGGGGCTGCAAGGCCCGGCATCCACAGCCAAGATTAAATACTTGACAGCCACAGGGAGGGCCAGCAGATTAATTTTGCTGGACCTTTTGCAGCCCGCCGGCCTCCCCGTCCCTGCACACACCCTTCGGGGAAGGGCGAAACACAACTTGCCTCCCCCGCGGCTCCTTACGCCCACGATAAGGAGAGGGGAGAAGGGTCAGGCTGCCCCCTGGGAGATGAAGCCATTTGCTCTAAGCACGTTACTCACTACGGCAAATCAAAGCTACAGATGCAAAGAGCTTCAAAAGGCATTACAGGGTCAGTTCTCACAACTGACCGAAGTTAAAGCACTTCTTGCTCTGCTTCTCCTTTCCTCCCTTTACGTACGTCCATCTCCCTGTATTGGTGTATTTAAGTCATCACTCTCTGCAGGATTTTCGTGCTCTGTGTGTATCACTTTCTCTGTTTGTTTGGACATGGTCCTTTGCAGACAGACTAGTTAAAAAGGCATTTCTCACAATACATCACTACACTTAACACAGTTACAAGCAGAAGTGAGGGAGAATAAAGCAGATATTTGGAGGGGGATAGACTCAAATTAAAATTCAGTCACAGGAAAATCAAGCTAAGCCTAGCAAACACACATGCTCAGGGTATTACAGAAAACATTTTTTCTTTCTGCTGTTCACATAAACACTCCTATATGCCACCATAAATTTCCAACAAACAAAATCTTCCTTTTACAGGAGTTTAAGGCAGTATGATAATACTCCCATCATTTTATCCCTACACAAACCCATTCCTCAGATAGTAAAGCTCTGTAGCATAACTCGCTTCAGTGAAGTGACACTAATTCATCCCCTCTCCCCTTGAATCCTTTCCCTTTTATACTGAAGTTCAGTTTCACTCTATTTCAATCTTCCAAAGGAAAATAAAAGTTTCCACCACCCAACCCACAGGATTATCTGTTGTCCATGAACTATCATTTCAGTGACAATCACAACACAGGCTTTGGAAGCAGGAAATACATCCCACAAGCTGAACGGGAGACTACTGCCTGACTTTTATTCCCAATGCCACTACTGCCATGCACAATAAATGTGAGGCTGGCCCTGTTCTCCAGCTGTTTCTTCATTTTCTCCAGCAGTGCTAGGTTCCTGCTTGCTGTTCCCAACTCCTTTTAAGTTACCTCCCTGGATTAAGTCCTGAGCTACTTAAATTCATATCCTCCCTAATAATCCCCAAAGCTACACCACTAGTGAGCTGCATGTTTCTCGTGTGTTAACTTTTAATATTCCAACACAAGCCATGCCACTGAGCTGAGCGTCACCTTTACACAGAGACTAAATTTAGTGCTTGTTCTGTGTTGTTGCCAGTGTCACTGTAGTTTATGGTTGTTTTGTTCTAGAAATCCACATGTACCTACTTAAAAAGCTGCTCAGACAGAGCTTACTGACGGAGTGGATACACAGATGAAAAACTGAATTTTCCCGAAATAACAATTTTCTTAAAAGCCAAGAGCACAGTTTTTGTGTTGGTGAGGAAGGACAGTTGTTCAACCTCAAAACCCAAGAAGAAAAGTGAAACACTTGATTATGCAGTTTTGGGGGTTTTTTTTACATTTTAACATTTCTCATCTACCATCATTTTGAACTCCTGGATGAGTCTTAGGCTAAAAATATGGAGAGAAACTTCAGATTACAGGGAACAGCCCAAGATAGGACCGGTTTACAATTGCTCACTTCCTCTTGACACACATGAATGACACACAGTGGATTTCATTTCCAATTCGGGGAAGGGGTAGATCCTCCCCACTAGCAGGGACCTGGTTCCTTCCTCCTGGGAAATGGCCATGCAGATGATGGTTATGACAATCCCAGAAATTCTGTTCCCGGAAATGAGAAATTCAATCTGAAAATATCATCTGTCGCTCTATTCTTGGTCTGCTACATACTATATATATTCCTCCTTGTTCTAATCATGCACCAAATTATTAAAAATAGAAACTATACAGTGCTCTTGGAAGGTGACAAATTCACGGACACCAAGAACATTTCAGTGGTAGAAAGGCAAGCATTTGCTAAAGGAGATTTTAAGAGCTCTAATCCTTTTAGAGATGGCAAGTACTTCTGCTACTGTCTACACTGAGTTTGTCCACTTTCCCTGGAGAAGAAAAAAGGAGCTTCACTGTGTGTTCCCCATGGAGCTGACGTGCATGGCTCTGCATTTACTGCTCTTCATCCACACAGATGGAGAGCTTGGCAACCACTTATCTTAAACTTTTCTGAAAGCAAATATAACCCTGCTTTATCTCTTGTCCTTCTAACATTGTCTGGAAGAGACACTGGTGTTTTGCTTTGTGGGTCCCAAAGGAGAGGGTAAAAGTATAAAAGGGAAAGAAAAAAAAAAAACAAACCAGAAAAACAGATAAATATCTAAAGTTGCCAGCAAAACACATGGTTTAACTTAAGGAAAATTTAGACAGCAATCTCTTAGAAAAATATGTATTTAAGTTTTTCTCTATATGGAGTAGAGGAAAACTCAGACAAGAGGGAGATATCAGACAGGAGAGTTGAAAAATCTTGAAATTATCATGGTTCACTTCATCCCTGCACAGTGCTTCTGACACCAGCTTTGGGGAGCAAAGTCCAAGCCCTGTGAACTCAGCCTAAGATAAAACTCCCTAGTCGGTGATCCCTAAGCATCCAAATGATAATAAACACACTGAAGAATCTTGTTGGAAAGAGCCAGAAGAAAGATGTTTTCAAGAACTGACCTGCTTTCCCTTCCATCCAGTTCTGGGTCTAGCAAAGGAGGGCTGAGTGACCCTGCCTGCCTCCCTCTCCAGTATTAAACAAAAGCCAGACAAGTAACTGCCCTTCTTTCCCTTCCCACAGCTCCATGTAAGCCCAACCTCTGGCTAACAATCCATAACCACTCTGCCTTTCCCATGGGTGTGTGTTACCTCAGAGCCTCACACCTGAGAGACCAAGGGATGCAGCACTGCATGATCTAGCCCTGCTTTTATAAAAGTATCCTGATACTAATTTCTTGTCTTTTTCTTCCTTGTTCATGCAAAGAGGGATCAATCAGAAAAATCAGAAAAAAGCTCCAGTTCCATCCATCAGCAGTTTTATATGTTCTGTACTGAATTGCTTAAGATTTCTAATGTGGTTTGATCCAAAACTCGGTAAAGCTGGTAGAAATGAGCTTCAGAGTACTCTGGATTTCATCTCATTAAAATTAATTTCCTGGCATCTTTGCTTTGATTTATCAGCCTTGGGAAAAGTCACAAATACACCTACACACATTTTAGAAGGAAATTTTAAGAAACTATCCACATCCTCCCTGAAGACACTCAAAGCACCACTTATATCTGAATAGGAATTCACAGCATATTCTGAATGGAATTTTCCAGTGTAAGATTTGAGCTCTGGAAACCTCTGGAGAGGCTTAATAACCTGACAGGGGAGTTTGAAACATGCAAAGGGACAAATATTCTGCAGAGCAGTACAGCCAGACATGCTATAAGTTTCCTCTGTAGTCCAGCTCTGCCCAACCAAGATATCAAAAAAAGGTGAGAAGCATCAGCAGATCCTGCTTAACAACACAGAGAAATGAGAGGCTCACCACAAGAAATTCACCACAGCCATATCTATGCAACAATCACCTACTACTACATCCCTCAGCCAACAAGCACGGCTGATTCCAATTGACTTTGGCCAGATGGAAAAGCAGGAACACATGACTTAACATTGACACACATCGACAAAACCCCCAAACCAGCACCCAGACATCTAAACTGGGGCCTTAAACCAGATGACAGTTCTTTCCCTAGTCAAAGTTACCTTTAACAAATAGCCAATATAAATAAAAGACAGAATTACAATTGGAAGAAATAACGTTGATCAAAAAAAAAAAAAATGTGTAAGGCACTTCAGGATTGTTGCTGTGCCAATGTCATCTGTCTGGCCTGACCATGTCCACTGCATCACACTTGTGTGTGCCCTCTGAGGTTCCCAAGTACTTTCTCGAAATTTGGACACAGCAGACAGAACGTGACAGTGCAATAAATAACATTTTCCCCAACATCATAGGGAAAAAATCAGGGAAGGTCAGAGTCTCAACCTTGGTAATCTGGATCTGCCCAATTACATCATCATAAGAACCAGATGCTTCCCTCTTGCACCATTCCCCATCATGAGCTTCTATGGTCTGCCTCTCTTCTGCTTGTACTTAAATTCAGGATTGGTCGAGGATTCAGCTGAAGTCTCTGCAAAACACCAAGCCTTGCAGTCTGCAGCGCTGTTCGCTGTGAGGTGGGGACATTTACCCAGACTAACACGTTCAAGCCGTGGCAAAGCCCGACTTCAGGTAGAAGTGACGCCTTCCTGGGTGGGCTGATTTTAGACGACCAAAACAACAGCATGTTTGGGAATATGAAACACCGATTCTGAAACCACAGCGACCTGCCTGTGCTGCTGTGATCTTGCCATGTGCCCTATGGTACAGCACAGTTATAAACTTGTCAGTGGTTTCTCTTCCCTCGTTCGGTAGCGGCCTGGTCAAGTGTGAGTCACGAAACCGCACCAACTGCAGCAACTCTGTCCTTCTACTGACTTCTTGGAACATAATAATAACGTAAATACGACTTACCAAAGACTTAAGCAAAGCACTTAAAGGAAATCTATATTTTTATATAAACCACGGATGTTTAGTGATGTGGCGTGATATTTCTGCTTAGCTCTGAATAGCTGGAAATTATCTCACTACTCAAAAGTATATTCCTCGGATGCTGAGAATTAAAGCCAAAATGGATTTTTTATTTATTACGTATTTTTGTGTTTTCATGTCAGGCAGCACAGGCACGAACATTACAGGCTGGTAAGTGGTTCAGTTTTGATCAGTTTATAAAAGACAAAACGCTAGCAAATCTCTTTGTGTAAAATGTGAAGTTCATTTCAAACAGCTTGAAGCTGGAAAAGAGATAATCTAGAATAGATCTTATTTGCAGTTTATTGACCTCTCTTGAGTATTCATTTGGCTGTTGTTGGATCCTAACCTTAACTGATACTGAATATCCTCAGATGGAACTGACTAGCAAGTCACGCAATCCTCATATTTCCATCAGCTGATTGGTAACCACAAATATTTGTAGTTTGTGTTATCTGAGCAATAATGAAAATCCAACATGGAAAAAAAATCAGACATGAAAATCAATGTTGAAACCACCTTAAAACCCTTCAGATGATAAAAGACAGAGTCAAGCCTGGAACACTGTCCTTAAAGTACCCCAATTTTACGAGCTCAACCCAAGGATCTTCCAGGAGCAGCTTCTCTCACTTAGCATAGAACAGGACATGGCCAGATCTGCTCACACAGCACCACTGCTGCTGATTTATCTCCTATAGCCCCTCTTCACCTGGGCTTTTTCCAGGCTAATCCCATGCTCTCAGCCCCCTCCAAGCAAGCTCAGCCCCATCCCTGCTGAGCACAAAGAGTTCCTAACCCTGGTGCTTAAACTGAGCAATGCAAACACTGCTTTGACCGTCAAAACTTTCAGTGAGTATCAGGCTGAGACCTCAGCATCTGAACCCTCTGCACTGAATAAAGGGGTTACCTAAAGAGAAGCTTGGAGCCCTTACGTTAGAGCAGATTTTGAACAGGATTTTTGTCCTAAGTGATAAAAAAAGTGAACAGCATCACTCTTAAACAGGTGATGTATCTCTGGGTCACTGAATGGGGCAGCCACTGACACAGACGCCAGAGACACAGCTCACTTCTGAAGCAAAGTCTCAGGAAAAAGAAGCATGTGCTCTTTGCAAAGCACTGGGTAAGTTTTGAGGAAAGAAAACAAGGAAATGAAGTCTAGTCAGAGAGCATTCTAGGACAAACGGAATCACTGATTTCATCAATAGCTGATTTCATCAAAAACTGCAATCAAGGAGAAAACAGAATCAGGATTCTCATCACCAATTACTGAGGTAAGGGAGATAAAAATAAACTGGTTTGGAAAACCCACGATTCCTTCCCACCCAGTACTCACTTCTAAAAATTTGCAAGAGCAAAAATGGACTTTACTAGGATCAGGAATAGCAGTGAAAATGACAGCCAGTATATGATTAAATACATCTGCCATATCAGACACAGTGTTGAAATCATAAGCAAGGCTGAATTGTGCCAACCTGAGGATCTGAGGTGCTTTCACGCAGGTACTGTCACTACTGTTCTCAACAGTTCACGCTGATATTCCATATAAAACTTCCACCTGTTTATTCCACCCTCCTAATTCAATTGCTTAACAGTTTTGGAATCTGTGGGTTTCATCTAAGGAGAACCTAATTTAAAGACCACAGGGCTGAAAAAAGAAGAGTTGTAAAGAAATCATGAGGAAAACGAAACCTGTCAACAGGTCAAAATCCTGCACATAACAGTTCTCTGGAACGAGGAAAGCATTCGCTGCGTTTCTTGCATCAATTCCCCATCATCTGAGTCCTCACGTGGGAGTGCCCAGCACTGAGGCCATGACTCCTGTGGCACATTTAAGTGCTGCATTATTTACCTAAAAAGGCAAACCCGGGCAGAAAGACCCAGCAGCTCTTTTGCGTGGGATCCCTCTGCCGTGACCTGGGGGGAGCCGTGTGCTATTCTCCCTCTGTCAATGAGTCACAATGATGCTTCACCGCTCTGAGATCCCTAAACAAAGGACTCTGGATACTGAAATCCTGGGTACACTCTGCTTGGCACGTTCCCTGAGCTTTTGGCAAGAAAGGTGCCAAAAACATACGGATAAATAAATGCGACGCAGAGGAGTCGTTATTTTGAATATTCCCTGATCATTTGTTATTTTACCTGGTAATTGAATGTAAGATGGGGTTTTCTTTCTGCTCTCACTGTTTTTCCTTCCTTACTTTGCCCATCTACAGCATATTGGATCCACTTGATACCGACTAAAAGTTGGTACCTTGGTCCACAGAACAACAGTGACAGCACATTTTACTCCACTGTTTTCTCAGGTCTGCTTCTATTTTTGTGTTTATTTATTTGAGCCACTAAATTATCTAATTAGTGGCATATATAGTTGAAACATGAGCTGCTGTGAATATTTACTGCACACTTGTTCAGGCATTTATCTAAATAGGTGGCATGCCAGGTCTATGTAATAAGGAATAATGATTCCTTAGAAGAGTTACAGGAAATTATGGAAGACAAAAAAAAAAAAAAAAAAGAAGAAAAAAAAAATAGGGAAAAGTTTTGCATAGTGGGTTGGTTGTAGCATCCAAAAACATATATCAATTCTTCCAGAGATAGAGCAATTGCATTCTAATGACAAAAATTTTATTGTAACAAATAAATCAATTCTTGCCCTACTGCAGTCTCAGATGTTACTTTTATGGATCTTCCCATGTCCATTACATAAAACTGCTCCTGATAGAGTGCATTAAATGACAACTGCTGGGGGGGTGAAGAATACAGTACCACGTCTTTGCACACTGTGCTCTACCTGCTATTAATCACTATCTCATTGCATGGGGATCCATTTATATCACTGCACCAACAGTGCTGAGTGGCTTACAGTGATGGACTGTGCTGCACAAGGAATGTTTGTTTTTGCAGCAGAGCTGTCACCAAATGCCCAGCAAAATGAAAATTCAAGATATCCCCAATTAGAAGCGCTTTCAGGAGGGGAAAAAGGCCAGCAAAAAACCCACACTGTGGGGCAAAGAAAGAAAATTCATGTCCCATAGTCTCAGTCCTCATATAAACATGCCAGAACAATTCTTCTCAGGCCCCCATACAATGCAGACAATCTCCCCCACAACACGAGTTCTACACCTGTCCCCTTTTGCACCCAGTTCTTCAATGTAACAGTAAAGCAATTTTTCATGAAATATTAAGTGATTATAGCAGCGTGTTTCTGGATACCTTGTGGCTTAAACAGAAGTCAGACACACTAGATAGAAACAAAATTTTTTATGTGTAAGATCACATCATAGTCATTTGGTCTAGCAGTTTTTGAGTGGAACTCTTCTTGTCTTCTAAGCACTTAAAAAAAAAAAAAATTAACAGCCAAATGCACAGTTCTGGTAATTAAAGAAGAAACAGGAAGCCCAGAGGAGATTTTATGTGTCCTCTTGGACCAGCATATCTGGTAAAAGGAGGTTGCCTGTCCCTTACATCTATTACTTCATTTCAGTCTTCCACCCTGCAGCAAACATGCCAGCAGGGACCAGTGCCAAGGAATAATAGGAAGTGCCTTTGAAGTCCAGGGAATACCACGCGTGGGCAGAGTACGCCACTGTGACTATCTGAAGAATTACACCTGTCAAACATGCTACCTTGTTTTACCTCACTTGTTAGCAGACACCTAACAAGTTTCCCAACAGAACAGATATGGTAATCTCTTCCTTTCCAAAAATATTTAAGCCAACAAATACTCACAACATTAGAATAATTTCTGAATAGCACTGCCTTCAAGAGCTACTTGCAAGGATTAAATGCGTCCTCTCATTGTTTTATCTCTCTCTTTACCTTCCCCTTCCCCCCTTCCTCATCCTTTACCCATTAGGCAGAGTGTTAAATCAGACATTTCAGGGCTGTGTCGTATCATCATCGTTTTTACTGTCACTGGAATTTGGGCATTATAACGTAAAATAATAGTGATACTACACAGCATTCTCTTTTGGGGACTGCTTTTCAGAAATCCAAGTAGAAAACCTCAGCATTAATTAAAGTCTTTCCTTGCCCAGACACAGTCCCCTGAAACACTGAGAGCCACTTTTTATCTACAGCTGAAAATAAAATCTCAAATGTTACCAACAGGATGCAGATGAAAAAACATGCAGCTTATGGACCTCTCTCCTTACTTCCCTGGTTTCTTCACTGTAAAGTGAAACGATTATTTTGTTGTTGGGCTTTCAAGGGTTTGGGATAGGTTGTTTTGGCAAAATAATTTACTTTTCTACATGTTAGGTCCAAACAGTTGCTGAGCACTTTAAAGGAAGGCTGCTGAGCAACTTTTTTGTCCTTTCCAACCCAGTACTCTCCATCCAGGCTCCCATTTCTCAGTCTACAGGTGCCACCTGAATGGCATTCTGCTCATTCTACATGGCCAGTTTATCTCTGCTGTACTATCCACACCCCGTGGGGAAAAAACCCAAAGCAACACTTTTGCACTGCACTTCAGGGCTTCATATGGATACAGAAGTTTCCTTCTGAAGCAGGATTAATTTATTCACCAGTATGCTAATTTCATTTGCCTGTGGCTATTAGTGAATAACCTGAAGCCTGAGTTTGGCATGGTTGTTAGGAGTGCCTGCAGTGATAAATGACCAAGTGGGTATATCTACATGGATTCTTTTTCTTCTGCATTTTAATTCATTAACCAAATGAGGTCTTAAAACCCTTTACCTATTTCCTACCCTTCTGATAGATTAGTACGCATTTCATAGTCATCCATCTGATAAAGGCAAAAAAAAGCAAGACTGTCCTCTGTGGTGTTACAGGCAGTATTCTCTCCACCCTTCTCATTACTCAGCTAAACTCAATTTTGTTCCTTTCGTTATTTTCTGTTCGTACAGTGATTTGCAAGTGAATAACTCCACTCTCTGAAGAGGCTGGATCAGATGCAGAGTAATTGTGCCAGGCTGGAATGAATGGAGCTGCACATCTCACACTCGCTGCCTCCCCAGTTAGCTTGGCAGAGAGGTTATTTTCTCACCACCCTTTGGGAGCACACACCTACAGAACTGCTGAACTACTCTGCTCACCTAAGGGATGGGTCAGTGAGCACTTTCCAGCAGCACATGCCCCCTTTGGAAGAGATAACCCTTCACCCAAGCCCAGGTTTCCTCTCTTCACCACCACAGGCATTAACACTCGATGGCTGCAGGATGAGGGACAGATTCAGCTGCAGACTCATCTTTTGCTCCGACTACTGGGCCAACAGATCAGTAAGTGCTAGTGCTGGCCTGGCAGTGGTGGCAGGAGAGGGCAGCCAGGCATAAAAAGAGCAGCAGGAGGGAAACAAAGCATCCCACTGGGCAGTCGTGTTGTCTAAATATGATGGTGAAGCAGCAGTCAGTTGGGCAAAGACAGGCCTGTCTCGAGGTCAGCAGTGAGGAGGGTAAAGTCCACCTGTTTCTGGCTTACTTACAACTCTACCTTTGATGCACAGTTGTCTTTTCAGCCATCTGTTTTGAGGCTTTGTTTTTTTCAGTTTGATTTTAAATTTTCCTTGCGGGCATTTGGCTTGCTCTAATAAGGCTTTTTAAAAATATTTGCCTTGCCTACAAAAAGCACAATGACTTAAAGTGAGGAGAGCAGGGATGCCCACAAGGCAAGGGTCATAGCTCCAGGGAGAGCTGCAGCCCAACCTCCCATGATTTTGGGACATAGGCTCCAGGTAGATTTTGTGACAAATTCCCTGTCTCCTCCACATCCAGTTTCAACAGCTCTTCAGTTCAGCAGACTTCACTGGTGTCACTAATTTATCAGTGCCTGTCTTTTGGAAATCTAGTACTTTATGTAGAGAGACTTGCCCTTACTTATCTTTCCTTTTAAATTCAAGTAAACCACCTTTCTGATCATTGAGTCCAAGCTTTCCCCCCCCCCAAATAAGTAGCTCCTTCAGAACATCCTCAACTATTTATTGACAGCAAGACTGAACCGTGTCACATGCTATTGACTCAGTAAATATTTGGTCATTCCTTCCAGAAATAGCATTATTTTCAGCTTACATGCAGGAAGACGCTCAGTGTTACAAAACTGTATTCACCTTTCCCTTTTGGGATGGTGCTGGTGGTGAGAGAAATTATACAGGATTCCACATCCCAAAGTTGCACATCATCGGCTGTTCTGTTTGGTGACTGAGCTCTTCTGTTCCCCGTCTGCACTTCTGAATCTCACCTAGAGCTCCAGCCTCTACCTGGCTTTTAATGATCTCACTTTTGAAAAGGTGAATTCAAAACCCATCAATTGCTCTCCTGCTATACCATCTGGTCCCAGTCGATTCTATGCTATTAAAAAGCCCAGCTTTTTGACTCAGTAATTCTAAGTATTTTTAGTTTGCAGTTGTTGCTATTCTACAGCTGGGATCACAATGTTTTGAAGTAAATCAGATGAGAATTATACCGTGCAGAAAGTAGCAGCAGATATTCAATGCACCTATATTAGGTTAATGTATTCTTTTTATGGATTTATTTTTCTTAGTTCAAGACATGCAGAAAAGAATAGGGAAAATAATAAAATCCTTCAAACAAGTGATTTACTCCAAATCAGGGATGTGTTTACCTGCCCTACTTAGATGGGAAAAAAAACAAGTTAGCTAAATGTTACTAGATATGAATATTTTTGTCCTTTATTTCCATAAAGATTAGCTGCATATGGCCCCTTGAGTAAACAATGTGTATTGGATCATAAGCTCTGTCGGGAAAAAAAGCAGCATTAAAGATGGATCTCTGCTCTCAGTTCCACTGCAATCACACAACAACCAAGAGACTAAAGGAAACAAAAATGTTTATCGATTACTTTCCCCACAGTTTTGTACAAAGAATATTGAAGACCAGCAGAGTGTACTAATGTCTTAACTTCTTTCACTTAGTTACGAGGACAGAAGCAGAAAGCAACGGGGAGGCTATTTCTTTAAAGGGAATTTGGATTAGGAAGAACTACATATAACCTTCATTTCTTCCAAATTAGGAATCGTTGCCAGCAGAATACACAGGTATCCTTCAAAATGCAGACTGAAAACCAATTCCACTGACTCTGTGCAGTGTAATGGCACAAAGCAATATTGTGTCTCCGTGGCTAACAGACTGCCTACTAACAGTGCTGTTAACACAGATGCCCCCAAAGTGGCCACCCTTCCAGCACCAGGATTTACGTTCCACCACCTCTTGCAGCTCTTCTCCTCCCTGCTGGTTCAAGTTAATTCACCCTATCTCTGAAAAATTTTCCTACATGGGTGGGTGGGGGACTAATGTCAAAGATATTACAGTTCAAGGTAACCAAGCACTGCAGACAAGTCTTATGGTAGGGCTGGAAACCTTCACAGGCCATCCAGTGTCTGAGAGTTCTTTTCAGCTTCACCTGACCTATGCTCAGCATAAGGGAAATTTTTAAGTGAAATCATCATAGGTGGTCACCTCATTCCACTGCACAGACCTTCAAACACAAAACCAGGTCCCAAGTGCATATCTGCCTAATTTTAAGTGTTTTAACCTGACTGTCTGGTTATAGCTCATGTTCTCTACCCAGACAACACAGAAGCACCTCTGGCATACAGAAAGTCAAGCACAGTGTACACCTCTAAATTAAACACCTCATCTCCTTGAAATGTCAATATTTTAAAAACATGCTCTGATATTTTAACCTTTACTTTAATTTCGTTATATTGGCAACACCAGGATTTTCGTCTTCGCACAGCAGTTGTACTTCAGCCTCCCATCTACACATGATCCAAGCAACACTATTTCTCAATTCGTATTTCTTTGCTGACAGTCCTTAGCCAAGCAGGCAGTGGACACAGGATGACATAACGCTTGCTTATAATTTTTCAGTCTGTCAGCATTGTTAGGTAAGGTGTTCCTGGCCTTACAGCCCGTTGGAAGTCAGTCCATTAGTGAACTAATGGCACAGTACAAAACCAGCAATCCAATCACCAACCTTCTCTGGTGGAAACACACTGAAAGCTTCTGTACCTGCCACAGTTCCTCCCCAGTTGCAGCTCTTCACCAAGAATCAGTAAGAGCCTTATTTTATAAATGCTTTGGTCCCTAATAAGACCATCTTAAACATTCCCAAACCCCCCACCACCAATGCACAGGGAATACCTATTCTTTCTTTGACATCTTGGTTTCAGGTTACAAAAGAAACACCCTGTACAACTGCATTCTGCTTTGAGTTCACAGAACTTGAACATTTATCAGTTACTCCAGTGTTTAAGGCATTATTCATGTCAACAGCATTTACTTGCTTTTCATCCTTTCCCCAGAGGAACAGCAAAGCAGATTCACCTTTACTTCCTGATCTTTATTCTTCATTGTCACTTTATACAGAAAAGCTCCTGCTTTGTTTCCCCTACTTCCACTTATGGGTTTTTCACCTTGAAATCCAACTTTCTCAGGTGCTGTTTTGTCCTCTGTTAATCATCTCTTTGCTTTAAGCTTCACTAAATTGGCTTTGCCACTATCCATCTTATTCTGGTTTGTATGACAAAGTGTCTCCATACTTTTAAATTTAAAGCCAGTCTTCCTTCAGCAAGAGAACTAGTCATGGGTATGGGGATCCCAAAACACCGGCATATGCCTGAAAACTGGGCCTGTTTCAACCATGGTTGACCACCAGTGGCTTTCCTAATGATGGCTTTTTGTTAATTTGGTTCTTTTATTCTCACTCTCAATTCCATGATTAGATAGGGCCACAGACATGGCTGCCTCAGGATATTAAGTTAGTCTGGGAAATTTGAGAAACATGAAGGGCATGTCTGGTCATTTAGAGTCTGTAACAAATGGAAATCTAAGAAGAGAAGGCATTAGGGACTCCTGACATATGGATAATGCCATCTTCAGGAAAAAAAAGCCATTTTAAATGACAACTTACTTGCATAAATGTGTTTGATCAATAAATAGTGGAGTATTTACCAAGATTACCTAATAGCTGGTGGAGACTTTATGTATAAGCCTTGTTGCCAAATAGTTTCATCCTCCATGTACTAGAAGAGCACAGTTCAGAGAATTTTACTGTAAACTAGAGCTATGCTACTCTCCTAACCCCATCAGAATCTAAGGAGTTTTACTTTTATTAGCAATGAGTTAAATTAATGTGGGTAGTTGAGTACTGTAAGCAGAGATGGTGTAATGGGGAGGGGGGGATTGACATATGGACAAGTATAATCCTAACTCTTAAAAGAATCAGAGTAAAAATGGGATTTTCTATTATCCATAGCCATTCCTGATGGCTCTTAAAAATAAATAAGCTAAAAAGTATCATCTGTCTTTTTATTTTATTAAGAATTGGTCATCACTGTTCCATCTGCTCCATCACTTAATTCCAGAACATCTGAATGTAATATTAAATTAACCTAGCGTGGGATACTTATTCCTGTTTCTGTTTAAACAGCAGTATATTTCAGTTTTGGCTTGATCCAATGTAAGCTTTATGGGAACAAGTATATTACCGAATAGAGTTTTTAACTTTCCTATAAATTCCCTATAAATTGAATGTGTGAATATTCTCCACAGCAAGCGACTCTCCTGACATTAGGAGTCTCACAGCAAAGTGGAATAAATGTCTGGTTAGTAGCACAGCACAAGGCCATATGTCCTCCCACGTGGGTCATCGAGCCAAAACTGACCTTTTGCCTCGCTGCACGGTTATTTTCTGAGCAACAACTGGAAGAGGCTCATCACAGTGAGCAGAGGCCAGAACCCCACTGCTCAAAAACCACGGTAGCTGTGAGTCAACAACTGTCACCATGTCAATGAGATGTTACCATGTGGCTGAGAAATAAACAAAAACTAAACATAGACCTCACCATCTGAAGTTCATCTGACAACTGCACAAGGTCAGCGGCTCGAATGAAGTTGTACTGAGCAGTCATTTCATTAATATTACAGAAGGAAATAAGAGAATCACACTTCAGGCACCAACATTTTGGTCTTTGGTTTCAGGAGCACAAGTTCACCACGATCACGGCAATTATCAACCAGATTGTAGCTATTGCAGCTAAAAGGTGAAAGATTCTTCAGGTCAGAGAAATGGGTCATTTTCAGTTAGAGATCACTTGAATTTATTTTTATCTGGATTCGTCTCTAATATCCAAAGACATTTTTTAATTATATAGCAATATAGCAACATCCTTTGACCCAAAACACTGTCATAGTACAGACACAAATAAAAACTTGAGGGAAAATTTTGAGCAGGGTTTAGTCCTCAAATGTAACCATGCTAATCTAAACAGAAGATGTGCCAATGCCTGGGAAGGATTCTATCACGTGTTGTGTCACATTTTGTTCAGGGTTGTGCATCTTCCCATTCCTATTTACTTCACTAGGAACTGACTGGCCTTAATGTGAGGCAGAAGACAATCCTTGCATATGATTTCCCCCCTACCCAGGCAGTCTCCTTTCAAGAATGCTAGAAAAAAGCAGGTCATGTGTCCATTTATATCAGATCAGATAATTAACAAGGCAAATTATTCGTGTTTACAGGAAAGGATTTGATGAATAAATATGGGAGTCACTGTTTTACATCTAAGTGCAAATATATCCAGAAAAGTGTACAGTGTCCTTTAAAGAGAATGCCTCAGAGAAGTTTGAATTCTGTTACCCATCACAAGATGACATACAAGGCCAGAGAGATTTAAAAGAAGCCCTAGGATCTAACTGGTATTATTTTATATGCACAGTTTATTGCAAAAGAGTGCAACGCACTTACCACCTCCTTTCCCTTCACTCAAAAATTCATCTTAACTAGTGTTACGAAAGATAAAGGAAAAGCAGAAAGAGTATTTAAAGAAATATTAACACTTATGGTCTTGGATTCATAACAGAGTGAGGCCATACATTAATGGTGACTTGCCAGGAATTGCAAAACTGCACTGAGCAGTAAATAGCTTTGCAGAATCTGAAACAACAGTAAAACCATTTTCCCGTGCTTCCTAGACACTGGTTTCAGCCAACACTATGCCACACACTCAAGTTTTCCTGCAGTTCACATGCAGTCAACAAAATAAATGGAGAGTGATTGGATAGTGCCTTTTTCACAGCTGGACTATGCCAGGACAGCACTGACCGTAACATTTCATAACAGACAACTAAGAAAAGAGGAGAGGGGAGAAATGGAAAGTCACGTGCAACTAAACAAAATCTGGGTGGTTATTCTTGACAAACTGGGTAAAAAACACCCAGATAAACAGGAACTGCAGAAATGACACAGACACTGTTGGAGAAAGAAAAAGGACAGCCCAGTGTAAGCAGGAGGTGTCCAAGGCATCTCAAGAGGGGTTAGTCCCCAGCTGGCTCTGAAGCCTCAGGTTGGACTACCTGACCCTTGGTGGTTTCACTCCCCAGATTTATCTTTCCAATTTGCAACGAGTAAAGCATTTTTGGAAACATATGGCAAATGGAGACGTTCTTGAACACATTCCATATAATAAATGTTTTACGTTGCATAATAAATAACCAGATTCAATTAAGCTCAGCATAGGAGCCATATTTTGTGAGCATTGTTGGGAATGTTAACATCCAACACACTTTCAGGGTAAAACACTTTGTTAGAAGCTTTATAGCAGAATGTGAAGTTAGATAGCCTGAAGTCTTCTTTCAGACACAAGAAAGAATCTGGATCTAATTATTGTAGTAATTCTGAGAATGGGATTTTGACCTCTCATTGGTGCAATCCAGGAATGACTCCTTTGAATCTTTCTCTTTACAGTTGTGGAAATTACACACTAGACCACAATTGGTTTGTATTAGATTTTAGTATGGTGTAACATAGGTGGTTAAATCCTAGCTGCAATGCTCCATTTGTGATTTTATATTAAACTCATTCAGACTGTCAATATCTTGGAACAAAGTTTGAGGATCATACAATTGAACTTCTGCCTTCCCAGAAGGAAACAAACTACAAGGATCCTTAAAAGTTGGCACAGACTTTTCTTCTCAGCTTGGGCAGGCTTTTGTGTGTAGCATATCCCTACTCCATTCTCAAGGTTGGAAATTTTAATAGGTTCAAACTAGTGTGTGCGGGAGGGTTGTTTGTGGGTTTTGGGTGGGTTTTTTTTGCTACCAGGAGAAAAATCTGTGGGACAAGAGAAAGCAAATTAACCTTTCGTCTGTTTGGAGCAAAATTTCAGTAAGTATCCTACTAATTTGATCTGTGACAAGACAAGTAAGGGTTTATCACAAGAAGCGTGCTAATTGAACAGAAAGATTCGGAACATTTTCAGACCACTTCACTGTCCTGGTGGACTGAGATTTAATTCACTGAGCATGTGGAGTCATTAAAACAGGACTAGATCAAGCTCCTTCTTACTGATTAATTAAGGAAACTCTTGTATGTACACAGTCACTGACAAAAATGACCCCAATAAGAGGGAGTAACCACCCAAGGTCAGAAGGATCACTATGAATACTGAATTAGGATGACTAAGGCCTAAAAACTTGGGAATACAACTTTTTTAAAGGTATCCAAGCTTGAGTTAAAGATTCAACAGAGACTCCATCCCATGCCTATTTTGCTGCAGAATAAGCCTGTTTGAATAGAAGTGCTCTATGTCATAATTCATTTCCCTACTTTCCCCATTGGATTCTGCTCTGTTATGCCCTGCTGGAAGCAACATCTGGAGCTAGGAACAGCACAAAGATGAACCCTGCCTATAAAAATAGGCATTAAAAAGACTATCCTTGGAGATGGAACACTTATTTCCTGCCCTGAATCTCCTGTGACAACCAGTTATTATATTTTCTATACCAGCTGTGGTATTTCAGTTGTTGATATTGTGGTAACCATTGCTGGATGACAACATTTTAGTGGCAGATACTTAAGCTGTATGAATAGTCCGCCTGCCAAACAGGCAATGACTTGGTTTTCAGTCTTCCATCTCCCTAACATATGCCCAAACTACACATTAACTAGGAACATTTTTCTAATTCTTCACCATTTTAATAAATCAGTGCAAAAGTTTGAAGGGGGGGGGGAAGAGTCAAAGTTTCTGCATCTTTTTAATTTTCCATCTGAGACAGTGGAGTTTCTCCAGGTTTGGTGGAGCAGACTGTGGTCCTGTAAGATGCATCTCTTGTGGTTCACCCAAGAGGCTATTTGGGAAAATGTGGAACCTTCAAATGCTATACTATTACTTTAAAATAACTTGGTAGTTTGGTTTCTTGTGATGCATTCAGGATGAGTCTGGAAACTCCAGCAATCAATTGTGGCCAGGTTTTGGATGATAGTAGAGATTTCAGTCCTGGAAACTTGTCCAAGATATCCTATAGGCAGGGACTGAGAGTGAAACTTGTATTTCCACTCATACTCTATCACTGCTACTGCCATTTCATGCTTTAATTCTACCACCATCACACTTATCTGGCTTGTTACATTTTATATCTCTCATAGGGTTCCCAGGTCTGGAGCAACTTTCTTTGAAATTTCTCTATGTAGCACATGCACGGGGAGATGAAAATATTTGGTAGAATCATTAAGTAGATAGCACAAAAAAAAAAAAGTCTTTTACTCAAAAATAGAAAGCAGCCTTTAAAATCTTTTGCACGTAGGAGTTGCAGCCCAGTTTTCAAAGCACAAAAAAGTTATATTAAAGGAAATAAAACCTCTTGTCCATACAATCGACACCTCGAGGATTTTTCTGCTTCAAATCTGGATGGTTTCAGCCCCTCCAGGCAGGAGTTTCTCAGACTGTTCCTCAGTAACAAACCCCTTCCTCAGCCATACGACCACCAGCCAGGGGCAGCTCTTGAGTATAGGATAAGCTTCAGCCCCAAAAGCCCTCCAAGAAAAATCAACATTCTTAGGACCAGTGAAATGAGACTTTAACCAAGTGCAGCATCTTCACCAACATACCAGGTTTCCATTCCAGTGACCTTCACCCCAGATTGCTTGTGTTGATGTGTTTAATCTGCTTTATGAACAAAACCACTTACTGGTGTAGAAGGAAGGTATAGTGTGCTCTTGAGTTTGCTCTGTTTATGTAGACTACTGTGTATAACAAAATATTAAAGGGCCTGGGTACCTTGTAGCACTCCCATTTGACTCAGAGAGATAAAAAGCAGCATCAAACAAGGAAAAATACCAGGTTACATTATGTTTCATGTTGCCACATATCTTATATATTTCATAAAAACCCGTAATAACAGGAAAAAAGCAGGAATAGAAAAACATTACCAGCTTTTATGATAACCTGTACCATGAGTATTAACAGACCTGCTGAGTTTTTTTCAGCCTTATTCTCCCATGTAAATAGAGTCTGAAGCAAATAACAGACAACTGATGTTGCATTACAGAAAAATCACACATCAGCTTTATTATAATATTTTAAAATAATGTTACAGCCTCTCAACCATCATACGCTATCAGCCTTGCACTAGATTAGTTTTCTGAATTTTTTTTCATCTTTGAAAATCTGGACAGAAGATTAGTTTAGGCCATACCATCAACACAATGAGTTTGGTGATTTCTCAGGCTAAATTAAGGACATATATCTTTATCACAGGAGCCCAACTTTACCTTTGTTACAGGAGCTGAGTGCTTTGCACTTACACACGTATTTGAATTTAGCTTTGGTTGCATTTTTACAGCACTAGCTTGTGTGGTGGCGATAACATGGTTTAAGTTATGTGTTATGCATGTATAGGGGGGCTTGTATGCAGGATAAAAATTTACAAGCTAGGTTGTAAAGCTGCATCCTGTAAGTTCACAGTCATTTTGGCATATGAATGTTTTTGCTGGACACGCCGCATGCAAAGTGACATTTCAGCGGCAAATCTCCGACAGTAATTTCACATCCCTCAAAATACTTCTCCAGCAGAACTCCCTGGTTGTCGTGCTGGCTGACAGCAGTCCTAGCGAGGGACAAGTCTCCAAACAGAAACACTTAAAAAAAAAAAAAAAAGGAAAGAAAAAAAAGAGCTGAGTACTAGATCCGTTTCCACACTGGATGAAGGTGACTTTCAGTTTTACAAGGAAAAGGAGCCTCATGTCAGATTTAGAGACAGTTTGGTAGGGATCAGTTTCACGGAGAAAAGAATTGCTACATGAACATCCATTAATTAATTACAGTCGAAGGGACAGCACAGGATTCACACTCATCAGAAACGCATTAGCATGAGACGTGGAGCAGGAGAAAATCCCCTTCCTGGTTCTGGAATTGGAAGGATTGACAGCTGAACTAAAACAAAACAAAAAAAAACCTAGTTGAGGGGTGCACAAAACCCATTGAAAAAAAGCTGGTACCAATTCAAACAACTAGAGAGACTTCACCTCATTGTGTCTGTACATCTATGCATACACTGTATATCCCTGTCATTCTCGTAGCTCTTTCAAAAACTCCCCCATGCAATGGTTTACGATAACATAAACTCTACTGATTTATTTTGCAAGTCCATGCAACATACTGACAGGTTTCGAAGCCAAAGGCTGAAGCCCAGCCCCAGACATCATTTAGAACAAAGCCACAAGATCCCCAAGCCTCAAACTGGCATATTTCACCAGAAAGGTGATGATTTAAACCCACTAAATTTCACACAGAGTAAATGAACTGCTGAAACTTGGTCTTTAACCAATGCTTGGAGCAGACATCAAATTGCAGGGTCTGAGATGAGAAAGGTTCATCCAGAGGACACTGCAACAGGTCTGAGCCCAAATAGGTATAAACAACCAAAGTGAGCTGTACAGCTGCCTCATTATTATACTCAGATGGCCAGAAACATTTTATGTCTTGATGATGCTGTGTACAAGGGGTGGGAAAACCAGGTCTCTGTTATGCAGAGATTTTAAAATAATTTTAAAAAGTTTGAGGGGAAAAAAAAATAGAGAAAAAAATCCAATGAAGATCCTGCTGATAGTGAGTTTATGTTAATTCATATGATCAGCAAGGTTTATTTTTGTAACAGTTGGAGCCTTTAAGACGTTCTAAATCTCTTTTGCTCAGTGACACCACATGAGAGCCACGTGCAATGAACTCAGTGTGAGTAGGCACCTGAAGGACTGGAGAGGATGTTCCTGCATTTTCACATGGTCAGAGTGCTGTGCTTTGGGAATCAAATGTTGCACCCCTGGCAAAAGCACTACGGAGCCAGGAAGCACAGAGACACCACTTTCCACCTTTTGCTTCCATGCAAAGTATTTAAAAGAAAACCCACTGGGAAAAAGCAGCTTCAAACCACGTATCTTGGAACTCAAAGCTGTGTCCTAAAAGCTCCAACAGCCTCAGGACCCTGTTCTTGTGTCATTGGGGAATTCCCATCCATTTGCACAAGGGCCACCAGGGACCCAAATCCAGCCACTCAGTCCTAGTCCCATAAAGCCAGTCCCTGAACTGAAGCTCTTTGCATCAGACCTCAGGAAAACTAATCACATTCAAATATAAGGAGAAAATATGAACTGAAAAGTAGATTAAACAACAACCTTTCCAGATTGAATTTAAAGCAAGCATTAAAATATGTTTTACTAATGATCCAGACATATAAACTACACATTAGATAAGTCATAATATGTCCATAACTTAAAATATAGTTCTTGAAAAATGTGGTTAACAATGGCAGTTAATGTTCTCTCAAATAAGGTTTAGGCCTGAAACAACATTCTTAATGGCTAAACAGATTTTTTTGAAAGTAGACCTTAAATTATGGGAGACACTATGTTTTTATAAAACAAAGTGGTTGCAGGACTTCAGAATCTTTTGAAAATATGTTTTGTAGCAGTCACTCAGAGATCCTTCTCTGCCACATGAAAGGTTATCACAGCTTTGTGAAACAATCTTTGCCTACAAGTCACCAACATAAATTTCCATATAACCACATAAAATGTGACTGTCCCAAGGAATTTGTCTGTAAAGAGGACAGTCAAGATTCCCCTTCCTTGGAAAGTATCCAGAGTTTTACTACTCATTTTGGTGAGACAAAGTCCACACTCAAAGCAATATATACTTAGTTGCCAAAACCTAGTTTTCAGCAAATCCAAGAACAAAACACATTTATCCCCGACAGAAAATTGTGATTCATAATCAGTGTTGGATTTCACTAGATATCTCTAAATTTAATTATGATTCTACGTTTATTTGAGGTCAGCTTTCACAAATTACTGTTGAGCCATCACAATCTGATTCACTCCAAGAAATTGGTTTTACTACCACTGGATTATTATATATATTTTAGTTTTATTTCTCTTAATATCACTTGCTTCTGCACTAGAGCTTCTTCTGCCCTCCTGATGTGGAGGCAGCAGGAGTCTCAAGACTTTATTTTTTTTTTCCCCAATAAGAAAACATGACACATAAAAATAGTTTAATCAGGTCCTAGTCATTTTCAGGAAGTATCCAAAAAGTGATTAGAAGCTTAGCATTGTCCGGCAGAATAACCCAGTATTTTTATGTTTAAATCATGTTGGTGGATTTTCCTACATTAACAACCTAATACAAATTAATGAGGCACTCGAAACAACACTCTTCTTTTGCTTAATTGCATATAATCTTAGTTTAGTTCAGCATAATACTAACTGCAAACAATTAAATACAATGGTAAAGCAGTTCATCAAACTTAAGGAAGATCCATGCCAAGTATTCAGACCTCTTTTCCCTGAGGTTAGAAGTTTAAGATCAGAATACTGAATCATATCCCTAGCTGCAGCCCCATTATCTTTTCCTTCCTTAGTTCTTAGATGAAAATTGATGAAGAAGCCTAACCTCTAGATTTTTATCAGGCAGTAAGAACAGATCCATCACTTGGTATAAATCCACATTGTTTCCCTGAAGTCAATGGAGTTGTATTAATTTACTCGAGTCAAGGTCTGGGCCACTGCTTTTATCTATTCAAAGCTACAAGTACCAGATAACAATCACTCAGGGATTTTTTATTTTTTTTTCCTGTTCCAAAACAGAATCAGCACATCAAATGCCTGTTTGATCTTGGAGAGATTTTACATGTTTTATTGGCATAATAATTTGATACTATTGAAAACACTGGTTGTATATAAGCTTTCATTTTTTTCCACTCTAATTCACCTGTGCTACAGAAGTGCACAGTATGTATTACAGATCTATAAATAATTAAAATCTAAGAGGGTTGTTGGGAAAATTGTCTCAACTGATCATTAGCCATATCTCACCTGTCTAGACATATTTACATAGCATTTATTCCCTTCCTTAAAAGGGGCTGTAGATTATATGCATCACAGGTGCCAAATGAGGATGGAATAGCAGCTCCTTTCTCAGATCAGACACGTAAGTCCCAACAAGAGCCACTAGCCTCAAATCATTTAAGTGCTTCCACAAGCTCCTCACAGCCTCTTGTCTCATCCCATCTAGAACACATCTCATTTCCACTTGACACAGGCACCCATCTTTCTCATCTACAAACAACATTGATTTCCACAAACATCTCTGGAGTTCAAGATTAGGAGGTTTGAAGGAAGGCTTTAGAAAGGCAATGGTCAGCAAACACCAAGAGACTGCCAGAATACATCCACCAGCCTTTGCTTTTTAAGGATCTGCCTCCAGAGAAGCCATTTTATACAGGCAAACTTAACGTTGTGAAGATACTGCCTTAAACAGTGGGCACAGAGAAACCAGGAGTAGCCTGAAAACATAAATACAAAGTACACAGAAAAATCATTCCTCTCTCAATAACTCATTTTACTGGTTATTAAAGAAATTTAAAAACGTGCTTACAAATCCCAAAAGCAAGGTCATCTACAGCAACAGCTCAGGATCTTAATGATCAGGCAAAATAATTCTTGACATCATCCTCTGTCGCAGAACTCACTCCCATCACAGCTACCAAAAGAGCCTGCACCTCACATTATGTGGTATATACCCTCTCTGCAGAAGCTAATTCACTGCAGCTGAAGCCAGCACCATCCTCCCACATCCCACCCCCTGGCAACAGTTTTGGTGATAACTGGCACCTGTGGTAGATGTGGAGTTCAAGGAGAACATTAACCTTCCTGTGCTAGTGATTTACCCCCGGACTATACACCGTCTCCTCACAGCCTTAAACACACACAGCTATCCCACTGAAAGCAGCCTGTTCCTCATTAGCAATTTCACAGAGTCCGAAAATAATGATGTGACAACAAACTCAACAAAATTTGCTCTAGGGCACAACAAGAAATAGACAAGATTTCCATATTTTTGGAGGACAATTTACTGTACTTGAAAGAGATAAATTCTTTCTGTTTACATTAACCGCCTCACTATTTGGTCCAATTATTCTGACTACTTCAGCAATCATGTTATGCTTGTTCAAGAAGAAAGAAATAACAACAGCTTATCTTGTTGAGAGCAAAGAACAAACAGTAAAAAATCAGTGGATGCACTTAAGCACTACAGTTGTTGCTATTGTGCTAAAGAGATGATTCATGTTCTCATAGCAACTAGGGTGAAAGAAAAACGCTCTTCTTCTGAAAAGGATTCTGTTGTAGTGGTTAAAGAACTCTTGAATAATCAAGCCAAATGGAGAGGGGGAAAAAAAACCGCTTCCCTATAAAATTATGTGCACTAAACTCAAGGACATGTTGATCTTTATATTATATCGATCACCATACGTATCTCAGCTAATAATCCACCACTGTGGGATAGTATTAAGGGAAGACAAAAAAAGGACAGCATCAAATCTGAGAAAGCACTTTAAATAAGGTGAATCTTCCAGCCAGCAGCTGTGGTAACTGAATGTTTATCGAGGCTTGCTACAGGAAGAATCCGGATCATATATTCAAACCCAAATGCTCTTCAGTCAAAACCATTCACGCAGACGATTCGTACCAGCTCTTTACAAACTGCCCCACACATGTTGCATTCACGTGGCTAACTGGCCACAAAGACCAAGTACCAAATCTTTTCTGGCATTGCTGTCACGCCACACTCGTGTGTCACTTCGCTCTCACTGGATGCACATCACAGTCAGAGCACATCGCGGGGAACTGGCAGGAGTGACAGGGGAGCTCGGGTGGACCGTGGTCACGTTAAGCTGACTTCATGGTTTCAGTGCACTGTGATCTTGTCCTCACCCATTGAGGTTTACACTGTTATCACAGTCAAAACAGATCAGGGTTTGCTAGCACATCACTGTCATGTTTTATTCATGCTGAATATGCTCTATTTTTCCCCCCATCCATTCATGGCACAACGGCTTTCACAAAGCGCTTGGGAAGTTGCTGCAGGCATGGAAGGCGGGCTTGTCCTTGACCTGTGTTTTAATGCTCTCCTTTGCGGCAAGCTTTAGTTTCAAATAATAGCCAGGTTGTGGAATTAGGAATCAATATTCAGGAGCACCAGCAAGGGAGAGGGGGTTTAATTTCCTGATACATGTCGGCATGACAGCAAGTTAGACCTAGACCAGGTAGCATCAGTTACCAGCACCACCTTGGGGGGCTGCTCCGAGGATGAACTTCCTGAGAAAGGATAAATGCATTTGCAATCTGCCTCATTTCCCCAGCTTTACTCTCTTTTCCTCTCACTGTCTTCCTCTCCGTCATCATGCTCCTGTTCTTCATTCAATATTCGCCCTTCTGCATTTAAAGAAGCCTCAGATGTGTGTGACCAGCACCACACAGGAATCCCTGCTGCTGGCAGGACCAGCTCAGCATAACTGGCTGGAGGCTGTTTGGATGACAAAGAACCACAGTGGCCAGAGGAAAATTTATTAAGTCTCTTGAACCGAGAGCTGGGCAAAGAATTACTGTAAAAATTCGTAGAGTCCCACCCAAATGAGGGGATCCCAAAAATATGCCTTTTAATCTTACCAAGGTATGTTCCATGTTATCCCTACGAGAGACTATTCAGCTGGTGGCCAACAGCTGGCTGCAAGATGGCTGCAGCCTTTAATGTTTATTTCCTCTGCAAATTTGTGTTGCAATTCTGCAGCCACAGAGAGTTCTGTAAGCGACCTTTGATTAATAGTCTCATCCATGTACCACTCAGAGCATCTGCCCTATTAGTAACTGCTATTTTGAAACTAAAGCCATATTGGTAAATTCTCTTAAAAGTTTTCCCAGCAAGTTTGGACAGCTTTAATAGGGAGAAGTGAGGCGGTAGCAAGCTAATCTATCAAGATATCATTACACAGTTTCCTTAAGCTTATCAAAAGCTTTTTAGGAACTTTTTAGAGTGCCCTGTGGTTTCACCATCCTCTCTCTACATCAGTTGGGCTTCTGGCAGAGAGGCACAGCTGGGTATCAAAGAGAAGCAGGAGAGGCTGGGTTGACCCAGACACTGTTCCCACTGGAACAAAGCCGCTGTGACTGCTGCAAAGTCCTGCTGGCAAAACACAACTGCAAGCTCAGCACCGAGCCCTAGGGCTTCTGATGCGTGTGCTGCAGCGATCTCCTCCGGATGTAATCACTGCCCTGGCTGTTCACAATCATTTTTAAGACAAGGACCCGAGCACGGGCCTTCTTCAGAGCTTTCAAGGTACCCAGACATACATCTAAACCGACACACAAATTAAAGCACTGCCTAGTTATGCAAATTGCTTTGAATTTCGTTGAGGCTATTACATTTTTTTTTCCTAACATCTGCAACATATGTAAATATCTAATAAAGAAATATTCCTCTGCTCCATTTTAGTACCATGTTGCAACAACTAAAACAGCTTTCTGTGGACCACGTAGTCATACCCGGAAAAACTGCCCCACAATGAGATTAATCTTTGCCCTACATTCACCAGCTTAGTCCCTGTTTTAGTTTCTTTGTGCTAGTTAATAACCCCACCAGTAAACTTTACTCTAAAATTACATGGAGGATATATTTGTTGCTGTGCGACCAGTGCAGAGGTGAGAGAATTCCTGACATGAACTTTTCTCCAGTCCTGCAGGTCTGGGAGCTCATAGCCATTTGGAGAGCTCAAAGCTCTTTTCCCCGTACACAAGCACTTCAGAAATAGGCCAAAATGTCTTCTAGCTAATTTTGGTTTCCAGAAAAGTTAAGCTGCATGCATATGGCTCTATTATGATTAAATGATGCAGATCTAAGTACTATGAGTTTACAGAAAGAAAATGGTTATGAAGTGACTGTTTTCACTAGCTCTCTTTGTGTGCTTAGAACATAATTAACTGGAGGACAGGCTTGCCCTGGCACAAGTCAAAAACGATTTAAGCAGAGATCTTTCAAATTAAATGTTTGAGAGCCTGCTTGCGGGTTTTATGGATTTCGGGAGGGCAGATTCACATGGCAGAGTACGCCGGGAAGTATGGGAACAACACAAGAAATGCCCGTTTCTTGCAGTACCTCTCTTGCTTGTCCACTCCTGAGGCATTACAGCAGATGATTCATGAGGCTGAGGGCGTTCTGCAGTGCAATTTATGGTGTCGGTGTCACTTCTCGACACAGTAAAGAGAAACTTTAAAACATTTTGGTTGGGTCCAAAGGAAAAAAAAATCATCTCCACTAACAGCAAACTGGCTGGCTGGACTCTTTCAGCCTGCTTGTTCCTCCAAGAGGTCAGATGGGAGACCCCACGTAGGTCACTGATGTGTTTCCAGCACACCTCAGCTCCAGCGGCTGCCCCAAATCACCGTGGCCTGGTGACTGGGCATTTGCAACCCCACCAACACCCTCCTGTGAGAGCTTGCCTTGATCCTGAAGGATAATTTACCCTGCAAAAGAGTTTGCCATGGGAAACTAGAGGCATTTGGTTGTTGTGTGACGTGGAGCCCAGCTTGGAAAGAAGCTCCATCTTTTTCCTTTATCTCAGCAAGATGATGGAGCTTAACTCACTTGGACTCAATTTTTTCCACTGCCAACAGTGCAATACTTTTTAAACCAGCAGCAATTTCCTTGCATGCACTGTGCTGTAGTTTAAAGAAGGCTTCTAAGGAACTTTTGTCAGTGTCAGCATCAGTATATTACTGTGCCTGCCACCATCCAAGCCAAGCTAAGCCAAGGGACACGTTCTTCCTGGAGACTCCAGTGTTCAAGGGGTTTGTCACATTTGGTTGAATTTACTGAGAACCACCACAAATTATCCTGGATGGCTTCTAGGGGCAGCGAATGCTCTTGAAAGCAGTGGCCCTTTTTGTCTAAAAGACCAATTCTCAAATGCTCATTTTGGACACAAATCAGATCTACTACCCTGGTGGTATCACCAGAAAGCAGAAGTTGAATCTTGATAGCGAACATGCCCTGTATTTTCGTATTACTTTATCCTTCTCTTTCTCTAAGTGTGTGAGGTTATTAATGTTGTGGTAGGGATATGATCCAAGTCAAGGTGAATAAGGGTTACTGCTGATGAAATAAGTGGTTCCCAGGCCTCCAACATGTTCACACCACTACCTTTGTGCACAGTAGAAAAAAAAATTAAAAAAAATTAAAAATTCCACAATTAGATTTCAACCACATCAGTCTCCTGATATATCACATTACCCAGCCACATGAACACTGCTGTCTGACCCAAAGGGAAGCAGAAATGTGTTGCTGGGGGCAGGGATGTTTTTTCCTTTCAAAAGTTGCGGTGTAAAAAAGTTAAGCTTTGTCCTGTACACAGTAGACCTTCCTGGCAGACCCTACTGGAAGAAGGCAACAATTAGCCTTACTAAGGCTAATTTCTCAAAGAATTCGCCTCTGTCCGCTCCTTCTTCCAGAACAACATTGAAATCATTGCTGCAATGCCTTTGGCAGAAGGGAGTTACATTTCTGCTTGGCTGCCCCAGATCAGATCTCGAGTGGCATGGATTACATGGAGTCCAGTCAGGAAATGCAGGGATCTTCTCTGCTTCAGCCAGAGATATCCAGAGCTGGAGGTCTGCTACAGCTGCGTCGGCAGTTCAGCAAAGTGGCAGTGCCAGAAATTAAATAAAGTATCGCTTTTTTTGGCTGCCAAAGGAGCTCTAAGGAACCATTTACACTGAGTGCTGCAGAGCCCGAAATGTGGGAGGTATTGCCCAGAATGCAAGTGAAACTGTGACTTTAGAACAGCACGTTGGCAAACAGCCTTCCCCCTGCAAGCAAAAAGGGCCAGGACCATTCCTAGGATGGACCAAGGAGGGTTGACTCCCCACCAGTGCTTGCAAAACCTGCAATCCAGTGCTTGCACAACCGTTGTAGAACTGGAGTTCTGCTATGATGAGATCTGCTGTCCTTCTCAGAGCTGTGGGTAGACAAAAATTTACACAGAGTGGGCTTTTGGAGAGCTATCCATGTGTTGTAAACGGGGTACCACTTATAATTAGGTGCTGTCGCTATAGCTTGGGTTTGAGCCACAATGAGCCAGGTTCTGATCTTTGTTTTATAACAAGTTCCTCTTAGCCCACCCAACACACAACCAACCACCTGGAACAAAGGAACCATTCCCACAAACTGCAAGTTAACTTTCACTGAGTCCCTTTAGGGGTCCATTTGGTTACTACTCATTTTCTCTTTCCCATGGTTTCCACTTGGATCACTTCAGTCTTCAAAGACGGTTTGCAAACTGCAAGAGGTATATTTCTTACAAAAGTAGGCTGCTCCTTTCTGCAAGCACTGCGCTTCCTTTGGACAGCAGATTTGTACTATTACTCAGAGCTATTTCTATTCCTCTGCAAATCACCCTTTACCAGAAGTATTATTCCAAAATGCACCGCTTTCAGGTCCTACAGGATTATCTGGTGGGTACAATACTACTCACCATGGCATCTCAATCCACTTTTATGAAGTATGAAAACATCTAGAAGCCTCACTCAGGGGAAAAGCATCGTTACATTTTCTGTTGCTGAGAAAACAGCTCTGCCTTGCTCTTCCACACATTCAAAAAAAAGTGAGAGGGAAGAACATCAAACCAATTTTCCTTTCTATTTCTTAAGGGATAAAACAGCTTCTACCAGATATAGTTGTAGAACTGGAGTTTTTCTCAGGGAAAAGTTATATGGCACATTTACTGCTGGGCATCCAGAGCAGAGTTACCCTGATAAAACTGCCCTGTTGTATTGCTGTTTGCTAAACATGAAGAAAGTTCATTTTGTTCACCTTTGCGTCCCATTCATAAGGGAGCTGCTTAAACAACTCTCCATTCCAAGCTGTCTCCCTGCCTAATAAGTTCTTTTATTGACAGCTTGCCAGCAACAGCCCTAAAGTCAGCCTGAGAACATAAATACAGCCTCTTGAGCTTGCTTCAGTGTGTTAGAGGACGCTTTCAGTACTGTCGACAAAGCTTTAATGGTGTGAACTCAGAGCTTGAGTACTACTGAGCACTCCAGCGATCAACACCCACAGAACATTCAGAGTTTCATTCCAAAAGTATTTTAGGAACCCTTGAAATCAGAGGCTTTCTCTCTGCTCTGCAAAAGCTCATTTTAGAAAACAATTTAGGCCATTTTTAGTTGCAGAAATGTTGAGATAACCCTGCCCGCAGTGCCATTCTCCTGTTGCCTGTGTTTCCACAATGTCACACTTTCAAGCCGCCTGCCTTTGCTGTCCGGAGGGTCTCGTCTTTCCAAAACACATCTGAACTGCCATTAACATATAGTAAAAACAACATTTCCTGTTCCAGCTCCATCCTAAGCAGCTCAGGAGATGGAACATGTCTCACCGGCCTCGCTGCCTGCTGGGTGTTGTTATCCTTTGACTAAACCTCGAGGAGGCTCAAGGCTGCTCCAGCTCACAGGATGAAACATGAGCCACGCAGCTCGGGGCGCCCTCAGACAGCTTCCCTTTGACCTCCCCGTGCTTGTGAACACGGCTCATATAAACCCCTGGGTCACAGCAAGGAGTTCTGAACTTCTTTACCTCATACTTTTCCATCATACAGAGCAATAAACTCTTTTGGAAAATTAGTGTCTTGTGTCCCATTCTTGCTCTAAAGCGTCTGTCGTCTCCTTCTCCGTGAGTTTCGAGCGCATGCGCTGCAGCACACAGCCAGCACAGAGTCCCCACGCACTCCCTGTCCCAGCTCACACAAACCTGGGGCTTTAGGGCTTGCCTACAAACAAAAGTTTTGCTGGTTTAACAGGTTTTTTTTTAAGTATCTAAAGCAGTGCAAAAGCCTGTGCAGAGGAAAGGCTACTGGTTTGCGCCCATCTTATACAAAAATCAGACAATTACGGGTTGATGCAGCTATTATGGCAACCTCCTGATTTAAACTAATTTGATGTAAGCTGGTTATAAACCAATTTAAGTGTGTCCAATCAGGGACATACACTGGTTCAGCTAAATGGATTTTGCAGCTGAACTGATGCTACTGTTGTGCATGGACAAGCCCCCAGGCTCACGCAGCCTGTTTCTCCATTGCTTCTGTCTGCTTTCATTTACACCAGGATGGTAAACGCTCCCAGTTCCTGGCAGTACAGCTGAATGCCCACGCAGAACAAGTGGAATGTTAGCACAAACCCAGAATTTTTTCATTTCTCTGTTCCCAAAGAAGAAAAACATCAGTATTTTATCACGCAGCGTGTAACTCTTACTGACGAGCCTCCCACGGAGAGAAGTCAGGCGTAAGAACCAGTATAGGAACGAAAACACACAGTCTCATGTTTCAGTGGCAAAGGATCGTCATCTGCAACCACAAAGCCCAGCTTACATCTGGACTAATTCTAAGGAAATGGAGGTGTTACCCTCAGGCAAAGCCAGTGAAAATGAGCAGAATTAGGTGCAGTATCTGCAAGTGTTCCCGGAGAGCAGGAGAGCAATTCCCTGGCCCCATGGCAGCACACAGGCACCGTAAGAAAAGGGAGAGCGGAAAGGCTGGTGCACAAAGGGACCTTGCCGTGATTTTCATTTGCTCTCCACCTTACACTGAAAGTCTTAGCTTCGTGCAATGAACCCAGGGTGTCCCTGCGTGGTGCTGCTCTGCTCTCAGCTCTTCACTCAAGCTTCAGTAGCATTGTCCGGGAGTCCCCCAGGAGCGTGATGCTCCTCCCGGCTCGTCAGTCTTCTTTGTGAGCTTATTTTTCATGACTGTGGTATCTCCCCAGGCCTCCTTTCCTTCTGACCCAAGCAACATGGCTCATCATTAATCACCTCCCCCGCTAAAAACCTGCTTCTATTAATAAGAACAGATTTGTTCTGGGAGTAAAGACCCAGATGAGACCACCCTACCTTTCCTGTTCAGTGAGTTCCCACTGATTCAATCCAATATATGAAAATCAGACAAGTTTGAAATGGCCACAAAAGCTTGTCCTTAAAAATATTTTGCTCTCTGTAAAAATGTGGGGAAACCCCAATATTTTTACTGTAATTGACTGGTGTTCTGAACTACATTTTTTAAAGTTTTTCCATTAATAAAAAGCCATTTTTATCAGACCATTCTAAGAATGTCCTCGTCAAAGTTCTACATGATTGAAAAGGCATTTCTCATCCAAATCCAAACATTTTTTCAAAAATATTTCAACCAGCTTAAACAGTAATGCAATTTTAGAGTGCACAGATATAGGTCCAACATAATGATATATTAGAATGTTGAGCTATCACTGGTCTGTGATACCACAATCTCTTAAAAGCTTGTAGCATTTTAATAAGAAGTGAGACCCAATTCAAAGTAAAGAGAAAACCCTTAAGCTCAGAGTAGACATATATAAACTGACAAGCTGACTATATTATCTAAACTGCTGTTTTATAGCTGTATTATGCACTCAATCTAAAAAAAAAAAAAGAAAAGGAACATAAAAAAATGTATAAAGATAAGGTACTAGTGAGGGGTGGAGTTGTGTTTTTTTTCACTAGATACATTCTTTGATTCCCCTGCCTAAAATGCTGCAGTCAGCAGTAGCTTAATTCTAAGTTATAATTAGGGTTATGCATTAAACCAGGACTCTTGAGCATGTCTAACCTAAAGAAGTTCAATGCATAAATGAAAAACAGACCTGTGGCTGGCTGACTTGGCATCAACTAGGATACCAATATATAGTAACAGAATAAATTTAAAATGAAAATTAAATGTGGTCATTACAGCTTAAATTGATGCTATATTTGCCAACTGTTTATGAAAGGAAAAATTAAAGATAAGCATGATTTTGGAGGAGGCAGTGTGACCTGATACACAGCAGCTTGCTGTGACTTGGGGTGCATTTTAAAATAATTTAACACCAATTTTTCAGTCTACAAAAATTAAGTTTTTTTTTTTTTTTTAATAAGATTAGTTTTCCTCCAAACTGCACATGGCATTTAAATGCACAACTGCATGGTACATTTTAGCTAATGGAAGACTATTTTTAACTCTCAGAAATTTTGTTCCTTTACAGCACTGGTTATTAACACAAGCAAGTAAGAGAGTGAAGCAAAATTCAGATCTGCAGGAGACTTAGAAGCCTTAGAAAATTAAGTGAAGATGCCTTTTGATAAGAGGGAAAGGAAGGACTGTCCTTTCTATTTATTGCATTTTGTATTTCTGGCACAAAAGGTGGAAAGTATCTTTAAGGACAGTTTCCTTCAAAAACTGAACAAGACAGTGAACTGTGGAGAAGAACTCTTCCAATTTTCTGCATTTCAATTGGTGTGAAAAACATTATTTTTGGATGCTCCTGAGCCCTTTTAAGGTATGATGTTTAGCACCAGTATGCATTTCACAACTGTGCAGCCTAATCTCATGCAAATCAAGTATTAAAGTATGTAATTGCCAGGCTAATAAAAACAGAATCTCAGAAGGGCAAAACTGGATGTGAACAGTGGCTGAGCATGACTTGCATGTGACTTACGACTTGGGGATACACCTTTACATACCAGCTGTTCTCTGGATATTGGGAAGAATGGCCACAGCCTCGACTTTTCTCTGTTCCCAGCGAGGAACAGGCTGTAAGTGAAGCATTCCACAGGAGACTGTTGGCATTGGAGCAGCGATGAGCAGAGAGTCCCTCCACTGACCTCGATCCTACAACGCCCATCACGGTGAGCACGTTCCTCCCTGTGTTTAAAGCTCTGCAAAGAAGTGTGAGCTTCTATGATTCTGTGCAAATTAGGGACAAACCAACAATGGAAGCACTGCTTTGAAAAGGTGGAGGCTTCTGTTTTGTTTTTTCTTTTCCTTGTGATTATATTTACTCAGTAAAGAAACAAGGTGCTGGGCTTTCCAGCAGCAGTTCAGCCATCTGTGTATGGCTCATTCAAATATATAACCTTGTGTTTAAGCATGTGCTTAATTCTAAGCAAAAGAAGTCCCTTTGAAGTCATACCATAACAAGACATGCACCTAATGTTAAAACACATATTTAAGTGCTTTACTGGATTGGGGCCAGAACACCTCGCTTGCAAGATCCAGCTTCCAATACACAAGTTTAGATCTTCATTTACTAAGGCCTGATCTTAAGGAATAAGATTGTGCAAAACTGAAAAAACTTGCTTAGTTATCACATCCACTACCCTTCAGACTCCCTTGGGTCTCAGATAGGTCCTGTGGACATGCCTTTATACAGGGCTGCTGCAACCACACCAAAAAGTTGGCTAAACTTCAAAGAACAGTGACTTGATTTTACGTGTGTGTATATAAATATATATGTGTACACACACGTGTGTGTGTACATATGCATGACATGCATGTGTGTGTGCATATGTATCAGCTTAAGAGGCAATGAATTAGACTTAAACAATTGTTTTTGTAAGGCTCATTGATTACATCAGTGATGTTTCCTAAATAATTAAAGGTTTGCTTTGATCTTTGATTGTAGGCTTGGCTTTATGACAGCTAATGCAAGTATCTTTAACTGATTCCATCCTACACTCACCTATTATACAGCCTCGCACAGGGTCACTGCGGTTCATCTGACAAGAAAATGAGTGAATTCAGGAAGCAAATCTAGCAGGAAACTATTCCACGGAGGAGAGGGGCGGGATTCAGTCTCCTGCCAGTTTTAAATCTCTGAATTGAATCACCGTGAGGTCAAACCATCCTCAGTGCTGACGCCAGGGAAGCTACCTGAGCAGGCAGGCGGGGAGCAGGAACGGGTGCCCTGAGCAGGCAGGTGGGGAGCAGGAACGGGTGCCAGACCTCTCACAGCCAAACTGCTCTGGGTCACCCCTCTGCAGCAAAAACGTCCTCTATCGAAACAAATACTTAAGCTAAAGAATACAAAACAGGATTCTTATGTAAAATAACTCCTTTCCTTAACACGGTCTTTTTTTTTTTCAGATACAATTGCTAGTTCAGGAGATAGAATAGGTTAATCATCCACCCAACTGACTGCAAGCAGCCTAACAAATAAGCAGAGATCAGCCCAGAGGCCCTCAGCGCATGTAAATCAGCATCGTTTCATCAAACTTGGAGCTTACACCATCATGCACTCACTCAGGATCTAAAGCCCAAACCTGTAAATGAAAATGATGCTAATTACAGTTCACCACCGAGCTGCACTACCTTAATTTTAAGGAAATGAAGGAAACGGGCTTGCTCCGTGACAGTCGATATCATATTGCCATACAACTAACTTAAAGTTGTATAAGTTAGATTATAACTTTTGAAGAAGCAATTATGATTTTATTGCACCCACTCTGCTGATGATTAATGCAGAGAGCCTAGGGGAAAATGCATCCTATCATTTGCTAACATGCACTATAATTATGCATACCTCTCCAGGTACTGTAATTTAGGACTTAAAAAGCAACATTCTGAACGAGGACTGCTGCACTTGTAAAACATTACAGATGTGTTATCATATAAATGAGGTAGCTTTGACATGATAGTGTTCTAATAAATCCTCAGCTAAGATTTGGAGACAAGATATGTCAAAAGCAAAATCCAAACTGTCTCTTAATCTTCTACATAAACTGTTTATTTTTTCTGAGCCCTACAATAATACATGTGTCAAGAAGGCTTTGATGGTTTCTAGATTAAAGTACAGTTGGGTTGGATTTTTTTTTCCCCTTTACAGGTCATCTGGAGAATGCTCATTTTAGTTAAATTAACTCAGCTATTTGCAGGTTTCAAATGCGAAGCAAAAAAAACCCCCAGTTTTCCCCAAATTGGGAACTTGCGAGATGAACTTCATAAATAACAAACTTATTTCACTCCATTTCAGTGAAAGTTTTTAAACAGCTAATGCTGAATGATTTTCTGTCAGCTAAAGAGCTTCATTTCAAACCATTTGCAACAAATCCAGAAGAAGAAAAAAAAAAAAAAGGCAAAAAACCACCCTACTTTGTATACAGTGAGATGAATTTATGACCCTCCACGACTTATGTTCGTTCTGTTTATTTTTTATTTCTATCACAACACTGACTTGATGTCTCAGCCAAGACTAGGAGCCCATTGTGCTTCGCAAGATACTGGAGAAGGGGTTCCCCCCCTCGCACAGCCCAAAAAGAGAAGTTTGGGATGGGCAATAGCAGAGAAGCAGCAATATGGCAGGCCCAGTCACAGGTAAGAAGCTGGGAATAACACCTGAATTTCTGAGTGCAATCTGAACTCAATCATGATGTTTCCAGGTGTTCCTGACGCTGCCCAGTTCTGTGTCCCCCATTGCTAGGAGAGATGTTGCTTTTCTTTTCAGGGTACACCACACAGAGCAGATCTCATACACGAAACTGCTCTGGGCTGCTCCTGGAATAAAACAGCAAGGTCCTTCTGGGCTTTGAGTGGGACATTTCTAAAAGCTGCCTTGGTAAGTGTTAGGGAAGGGGAAAAAAAAAAAACAAACCAAAAAACACCAACCCAAATAAACAGGAAAGACAGGATTTAACATAATAAAGCGTGAACAGCAGTTGGATGTTATACCAGCATCTGCTCTAATTATGCTATGTGAGTGGTTCAACTGCATTTTGTGGTCGACTGTGCTGAAAGCCTCCCATAAGTTGAGCTGGTAGAATTCTAGATTTATTGCTATTCAAAAATCAACGGCTAAAATCAACATATATGTGTAGTTATTCATTCCAACTTGCATTGTCAGCCATAATTTTTCATCAATTTCATATCTTTTTGCCACAACAACAACATAAATTTAAAAGCTTTTTAACAATGTGACCACAGATTAAAAAAAAAGAAAATCCAAGAGAGCTATTCTATTTGATATACTGCAAACACCCTAGTTCCCAAAAGCAGATAGTTTTCAGGAGTATTACCCAACTTCTTGTGTCCAGTTCAGATTTTTCAGCCAGCAAATGAAAAATCTTCATTGTATTCTTCTACTTGCCTGAAAAAAACAACCTAAAGTGGGGAAGTTTTATTATTTTTCAGTTTTCTGAAAATATTTTGTTAATTCTTTGCTATTTGCCTAATTTTGCCTGATGTGAAAACAATCAGATCAAGACCCTTTCTGTTAGAATCACTGTTCTTTCAATTGCTCTGGTTGCTGGTAATGTCTTTGTAGAAATAAAGCACATCCAGCTGTCTGAGGTGTTTGTGAAAAAAAATTAGTTTGTCTTCTGTCTTCAACTTTACAGAGAAAACTGAGTGTATATAAACTCAGTATTCACACATATTTCAGACCCAGATAGTTCTCACAACACCTGGTAGTAGGCTCTAAAAATTATTACTGCTCATTTTTCCAGAAATGTAGCAATCTCTTCACTTTGTGATCTCCTCCTTTGCAGGGAAAAATTAAACCCAGCCTCAGTTTTCTCACAGTCACATTAAAAAAAATTAACATTTTGCGGGACTATTTAAATATTCTGTCTTGCAGAATCTGATACCCTGTTTTGCATTGATAAAATAGGCCTGTTTTACAAAAAAACTTCCCAGGAGGTTTTCATAATCCTGATCATTTCAGTATTTATCTCCAGCACTCCAAAGACACAACTGATTACTTCCAACTTGATGTCACTTGGAAGATACTGGTCTTCAGTTTCCTTTAGTCAGAAAAAGAAGGATTTGCAAACGTTACATTAACAATAATGAACAAAATCAAATCCTAAGTGATTTTGCCCTGCAGAAAGTGATGGAAGAGAAACAAATGATACTTCTGCTCAGGTCAGCACAGTCTCTAGAGATTAGTGCAAAACCAACTGATATGTGTCTGAGACAAGAAACAACAGGAATATCAACAGGTGCTTGAACTGGATCCCTGGCAGTCAGCTGCATGCACAGCATCGCTTCACTGGGTTCAAACAGTTTCCTCAGCACAACTGAATCCTTCCAGAACACCGTTTACCAAAAAGACACAAACTGAGAGTTTTGCCTGCAGCAATAGTCGGCCTTAGATACCCTCTACATTTACACCTCTACTGCAGGAAGCTACTCCAGTTCCAGATCATCATCAAGACAGAAAAACTAGATGGCCAAATACTTCGTAAGCTAGCTCTTTTTTGATTATTATTTGGAACAAATACGCAAATTACGGAATTTCAAGTAGAAGTAAATGTTCTCATACTGCAGAGCACGCACTAAAATATGTGCACGCGCCATCACAAGATTTGCTTCTTTACAAATATGGCTGAACTTGTTTCCATAATGGTTTGTGTTTGTTCTTTTCCCTCTTCACATTTAGTTGATGTAAATTGTAGGTTTCGTGTGCTCTGAAATGATGTTCACTTCATCAGCATTTCAGCACTATTTTATCTGTATATAAAGATCCATCCTCACCCCTAAAACTCTTCTTCATATTTTTTACCTCAGATTCTTTATGCTCGGTGCAATACTCTTCCAGTGACTTCCTCCTCTGACTCATCCCCATGAACTAGCACAGCAATTTTGTGTGCCACTCAAGCAGGTTCTGCACATGTCTGGTGTTGCATCACTCCCTGTTGGGATGATTTAACAGCACAGCATTGCAAGGTAACCAAGATCATCACGACAAGGTTTTGAAAGAAAAGGGCAAGTACCCAAACTTGCTTGCACTTACCATTTTTAACACCTTTTCAAACTAAAGAAATTTATCCACCAATATTTGTGAATTTAAACAGAGCTACGCTCTGGCTACACTAAATAAAGGAAATACTGTCCTTGCTTTGTGAGTTAAAGAATAATCTAATTCTTGTGTGCTATGATGGTTCCCAGGGACTGCTGGCTGTCTGGGTAGACTTAAACCAGCCTGAACGTCCTGCTGAGGATCAGTGAAGTGCAAAGCTGACCTGGCCACAATTGTGTTGAGTGCTTCTTGGCTACAATTCAATACAAGACTCTATCTCCTCTTAGTGCACGGGTCATATCCTCAAGGCTGCTCTGATGATTGATACAGACATCTGTCAGCATCTCCGGCCTAAATGCCTGACAGGAAAAGTCAATACTCACGATCATGAAATCACACAGAAGTGACAAAGTGAGCAAAACGTATTTCTTACACAAGGTGAGACTTCACACCTCTGTTAATCCTTCAGAACCACTTGCAGGGATTTTTCCAGGTGAAGACATGAGTTTGATAACAGGTGTGAAGCAGACAATTTTACACTGACATTACTGACAAAGCAACTTTGTATCTACCTTGCTTAAAACTGGCCTTTGGAAGTCTCCAATAAAGAGAAGAATGGAATATTGGGAAATACATACTGATGGTAACACAGCGGGATTTTAGTTCTGTCATCTTCTCCCTCTTCTACAAATTTATTGGTCAGTTCAAACACAGTATTGACATTAGATCTACATGTGAGGTGCTGGGCAATCAGAAGGAGTTTAAGCTTTAGATGGAGGTGCACAAATATTTGTCACAGGTGACTTGTTTTATTTCCTCTGTAACAGCAATCCAAAAATTCCAATTTAAATGTCTCCTTACACAGGGGAAAAGAGCAGAGGCAAAACTGCAGGATGACAAGGCAATCTTCCCACTCAGTAAACAATAAACAATACCATGCCCCTTATATGCATTTAGCCAAGATGGAGTTCACTGGTTGCATTGGTGTAGATGGCAAAGGGAGGGCTGGAATTTTGAAACACAGACTTCCCTTTGCTGAAGGGAAGCAAACTTTGTGCCAAAACTGTGTTGGATGGTACTTGCAGGAGGCATCATGTGTTATTATTTGGACATGAAGTCATGGGTCAAACATGCATCTTCTCTCACTGAGTAAGAAACAAAAGCCACAGCCTTGTGAATCCCAGTACCCAGACTGCCCCACATAACACAAAGCATGAAATACCTCAGCCAGGCACAGGTCTGCTTCACAAATACATCTGTAAGCAGAGATGCCACAAGATGCTGTGCGAACATTTCAGGAGAGCAATCCTCACGAAATCCCCAGAGATCCAACCCCAGCACTCACTGCAGTAAACGTGTGTGACGGCAGTTGCACTCTTCATTCTTTAGTTTTTGTCAGAAAATGCAAGCAGGTGGCACGAGCAAAGGTGTGTGGGAGCACAGAGGACACACACTGCCTGCACTGGAGATAGTAAAGTAAGAGAAGGTCAACCAACAGTGTGATTTGCCAACACACTTGCACATCTTTGGGCAGAGGTGTAGTAAAAAGAACAAAAGCATTATGGTACTTTTCAACTTTTTCTTTAAAAAGAAACCCAATCATACCAAGGAAATATCCCACCAGATAACCAAAAGGTTACTCGACAATAACTTCAGTTCTCACTCTGGCACACTAGTCATTCCCAGTCCTCCAGGAATCTGCTGTATTGCTCTTCGGAGAGTTCTCGGAGTCCCAGCACACCAATGGAAGGTGGTTAAGTTACACAAAAATCTCTGCAGTGTTGCTTAGGAGCCAATCTTTGGAGTCTATAATGAAAATCAACATCTGTGCATTCCAGAGACTTTGAACTTCAGGTGTTTCACACTTCCTGCTACTCAATTTATGGAAAATGCAAATGAAAGTAAAGCAGATAAATGTTCTTTAACAACGGGAGGGTTTTGTTGTGTTTGAAATCACATTGTTCTGAGGGAGCGGATTAATTTAGCCACTACCCAGGATACCAAAGGTTATGCTCATAGTGGAGACAAAATAGAACCTGCATGTATTTTGATAAGGTTACATCATCAGGACAACAATAAAACCAGCCTGCCATTTCTGTGCAGACCACTCTTCAAGCAGGAGGTGTCTTGTACTCCCCCTTAATAATGAATCAGGCTGAATGACATTTGAAATGGCAATAATTTCCCCAGGAGATGCAGTTGCAATCTTAGTATTTTCTGTTCTTGCTCTTGATCTGATTTCTCTTATCCACGGTATGAGGCAGCTGAGTATAATGCAGGAAACATTATCAGCAACAATGCTACAATTAATGCTGAAAGAAAATGAATATTTGTCTACAGAAGAATAGGTTTTAGAATACCTAGGGGAACTACTGTACTTTGAAAATGGAGACGTTTTGTGTGTTTATTGAAATGCACTCATATTTCTGTGGTTATACTCTGACTCGTTAACCATATCTAGGTAATAAGTGCATAGGCAGTTTTTACTGTCCTGTATTAAAGCTGTTTACGGAATGCTAAGTACTTGAGGCCTATTCAGAAAACAGTCTGTTTTGGCTGTAATCCATCTACATGTTTCCACACCTCACTTCTTCCATTATTAAGTCTAAGAACTTGAAAGGTCATGACCATTTCTCTCTGATTCAGAGCTGCAACTGTAGAGGACAACCCAATGTGAAAATGAGTCCTACAGCAGCAATGCAGTACCAAATCATGGAAACAGAGTTTTGTGCTCTGTTATTGTTGGATATGAAGGTGGATAGACACGGTGGTTTCCCGTCTTTTCTATCTCGGGGTTCCTTCTTTTCCAGTATTTAAATGCCAGAAAGTCTAACAAGTGTGCCATTCAGCTCCCTGAAAAGATGAGATAAAGAAACAGAAGCTGTCAGAACATCCAAGCCTGCAACCAAGGCCCAAACTGAAAGGTGCTATTAATAGAGAGAAATAAGCAACTAGACTTCAAACAGCTCTGGACACAATAAGGCTTTAGAGCAAGCTAATGCCCCCTTGACCATCTGCATCTCATCAATCAGGTCATCCAAGAAAAAGATCTATAAATAACCTATCTGACCAATTCTGAAAAGGCTTTTGATGCAACCCCTCGTAAGTGCAAATGGCCACATTCAGACCACCTTACTTGCGAGCACAAGAGTCATTTGTCCCTTCAAAGCAGCTGGTTGGTCAAAAATCTGTCATGCTCACATTTGACTGCATCCACTGAACAGCACAAACAACAAACGACAGTGAGCCAGCTGCAATCCCTCACCGAGACCTGCGAGCACCAGCAGAAGAGCACAGGTCTTGCCCCAGAAGGTCCGTTTTCTCTGGCTGGAGCGAGGTAAGTTGTCCCACGTAGCTCAAATACAGTATAGCCACATAGTTTCCTTTTTGTCCCCTTAATTTGCTATATGAGGACTTACCATTTGAATGATCCCAGACAAAAGAAAGGCCCAGCTGCTCTAGGGAGCAGCCCCTCAACATCTGGAGCATGGCTCTGAAGCACAGAGCTAGGCCAAAATAATGACAATGCTGAGTTTGGTTTTAGTGAGTTCTTGTAATGAGCCCTGTCATCCAACCCAAAAATTCAGTCTGAGTCCTCAAATCCAGCATCTCCTTTGCCTAATATGAACACTGAGGATCACCCCATCCCTTCTCCCCCAGGCCCCACCAGACCAAGTCATACTCCCCAAACCTACAGGCAGTTCTTATCGACATCCTGGAGTTGTGGGTCCAGCACTGACAGTCTGAGAACTGCCCAAGACCCTGGAGTACAAGAACGTGATCAAAATCCTCTCTGACATTCTTCAGGAATTCCTAAGGAGGTCTTTAATAATATAGCCCTCAGGTTAAATAAATATCTTTGATCAACAGGGCATAGTTATTTATTATCTATTTACTTCTATGCAAGAAATACAGGTCACTGCTCAACCAGGCACTGTCACATTCGTTTTTAACTCATCTGGAGACAAGTCCTTATTTATTGCAAATGATCATAATCCCATTGGCTTCAATAGAGTTTCATGAGCTGAAGTCATCAGCTAATCCATATCATAGTTACTAACTGATGATCTTTCTCAAGCAATTAAAGCCGTGTCCCTCAGATGACATATGGATCCCTATAAAGAATTCAGAGTTTACATGGGGGATCTGTGGTTCCTCAAAGCATTATGTGAAGATAATGAAAATCTGAGAATATTTACTCCATAAATAATTACTTTGGCTTAAATGTTTTTCGCAAAGCCTAAACACATTCAGCATTGATTCGGTTTGTTTTCAGTAATAATCACCATCTTGATTTTCAGTGGATTTATCCTGGTTCACCAGTGTGCTCCACCTATGGATCTGCTCCACACGGTCCCTTCCATTTTAGTGGCTGAGCTGATACAGTTTTCTTTCTTATTTGCTGTAGGGTTTTTTTTTTCCTATCCTCATGAGCTAAAATAATAATGAAACTCTACTTAATGCTTGTATTGTTTTCCAAAGACTACTTTTCGCTGAAGTAAGTGTGGGGACAGATTTTTTTTTTTTAAGGAAATAATACTGTTTACTACTAAAAATATTTAATCATAATTACATTAAGAAACATACATAAAAGCTAAGTAATAAAATAAAATGAGTTGGAGAACACAAAGGGGGGGGGAAGACAGAAAGGATTAAGTAGAGTCATATAAGGAATAGATTCTATTTAATGAAAATTTCCACAGTGTTCAACATTTTTATTATGGTTAATAGCACTGTGCTTCATTTTGTCTGCAGTAATTGTGTATCCTTAATGAATGGGCACTCTTATTTCCCCATTGAGCACTGACAGAAATTAATAAACCTAATTCTGTAGGTTTAAGTTTAATTCTAGTGAAATATATAAAGCAGTTACATTTTCACTTAGCTACTAACTGGAATAGAAATGGGTTTAAGCTTTTCAGCAGCTTAATAGGGAACAAATTGGGTTTTCTTTTATTTCTTTTTTTTTTTCTCCTTCAGTACTTGGGCCTATTTTTGTTGCTGTGTGCAAGAAAGGACATGTCATGGCTGGTGAGGCTGAACCAAGCCTACAGTGAATGTTGTTGAATTATTTTTTTTAGTATGATTACTAGACTTTGTGCCAGCCTTGTTGTTAATGATTGGTAAAGACCATCTCCTTGGTTTACACTTTGATAGAGATCAGGAGCCACAGGAAACTTCAGACTGCCATCCAGAAAGCTCAGCTCTCACAGCACTCTGAAGACAAGCTTCCAGCTTCATTCCTCACCTGGTCAGGCCAGGTTGCAAACACAGAAATAATCTGGATCTGAGCAAGAATTGGGTGAAGAATTGGGTGATTTCCTGCCTTCCACCAAATTTCAGAAGAAACAGAGGAGTCCCACCTGGAATGTTATGCTTTGGGTGTACACAGCCACATCCCATGAACAAAATCCACACATCTTCCCAGCACAGTACCTCAGCCCTGAGCCCAGCACGTAACACAGGACACCTTCATACAGCTTAGACCCCACAGTGTAAAACATTGCTCAATCTCTGCAGTGTTCCCTTGCTAGCAGAGGGTTGGGTGTAACAGTTCAAAACTGATCCTGAAGTGACTTTGCAGGAAGGTAACGAACTCAAAGGCACAATCTGGAATTTGAGGCAGAATTTGACGGTGAGACTCTGAGGTGCAGCGTTCTGCTGCTGCTGAGACCCAGGCAGTGAAACTAATGTGGGCCTTGTTTCTTTCTGGATTAGCAGTTTTTAAAAGAAACTCCAGGTGCTGAAGGGAACCGTTTTAAGAGGCACCACTGAGTGCCTGAAGGACTTGGCATGTTCACTTTTGAAAGAACCAATATTGCGACCACAGGTGGGCAACAGTGAGACAATCACTTTCTAAAATACATCATTTTAGAAACAAGAATAGAAACATCAGTCTGGCATCATGACAAAAGTGTTCTTTGGGGAATAATTATATGGATTCTTTGTATCCTACAGTTTCATTTTAGAGTGGGCCAAATCCCCAGCTGGTTTAGATCAGCAGCTGATTTACTCCAGCTAAAATCCTGGCCTGGTATTTCATTTCTGTTATTACCTTATCTTTTACAGTCCCCACTGTCCTAATTTATCATCTGTGTTAGAAATCGCAGGAGCACAGTAAGGGGTAACCACAAACAAAGGAGCAAAGACAGGGAAAACCCAAGATTAGAGTAGAGCCACGTCACAGACTGTTCTGTGCCCCCATCTGTCCATTTTGCCAGACCATGGGACCGAAATACAGTTAAATCATATGTAAGGATGTGGAGGAGGTGGTGAGAAGACAGCCAGAGGCAGGAATCAGGCAAGAGGAGGGTTTTGAAGTCCTTACATGAGGAGACGTAGGAGGGCAACGGGAGAGAAGATGAAGCTGGTGGTGGAGGAGGCTGGACTGTGCAGAAGCCACAGCAGAGGACACGAGGCCTGGGCAGGGTCAGCCTGGGAGCTGGGCAGATCCTCTGTTCCTGCTTCCACTTTGGGTTTGACAAGATATACCTACCCAGCTGCAAACCCAAAGCAAGGTCAAATAACCCCAGGTAAGCAAAGAAAACCACTGCAAAGAAAGTTAAAGAGCAACCTTTAGGACTTCCTCCTTCTCTTTAGAGTATAGCACACGGGGCTGGAATCGACTCTGAATTCAAGAGGAGTTGTTCCAGAGGGAAATGAAGTAATATGCACGTCCTCCCAAAAGCAGGTTTTTCCCATGCACCCCCTCCCCAGGAAGGGGCAGCTGCAAAAGCCTGCCCTGAGCTGGCTCTGCCAGTTCCTCCCTGTTCTGTAAGCCTGGAAGTTAAATATTTTGTGAGAGATTAGTGTTGAAAAGAAACAAACACTTACTAAGCAGCAACAGGTAACACCCTGTAAGGCAACATATCCCTGTGCCTCGTCCTGCTCACACAGCCCCAATCCCACATGTGCTGCTCACGGGAATGAGAAGGGTAAGGCAGGGAATTCAGGAGTGCTCTGCACAGCCACTTAGGGCTACCTGCTACCACACCTGGGTGAAATCATGCGGCTTAACACTGACTAGTCTAGATCCTGGGCCCAGGGAGGGTAACTGTGGAAAGATCCAAAGCTCTGCAAACGGCCATCAGTATTGCAGGGAGGGCTGAAGGGAGATGCCAGGCATTTAGCCACAGACTTCACTCCAAGGATGTGCTGCTCAGTCTGGAGGGAAGTGTCCTAACCATGAAAGAGCTGAGCAGCAAGAAGTGGTAACAACAACTTTCTCAGGAAAACCATGTAGAAAAAAAATTTACTTTTCCCAAAGAGTACCTGCCTAGCATCTGCTGCCTAGAGAAAAACATTTTAGGTTTTAGGCATAATTTTTTTTCAGATGCTTTCACACCATGATGATTTAATTATTTTTCCCTGATCAGCTAAACAGCTATTTGGTTAATGACAAATAGCTAACAGCTTCACTATAATAATCCATATATGAAAGTTGAGGTTACATCCTTCACTTAGTCAAAGAAATGCATTTTCCTGCCCCTTTCCCATCACTGCTCCCATTAGTAGCAGACTAATAAAGATGTCCTGCTGCACCAGCCACCCTGTTAAGAAACAGGGTTGAATTTCCACCCATTTTTTGTAATGGAAAACTAGCAGGCCTGTACCTCTGCTGTTTACCTACTTCACTGGTGTCCCAGAGGACATACAGAAGTTTAATTTGGAGACCATACACATATAAGTTATTATTATAAACTGGGGTTTCATACTTGAAACCTAACATGCCATGTTCTATTTAGAGGACTGAAGGAACAGCACAGGTGCAGTGGAGACTGGATCTAGTAGCTGAAATTCAAGTTTGTGCACTGTGACTGATTTGCCATCACTGACAGGACCTGACAAAGAAAACACTGGCTCCTGTTCCAGAGCTGCACCTCCTCAAGATCTCTGCAATTATATGAAATTAATCTCTCTTCCTTTCTTTGGACAATACTGCTGTTTCCCCAAGGCTGTATTTCAATCCATGTCCTACACATTTCCCAAGCAATGGAATATTGACATGCAAATCTGACAGGTGTACTCCTTGGTGTGCCACATTTACAATCTGCCCCTACATGTTGCAGATCAAATTCCACCACCTAATATACAATTTTCACCCTCCTGATTACACCAACACCCAACACCCGCAGGAGACAGCTCTCCTGCAGCCATGAGGCTTCTCTCAAGAGTGAACTACCTGCTCCAGACATGGCTGGGGGAATGGTGCATCACCTCCTTCCCTCCTGAACTTTTAAATCAACTTTAATCACAGCAAAACTCCCAGGCACGTGTGTCAGCAGTGCTGTGAAGCTGTAGAGGACCATGCTCCTGGGGCAACTATGCACAGCACTGGTGACACAAGTAAAATGGAGGGGACCTGAGTTTGAGCAGAAGCAATGTCTGCCCCCAAATGCATGTAATGACATCATAATTACAGAGGGAGCCAGAAGACATTGAGAAAGGTAGGAGGAAGAAGAGGAGACAGGCAAGGGGAAAAAAAAAAGAGGGAAATGAGAAAGGAATATTGTCTCAAGTCATCACAGAGAATTAGTCCATTAGGATAATATGTTTTTTCTTTCTGGAGCTCTTGGATCACATCTCTGCAGCTCAAGGAATGGCTTGTTCTCCACTGCAGTATCAGCTCCTTTGACCAAGGTAGGAACAGCGAACTCAGACTTCAGCATGAGCCTTACCCAGCTCTCTTTGCACAGAAGAAATACAATTAAGGTGCGTGGCTCTAAAAGCAGAAGGATGAACGTGGATAATACTGGTTGAGCACTGAGAGGTGGAAGAAGTATTTGACCTGTTTTCCTCCCCCATGCATGCTACAAGCCACGAACTACGTAAGCCACAAGCACCACTGGATCCAGACTTTGGAATCCTAGATGATTATGTTTATACTCTTTTTGGACCTTTTGTTTCTTTTTTTTTGTTTTTTTTTCACTAAATGTAAATAGAAATTGATGTTTAACTCCAGGAGCACTTGAGGACATGCCATGAAGGCTATAGTCTGCTACCGTTCCCAGAACAACATATTTCAAGGAGGGAACAAAATTATCAGTGAGGCAGCCTGACATGAGACAGTCTGGAGGCCCCACATTTGGTTTAGGGTTCATGACAACAATAATTAGCCAGGATTAATCATCATAATGTTTTTTAAAATTTAACTTGCAAGTGCAAACCAGTTAGCTCAGGAATTCTGCCACAAAATTTTTAGCTCCAGTGGAGTCCACAGTGATCACACTAAAAGCCTCAACTCTTCTATTAATCTTCAGTGATTTAAATAAAATAACTTGGTGGGACACTATTGATTCATAGGAGATAGGTGTCCGTACAAACCATATGCATTTTATACCATAGCATTTTCCATGGAAGTCACAGATTGCCATGGAGACTAAATCTTGCCTTCAGCCATATTTGTAAACTCACTTCAAAACAGAAAGAACCTTGGCAAATATGCCCTTAGCTGTACTAACCCCGATTACGAGAGATTTTGAAATTTCCATAACTGAGAAGCTGAGAATCCAAGGTGTTATTCAGGGAATACCTGGGACATGGGATACTGTAATAGGCAGAGTGGCACCATGTGGATCACGAGACCAGACCAACACTGCCCAACTGCATGAGTCACCTGGTCCAAGTGGTGACTTCATATTTAACAATAATTCCCAATAGACCTTTCTTCCTTGAACACCTTCAACTGCTGCATGAATGCAGAAGTTGTTGCTCTTAATTGTACAGCAGAGCCCACACCAGGACCATCACGAGAGGCTGTGAACACAAACCTCTCCTGGGATCAATGGCAGCTGATGGCAGGGCACTTCAGCACAAAAAAAGTGGCCTCTCTTATGTTCACCCCAATCTCATTTTATTCCCTGCCACCAAGTCTGCATTTTATTAAAGCAGAGGAAATATTCAAGTCTTCTTTACGCAAAGACTCCTCTGCATAAGAAGGAAACTTGTGGTGTTCAATTTAAATTCTTACATTAGACAACAGTCTTCCAGGTATAAACACAGATGTCCATGCTAACACTGAAAGTCACTTAGATTAGATTAAACAAATAGTCAACATCAACCACTACTAGGCACTTCAAGTCTGAGCAAGTAAACTCTTATTTTAATGAATCATTGGGTCCTTTTAATCAGTTAAGTGGCCTAGCACAGGAATGTCTGCCGTTCCTTTTGGGTTCAGGAGTTTCCCTACCTGCACTCATTGCTACCAAAATAATCCCCCCGCTCCACCCAGCTATCAGACCCTAATTTGTCAAAATCCCTGAACCAGAAAGTGAACTTTAGTGGGTGACAAGCCCTTTGGAAACTGAAGGATGACTCATGATCCTAAACTTGTGCTGCTGGCTTTGTATTCTTTGTCATTGATAGGCAATTTTAATGACGGAGATGAAAATTACACAAAGCACTGAATAACGCTCAATAAATGATTGCCAGTGTCCTACACCAGCATTTCCCAAATAAAAAAAAATGTATTTGAAGCACCAGGGGCTTATTAATTCACTGGCTGTTACTTTACCTTACCATGGGATAAGCTGGAGCAGAGGTGTAAGGAAGAATCTCAGCTTCTGTTATTAAACTGTCTGGAAGTGGAAGTGTCCCAGAGGAGGGCACTTCGTTCCCCACACCCACTTATGTATATACACACCTTATGTGGCATGTGTTCAAAGCCTCTGTTCACAAATGGGATGTTGGCACAACTGGGAACGTGCAGCCTCTTCCTAATTCAGGTTCTGTCACTTGTGTTGTCCCTCAAACTTTTGAAGGTCTTTGCTCCATCTGGGAGAAGCTGTGGAGAGACAGACAAAAAGGAGCTCCAGAATGAAAATCACCATGCAAGGAACGAAACAAAAGAAATGTGAACGCACCAGGAATAGAAAGGCATGGCAGGGAACAGCAAGAGGATGCACCGTTCTCTCCTTCTTCCAGAGTTTCATGAAGGTTGTTGTTTTGTTCCTCATCTTTATCCCTGAAAAAGCAAAGAACTTCTGTATCATAAAACATAATACTATTAAAAATATAACTGATAGAGCTTGGAAAGATGTGAAATACAGTATGAGATACACAATTGAGAGCTTCTCTTGGGGATGGAAGGTCATAAGGGCCTTTAAGGTACTTGAGTTTTAAAAATATCTAAAATTTCTCTTCTTCAGCCCTCAGCTAAGGTTTCCACAACCCCGCGCCTCGCTGATGACAGAGGATTCAAGGCGCACAAAGGTGTTCACAGGGGGATGAATCCCTAGAGGAGCATGGCCATGGATATCTCAGAAAACAGAAAAGGTTCTAGAAATAGAGTTTTTTGAACCACTGTACATTTAATGCCAAAAAAAAAAAAAAAGCAGAAAGGAGGAAAAGTACAACAGAATTAAGTGATATTTCTGTCAAATAATACCAACAAAGGTCCAGGAGATGTTTCTGATTTCCTGCATGGCCTCAGTCAGGACATTTCCCTCACCCCTTTTCCCATCATTAAAACCAAGGGAAATGCATAACACAAGTGCAAAGAATTCCTCAATCATTAGCACTGGTTAGGGCTGAAATTTCCCCTTTTCAGGAAGAAGTGAGCTGTGGAAAAGCTTAAAAAGAGGGTTATATTTTAATCACATTTTAAAAAAAGGAAACGGCAGGCAGGCTATCTATTCAGTGGGAACGCAACAAAAAAAACAATTGTCTTACAAGGGCAATTGAAAATCAAAGTGAATGAGTATTTATAGCAACTGAACTGTTTAAAACAACAAACTGAAACTGCAACACCAACTACTTCACAAAGTCATATTCTTGAAGAAGGGGGGAAAAAAAAAAGATCAAAGATCTGCAGGCAGCCAGCTCTGCATACAAGTGGCTTTATCAGCTCTTGGCTGTGTTAAAGGGAGTCAGGCATCCTGAAAGAGAAAGCATTTAATGAGGTGATGAACAACACTTTCTTGGCCTTAATTATAAGGATAGGACTAAGCAACAATAATTGCAGGATAAATTATTGTCAAGAGATATTTCCAAACAACAACAAAAAAAACCCATGTCATTATCAAACAATTATTTTAAGTCTCATTTACATATAAAAAAGAATAAATGGAATAGTCCTTTTTTTCTTTTCCATTTGTGGGGGTGGTGGAAATTTTCAGGGTGGTGCATGGGAATTAGACGCACTACACCCAATATTGCTAATGACAGATTAATTCTCTGCAGATCACTCTGGGAATTGTACATTTGTATCCAAGAGCAGAATTCAACACAAGAAAAACTCAGATCTCTGTGATGTGCCCCCAAAGAATCACATGTATTTAATAATAGGAACAGAAGACCAACTTCCTTACAAAGTAGCTTTCGAACGCAACGGCAGAAAAGTTCCATTTAGGACAGAGAGAATTAAGCTTTAGGTGTAGTAAAGTAGATGTGCACATAAGCTGCTCAGACCTTATCAGATGAGCCTTTTAAAAGCTCAGATAAAAGAAATGAGATGCATACAGTAGCCTTGAGTCAAATAGGCTTTCAGGAGCCAACAAGTGTATGTCATACGAATAGAGACAAAATGAGATCATGGCAGTTGCTCTGGGGCATTTATCTCAACACCACTTTGTGCCTACAGCTCCCAAGCAGTGGAAGATCAGGAGGTTTTTGGCATTAGGAGTGGTGCAGAGCCAGGTCGTCTACTTTCCCACATTAGCAAAGGGAGCAAAGTACCAGGCAGATGTTCAAAACGGTTCCTGCTTAGCTTTTAAAGCAAACAGCCACATTTGCCAAAGAGCCCAGAAGAATACTCGTTGCCATGGGTTTCTGAACTTTGTTTTTTTAATCCAGCTGCTTGAATTTGCCATTACCAACTAGTCATTCTGGGTGGCTAAACCAAAGTCCTGATGAAAAGGTGGATTTTTTTTCAGAAGCTGGGGGAGTTTGTCTCATGGAAAAGAGGGTCCCTTAAAATTGTTTTTAGTTATCCCTCAAAAAGCTGGTTGTACCAAAGAACTGGTTGCTTTGAAAAACAGCAATCTTTCTGTCATGTATATGTACTTAAGATAAATTAAATATATACAGTGGTTGTGAATAGAGTACCCACAAGGAAACCAAATAAAATACGGTTATGAGATTTTAATGTCTTGCACGTATTTTGGTACGTGACTTACCCACAAACAATGATGATCAGTTATGCTTAGAACAGACTAGCATACTATCATTTGAAAAAACACAATTAGACATCTCATTTCTTTCACACACACACAAAAAAACCCCCCAGTATTACACAAAGCTGGGTATCACCAACATTTTTGCTTTGGTTTAATCCAGACAATGGGGGCAGTGATAAGTATTAATGTTCAAGGAAAGCTTATTTTATTTCTGTTTCAAAACTCTGATAGATTTAGCCAACTACTTGAAACATCTGACACTTTTTTCTAGAAAACGAAAATTCATCAGTGCCTTTTTACCACTAAATTATGACAGCAAAAGCACAATTTGGGCAACATAGGCTCTATTTGTGCCTGTTTTATCAGGTACTAGAGAGCCAAAACCCGATTTTCAAACTGGATAAAGACAAACACATTTTAGACATTTCACCCATTAGTAAACAAAATGTAAAATCCATTGCATAAATCAGACAAGTAATTTTCCACTTTATTTCAGAGATATTTTGAAGTCCACAGACTACTCCAAAGGAATATACACAGAAATACGGCAAGAGCAGTATTCAGTAGGCTTGCATTTGCTGTACTTAAGTCTGTCAGATCTATAAGAAAGGCTCCATTAACTTAAAGCACTTCTCAAACACATGGCCCCAGCTCACAGCACACACAAATGGGTGTGTAAGGTGCAAACAACTGAGAAAAAAGTCCTGATATTCTATAAATGCTTATAGAGCTACCAGGTAATAAGACACAGGCAGTTTAATCAAAAGTCAGTAATTTCCAAGATTCTGGCCAAATCAGTGGGATGTGATTCATATTCTAGATACTCATTACTTACAACTGTGATGATTTTAGTGTCAAGACAGAATAAATATGTATTTCTTTCTACTACTTTGCTTACTGACATGAGATGGCACACGAGCAGCTTCATTTCTGCCCTTATTGTGCTCATTGTAAATTAAAGCCTTGGCTCGCAAAATACAGAGAAATGCACAGTTCTTATTTCAAAAGCTCCCTCTAGCTTCTCCTAACTGTTCATTACCAGAGTTTTCCTGATGATCTGCTAGAAAAAGCAGCTTAGAGTCAAAGGTGGTCTCATCAGTCTTAGAGAAACACAAGCGCATATTGTATAACCAATTTCAAGTAGGTTTTTAATTTGTAAAAGCCACACAGTTAAAATGACGTTAAAAACCCACCCCCTTCTTTTGATTCAAGATCAAAGAGATTTTTAGAAAAGTGACATAACCCTTAGATGTCCCAGAAAACCACATTTGCCACAATTAACCAGCTTCAGTCTCCAAGCCTCAGACACACAGAGGAGCTGGAACGGCATGTTCGGAGCAGCGAGGTTTTATTGCAGTTGCGGGCACGTCTGGAATAAACAAGCACAGGTCAAGTTCCCCACGGCTTCATTCCAGCCTACGACAACCAGGGGCAGATGGTCAAAGGGAGCTCAAAATGACTGATCTGGGATTGCATCACCGGGTCTCAAGGCGGGGCAAATCAGCACAGCTCTCCTGAACCCGCTGCGGTCCCACTGATTCACGCCAGGGAGCATCTGATCCATCAAAGCCAAACACAGTGGAGGCCAGTGACACTGCACAGGTGAAGTGCTCAGACGCAGTGGTACGGATGCTTCTTTTCACCCAGGGACAAACTGAACCCTCTGGAGACTGCCCTGGGGTCTGACATAATAGAAGCAGAAATAAATACCAGGAAATGACTGAGATTGTATAGAAAGAGGAATTAAGGAGGCAGGAAATTCGAAGTAGGCTCTACCTGCAAGCCTCCCCTGAGTACTCTCAGCCAGAAGGCTACCTCAGCAATCCTGCATACAATGTCTTCTGATAAAACTTGAACCAAGGTGGTTGAACAAGGTACCTGGTTTCAGAGATGCCTAAGGTGTACTCATTCCTTACCATAAAGCTATTAAAGAGCAAATAGATGCCACCACATGTATTCCAGAAAGAAGAAGTGAGAAACCTGTAAGAGAAAGGTGATGCTTTAAAATTATCTTCATTATAAAAGAAAAAAAAAGAGTTTGCCCTGGATTATCCATGACAGTTGTGTTTAAACAACGAAGGATGGCTTTAGCTGCAATGGCTGCATGTCAGCAGAACAGAAGAGGACACTGAAAGTGTGGAAGAAGAGTGTAGCACAAATGCACATCTAACACTGTTCATGGCTTCTGGGCCAAACCAGCACCATGAGCAGCCACCTTCACTGCCCTCAGGTACCAGGCTGAATCCCAGCATGTAGAGCACACAGGGAGAGCACACACGCAAGAACATATCACAGGGATCAGTCCCAGCATTGCCAATCCAAACTGGGTAGGAGCCTCACTCCTACTGATAATTCCCTTTTATCTTCAGCAGTAGAGCACATGCTTTTAGAGCCAAAGTCCAGTTCTACTGTTATGGGCGTATGAATAGGAAAGATTGTGGCCACTTAGAGAACATATACGTAACCTTCTATAGTACCCTCTGTTCCTGCAGCACATACAGTCCTTACTATAGATATCAGATCAAATAGAGACATATCAATCCAGCAGCTGCTACTGCCCACTCAACCACCACCCAGGGATTGGACGAGAAACACAGATACCTTTAGAAGTAAAAGGAAATAAAGGGGAATTTCAGTTATATGGCAGATTATCACCAGAGGAACTAAGGCCCACATCTTGTGAAATGCTGATATAGATGAGTAGCAAATAATGCACAATCTCCCATATTCTTTTCATATATTTTAACTTCATCCTATCTTTATGCACTTTTTCAGAGATCTAAGATTTCACAGCATTAAAGCACTCTGTGTGCTACTGGAAGGGATAAAAAGACACATTATGAGTTTAAAAACTGAGAATTTCATGGGAGAGTTAAAATTGTCACTAAGGGCACACCAGAAAGAATTACTGATTTTTCAGACTGCTCTGACATCAAAGGATTAAATAAGAAAACCAAAGTCTTTTATAAACTCAAGCAAACGTACAGACAATGTCAAAGCTATTTGGTCACAAATTGGAGCCATCATTTTCACTTTGAAGGCCTGCACAAGAAGCTATTCTGCACTGGAACTGCCACAGAAATTGAAGGGAGAAAATGAATGGGACAAGGGAAATATGGACTTACAGTTCTGAAAGAGTGTAAAGTGCTATGTAGAAGCAATATTTATATGAGACACCTGAATGCTAAAGACTTTATTATTGCCCATCACTGCCTGTGATATATGGGCTGTGGTTGTCACACACACAGAAGGACAAACCTGAGTTGGATTGTCCTCTGTAGAATGAAACTGTTTGTCCCTTACAGGCAGTTACAGCTCCTTCTCCTCATCACTGGAGTGATCTCACACCCCTCTTTGTTCAGTGGCTATTCATGGCTGCAGGAGAGGGTCCCTCACCTAACAGAGCTGGTAATAGAGCACAAATTGTGAAAACATCAAGTCCCTATTCTGAAATATGCAGAGGACTGAAACCAAACTGGACAGTGAGTCAACAACAAAAGCAGATCAGAACAGTCTCAGTTTGTCTTGACTTTGTAAATTGCTCTAACTGGAGACTTGTATAAAGACCTCCTGCCAGCCTAAATTCGGTGGGCTCACTTGGAGAGGAAGCTCTGACGCTCCCACCTGAGACAGATTCAGACCTTCAGCTTCTGCAAGATGACCTGCACCAGCAATCCCCACTCGTATCTCTCAGTCTTCACTGTTTTCATAGCAAATTACATAGTTTTGCCCCAGTACATTACAGTTAGTACTGCAGTTATTTACAATGCCTCATAATCATGAAGACAACAAAAGCTCTGTTAGAAGAGAGGAGATGGAAGAGGAAACTCATGCTCTGACTTCAACAGAACTGACAAACCTCTGGTATCAGGAGCGCCATGGAAGAAGCCGTTGGCAGGAGTAAGTAGCCATGAATCTATGCCACCTGACACCAGGACTCAGTATCAAATCCATCTGTACACACAAATATCCAGAAAATTTCTTCTCTAACTAGAGAAAGCAGTGGGTTCACTTAACTGATTACATTCCCTAGAAGTCTCCCAGCATTGGTCTTTTAATGTGTTCCTCTCTAAAAACATTTGCTGTATGTATATATTTCCATTTTCCTTGAGATTTCAAAAGAGTTGGCATTGTTATCTTTGAATATTGCTAGTTAATTGTGGGCGAGAAAAGACAAATTATGAGCAGGGGAACTGTTCTGGGAGGATTTAGTGTATTTGAATAATTTAGACCCCTGCCGTTAACGTGACAGGATTGTTTTTCTCTTGCAGTAGCCTGCTGCTACAAGAATTAAAACTGTCATGGCAGGCTACAGCTTGGGCTAGGCCTTAGTAATGAGCTTTATCAGTCAATAAATGATTTTATGCAGCAAATTAAACTGTAAATTTGGTTTAGGTGGTAAATATTTAGAGAATAAAGATATCCAGCTAATGAGGAGGACTGGGTGGGGGGAAAAATGTAATGCAAATGTCAATCCTTTAAATCTTTGGTAGGCTAAAGCTTTGCAGAAAGTTTACTGCTACTGCCTCCTTTGTTTTTCTTATCTTTTTTTTTTTTGGTCTTTGTAAACAGCAAGTGAACACTATCTCAGTTGTATTTACAGATGCTGGAGAAGGAGGGAAAAACTTCTGTGGGGTATGATGGGGTCACAATTCCATGCACTCGCTTGACTCTGGGATTGAGGCATTAAATGGCCTCACGTTGAAAGCACGTGTGCAAGAGAGACATGGTACGTTGCTCCTGGCTCTAGTCCCTGCCTCTAAATCCAGCTCACGTGAAAAGACATGTTTGGTCCTCAGCTTGCAGCAAAAGGGAGCGGGAGCAGCAGCAGCAATCAGCACAGGCACCCAGTTTAAAACATTCCCCTTTCAAACAGGAGCCCACTTCTGACAAGGTGACCTTTCAGCTCCCGAGTTTGCCTCTCCCTCCCGGCTCACCCAGACCCTGCACTGCTCTGTGGCCCACCCCTGAGGGCACAGACACAGAAAGGGATTCTGAGAACACCAATCAATCAACAGGAGGAACATGGTTTTAAAAGGCACATCTGGATTAACAGGGATGAAAGTGCCCGAACAAATCAGCTGCATTTGCTCAAAGGTCAGGTGATTAGCAGTGTGCTGTTTCAAAAGCAGACAGGGAAACACTCCACGGAAAGGCCGGTTTCCAAGACAAGTCCTTGACTTCCAGCTATGCTCCAAGGACTATTCTTTCTCCAGGGAAGGTCTGGAAAACTTATTAATTTTGGCAAGGGCATTTATTACCAAGATGAAAATTTTGCATGTAATTTTTTTTCTTTTTTTTTTTTTTTACTCTGGCCAAAAAAGTCAGCTTTCAGACAAAAACAGTATGGGAAAAAATGTCAGTCAGCTCCATGAAGAATTGCTGGAACTCACTCTAAAGCTGGGAGTGTTAACCTTGCTGTCCTTTATCGGTTTCTAACGGTAGCAGCAATTTTTTTTTTTGTGATTTCTGCTGGATCTGTTATTCTATACTTTCTGACAAGAAAAATATATGCAGCCCCTGATAGAACCCGTGAAACAATGGCTTTATTTATGCCTTCCAGGTGACACTGCCAGATGGTAAAATCTCATGCAAACAAAGCCAGAAGGGCCTGTACACCATGTAGGGCTAACAAAGAACCTACTCCAAGACAGAGAAACCATCTCCTTTCCTGAGAATCAACAAGAGAAGCAGGAATCAATTCCAGAAACTCCACTTTGAGCTGGTTCCAGGCTCAGACACAGTACAGTGCACAGAGACAACATGCAGAGGAACCCCCAACCAGCACAGAGCCCCCAGGCTCTGCATCCCTACACTGAGGGAGCTCCTTGCTGATGCTCAGGTCAAGGTTAGCCTTGACCTTTTAAAAACCAGTTGATAAGGCACAGAACAAAGACTGCACAAGGCTTTAAAGCACAATCTGAAAAGGACACAGTTACATATTGAAAGGAAATTGAGCCACAGAATACCCCAGTAAAACTCAGTCGGGCCCACACATTGTACACTCCAAACAATATGCTATTAAGTGCAATAAATCCAAACAGCCCCCTGGAGATCTGTTTGGAAGATCAGAATATATATTGGGGATATAGCATGGAAGGCTGTTTTTAACATGAAATCTGTTCAGTTGCAAGCCGTTGATGTTAACCGTTTCTTTCAAGACCCAATATACTAATGCAGTTTATTTACATGGCAGAGAACAAAACTTCATGTATCACCTTCTCCATGCCTTTCTTTGATTAGATTGCCTCACTTTAATTACTAAATTCTGTTAAAGGACTTTCCACACAGATGTAATTTTATGCAGGTGTTACCTGGTGTAATGAAACCAGATGTTTCCATCGGAATAGGGCTCCCTCATCTCAGATGTGTGTGCTGCTATAGCCTGATTTGTATATCCATCAGTTCCAACTGGAAAAAAAAAATGCAGTTGGGGATGTTAACCGAGATCAGACTGTGAGTACAGAATGGGTAATGCCACCTGTTGTCCCCTGTTAACATGCAAAAGTCTTCCATTTGTACACAACTTTACTTCTAAATATCTTCCCCTATTGTTCCCATTTTGATTAATCCTGCAGGCCCTTTTGCAAAGCATTTAGGAGGCTGGTGTACAGAGACATGGCTGTATATACATAGAAAAGGCAAGTCTGTTCTTCGGTGAACACAATCTTTTCATTGACATTTTAACCTCGTGTACTTTTTACAAATCTTTCTAACTAATTTCTACATTGGATTAGAAAGTTCTTGGCTGGTTATGGAAGGAAACAAGATATATTTACTGAGGTACACCAGTAGCAATTAAAAGAAACCCAAATTCAAAAACCTTCTTATTGAAAAAAATCTTATAAAATCACGACTGGCCAAATGGCAGACTAAAGGCTGCCTAAAAGTGACAGAAGTGCCTATGAGCAGCAAGACAAAGAGAAGAATCAAGCCCATATCACACCTAAGCTGATAGCAATTCTGGAGGAGCTTCTGTAACACCCTAATTTCGAATAACTTTTCTGATTAACCCAGTTCCTCAAACACACCATGGTCAGAGAAGCTGTTACACACCAACCAGCGCTGTCTGACACTGGGAGAAAAATCCTCACCATCAGGGAGAGGTAGAAACCCAGGGGATCAGAAAGTCTATGACAGTTCCAAACTGCCACAGAAGGGTGGTGATGAAATGTTCACATTTCAACCCAAAAGGAGCAAACCCAGCCCCAGCTGGCTGGGTCAGTGAATCCAACTGGCAGCTCTAACATGAGCCCTCCTCAGATTTCTCCCCATTGTTCTGTCAAGCCCTGATACTGCACAGACAGCACCAGCCCAACCCTGGGATTCAAGCTCATGGGACTCGGAGGTCTGAACAATGAAGAATGAGGGGCCCATGGGCACTGGCTGAAAGTTCAAAACCAACAGCTAACAAGCAGTGGCACAAAAGCCCTGCCAACCAGACAGCTCCAAACGGCCGAGACACTCTTTCTTTGGGTTAGCTCTTCTAATATTAAAAACAAACAAATAAAGATAAAAATATTCAGAAATTACGCTGCCCTCCCCCCCTCTCCCATCTGCATTCTCTGCTTTAATCCTTTTGTGAAGTACACATGCATTTGGTGGGCACACGAAGGCCAGTCTGCAAGGTGGGCTCTTGGACATCAGGAGGACACACAGCCAACACAATGTTGCACAGGAACACATACACACTCAAAAAGCCATTTTATACTAATAGGCTCCAAACCTCCACTTTTACAATTGCCTTTTTCAATGAATTAATTTTTAATTCGTGTTGTTTTCAGGGGTTTTTTTAGGGTGGGTGAGGAAAGGGAAGATATAGGTAGTCAACTAAACTACTGTCTGCCCTCATTATTTCAATTCAGGGACTGACAGTACAAGACTTAATATTACAATAAAGCAAAACTGGTGTCAGCAAAAAAAAAAGTTTCGATGACACACTGATATGGAACACTATGATACACTGGTAAAAACTATGTGAAAACCAGAAACACATAAGACTGCAATTTAATCTTTTTATTTGAAATATAAATATTGTTACTATCAAGCTTGACAGTATAGAAAATGTGTGCCCTGCAGCCTTCTGACAAAACAAAATTTATATTTAAAACTTCCTGAAATAATGCCTTTCATATGTGGAGTTTTGTCACATGGCAGCGGCTCTGAGCCTACCTTATGGTCCTGCACCTTTAATTATTTTATGCCTAGAAGACACATTTTAAATAGAAGAGGCGGGTTACAAGAGTTTTGACAGCTGTGGATGATTAAAATACTGACAACATGCACTATATAAAATTCCCTGAGGTTTCAGCTGGGTACTCACGCAAAAGTTAGCGATTAGATTCCCTCCCCCACTGCCAAACCCCACCAGCATGAAACGTTCGTATCACTGGCCTGTTACCCCCTTCTCTCTTTGGGCAATGCAAGCCTTTTTTTTTTTTTTTCCCCCCTTTTTTTTTCTTTTTTAATATCTCAAGGCCACATACTTGAAAATTGGTCAACAAATTTGATTTAGTAATCTGTTTCCGCTTAACAAATATGCAGCCAGGTTTCATGACCAGCTGTTCTGTATCACTGCATGAATGGAGGGAAGGGAAACCATTTAAAACGTATGAGTGGTTTTAGGTTTTGTTTTCACCCACCTCCCCCCCCACCTTTACAAGAGTGTTATAACTGGTGCTAATTTTCTGGCCTCTTGACCTACGTGTTTGGGTTGTGCAAAACATTATATTATTAAGGGAAAAGAGTGTTCCCCAGTTCAGAAAAACACTAAAGTGCATTCTTGACCTTAACTCTGGCAGCTGCCTCCTGACTTTGTACACTTGAGTTATAAGCTTTGGATAAACTGGGATTCTACCCCTACAGTTCTTCAAATTAAAAGCTGCATATGAAATAATATTAATTACACTGACCTTGAGCTGTGCCTACGGCTATGTCAGTCTGTCCCTCCTTTATTAGACTTCTGGCTAAGGGGTCAAAGAAATTCTAGAAGTGAATCACCTCCAAAAAAATACATGAGCAATTGTACAGTCAGACTATCTGGATGTAGGCATGAATTGCTGGCTATTTTTATTATTCTTTTTGATTCCTTTAGACACTTCAAAATGCAAGAAAAGACAATGAAGGAAATCTTATCACTCAAAGTGCAGACTTATCATGTGGACATGGCTTTAAACCCCAGAAGAGAACTTAGTGATAAGGCAAAGACAGATTTGGGATAAACCACTTTCCACCCTGATGGTGGGAAAGCATCTCCTCCTTCAGTCCCATGAAGTTCTCTGGCAGAGATGAAGTTTAAAGATAAATGGGAAAGAACAAATTCAGTGCCCTAAGTAAAGCAGAAATGGTCCAGAGATATTGCAAGTCAGAAAGAAAAAGCAACATCAAATCTGGTGTCATGGAAAACGCAGAAAGAAACTCCCAAGTGCCACACTACATAAGGGGGAGCGAGTGCAAAATCCCATTGATTCAACTCAAATTCTTGTAATTTTGTTAAATCTTTCAGAGCAGCTATTCCACCGAAACCAACAGACCTGCCGGTGCCAAACATAGCACCTCTTGCCAAGCAGCACCTGAAGGAACATGGTGGAACTGAGACTCTTAATTTGTGCTAACAGGACACAGACATTTATTTTCCCTGAGTCCTACCAGCTACAGTGACATCTCAGTGAACCCAGGGGAGGGCTGAGCAGAAGCACCACTGCTGGAGCACAAGCTGTGCCAAAGAAGACCTTACATCAGTTGCCCTGTCCACCTGCTTTTTGTTGTTGTTCAAGTTCTTAATAAAGCAAAAGAATTAAATGCACAACCGGGTGTCCTTGTCTTCAAATCTTCATTGTCATACACAGGACAGTGCTGAGTATTTTATGGCTGGTGCTGTTTCCTCAACAGACGCTTCCCAATACAGATGTGCAAGCACTGGTCTGTGAAAAACAGTGACTATCAGAGCAGTTCAGCCACACAACTCAGCTTTCTGGCTCCTCAGTCTGTTAAATCTATCACACTGTATATTATTGCTTGAATCATCACTTTCCAACTGATTTTGGATTTTCATAATGCAGAGCTTCTGACGCACACGCCGATCTGCTCAGAGTCTGCCTCTCATCTTTCTTTGCACAAGTAGTTACAGCTTAGTATTTTTGTATCCAATTATGAAGAAAGATGAGAATGAAATGGGAAATAAAAAAGTGACAGGTAGAATTGCAGAACAGAATGGTATCGTTTGCTTGCTTGATGCTAATTGCTTTTCTTAACTGTTTAAGAACCGTAGCATAGCATAGCATAAAATAACCCAGTGGTAGTGGTCTACCAGCCATTTTTGACATGTTTTTAGTCAATTTAATCAACTTAGTGGCAGCTCTAATACATTTTGGCTGCTGAGGATCTCAACACACTTAACACGGATGACCTTTATGGCACACAAAATGGGGGATAATAAAGCAAACAAATGCTTTTATGAAGGAATATGTGAGATTCTTTGGACTACGTGAGGTTTCCTTTTTTTGGCTTACAAAAGTGGCAATATTTAACTGTTTAGGTAAATGAGTTAAAAGTTTAGCACTCCTGAGCACCACCATTACCAGTAATTTGTGCTTCCTTTCATGTGTTTCTGCTTATTGTTATTGATAGAACTTTTAAAGTCAGCTCAGCTGCGACTGCAGACAGGTCACTGCTGATGAGCAACTGGAAATGAGAGCAGCCAAGTGACAGCACACCAAAGTAACACCCTACAACTGACTAATTCCCCAGTACCTGGGTATGGTTCTCAGAATACCTAAAGACTCATCAAGAGAGATCAAGGACTGCTAAAATCTCTGTGCACCAAAAATTACGATACAACCATTGTTCTGCTGCTTTCTTTTTCCGTACTAGAAGTTACAGAAGGTAAGTAAGTGGGGGAAGAAAGAGAATACACTTTTAAACGACCTTAGACACATAACCAGATTTTCAGTTTGGGCTTCAGAGGCAAGGTGGGTAACAATCTTAATGCCGGCATTTTCTCTGGAGGATGATGTTATGAAATAATAGACATAAACCAAATAATAGCTGTAACCTTCTTTGGAACTTTGGGAAACTCATCTCATTCAAATCTGAAAGCACTCTCAGATCCAGACAGCCAAGTGGTGCAGAAAAGCAAGGTACATTTAAAATGGAGCACTTTGGGCTTAATTTATGTTTCCAGCTACAGCTTTTGGGACCCTGTACATTAGCTGTATATATGCTTTTTACATATTTCTAAGAAAAATGGTCCTCAGAAGATGATGAATAGCATGCCTTACCAGAAAACATATGACAGGTTCTAAAAATGGTACATTTTTAAATTGGTATAGATATTTATACTTGCTCTGATCCTCTGAGATGTATATTGAAATCGGTAATATAAACAGCAAAGGGCATTCCAAGACAAGCAAATTAAAATGAATTCTGCATCATTCTCTCCTGTCCTATTATTGTAAGTTCTCAGGAGGCCTTCAGAAATTTGTATGTGAACTAAAACTGTACGTAAATCTAGTAAAAGTTTCTTCAGAAAACCCTAATCTTTTATTAGATCACAGTGTAACTGATGTTCAAAATAAGAAGTCAGGGCTATTATCACAATATATAAACAGACTGTGATAGACTATCACAAGTATGCTGTGTCTTTATAACATTTTACATTGTGTTTTCCCATATATATATTAAAATGTATATATCACCACCAATTCACGATGAAAGAACTTTATTTTTGAACTTTGTTTTTTAAGAAAGTAATATCATCTCCATCTCAGAGAAAGAGCTATTTATCACCATCTGATAAAACCACTGTTCATTCTTAGTCTCTTGGCAGTAGCTTTTACTCTTTCCTCTTGGGTTGCTCTTCCCAGGTAATAACCCAGGCCTGGGAAGGAGCTCCCCAGCCTTGGAATCGTTAGTAGTGCCAGACCCCCCCTAACATCTGTCTACCCTGCTCTGGAAACGCTCTGATGAAGTCTGCATCATTACTCAATTCCCTTTGTGGTTACAAAGTTTTCCTTCCAGTCATCCTAATGCATCTTGGCTGAAAATTAAATTGGTTTCTTTTGAATTCCCTCAAGTGGAGAGAGAACAATAAGCACCAGCCTTTGCGTAACTTTCTCATATTGGAAAGACTATCACCACGATTTCTCTGTAGGTTTATCAGTTCCCACAACTTTTCCTCATAGATCATGTTCTGTAAATTTCAGATTTTCCTGTCACACTCCAATCAATTTAATACGTCTTCTTGATATGTAAAATATGGTGCCCCATGAAGTTCCTTAGCTGTGCACACTCCACTGGATTTTTTTTTTTTTCCCCACAAGGACATTATGTGTGACAAACCCAAAAGCTGAAATCAGGATAATTCATCAACATCTTACCCCTCCCTCCAGGCCAGTTATTCTTTCAGAAAAGGAAATCAGATGGATTTGCTAAGAACAAATCACTTCAATGTTATGCTATCTTTTACAACCTTCTTATCATCTGAATAGTTAGAAAGATTTTTTTTTTTTTTAAGATTTGTTCCAGTGTATTTCCAGACATATTGATTGGGCTGACTGGTTTATGAATTCATAAAGCCTTGTTTTTTCTCCTTCTAAAAAGGTATGTACAACACTTACACTTTTCTAATGCTTTGGGGCTTCCCTCATCCTCTGAAATTCTCAGAATTCTCAGGGCAAGGAGCACACAACCATAATCCTGGCTTATTAGCAAGAAAAAAAAGGAAGAATTCAAAGCCAAGGCATACCGGCAGAGTCCAGATCTCCAAAACTTTTGACTGTTGGGTTTTAGGCTCAGGACTGCAGCAATCAAGATGTTTTCTTATACCCAAAATGCCTCTTCCACCAATTTCCCAGCCTGGTTGCTCCTAGAGTACACAGCATATCACTCTGTCATTTGATTACTGCAAATACACATCACTTCCAAATAACCTCATAAACACTCAAAAACTGGTATGTGTGACAGCTCTTCGGAGCCCTCAAACTCGTAAGCACATTGATACAAGCAACAATTGACAAGCCACGGATCACTCCCGAGGTGGAGTGCAGAGACTGCCAGAAAAAACAATGCCAATGCCATTTTCTGCATTGCAAGGGAATCACCCTTCTCTGTTCTCCTCCCACAGCGTCTCCTGACCGGCAGCCCCTCACGGGCACCACAGCAAGGACACTGAGGACACACCTCAGTCAACACAGCTGTCACTTCTTCTCTGGCCCAAGGAACAGGAGAGGGAAGTGAGAAGCAGAGCCAGGGACCTGGTCCCAGCCTTGCCACCACTCCCCTGCTGTGTTTCTGGCAGTGGACTGGAAAAATCCCTGCAGTCACTCCCCTGCTTGAGGTTCCACATGCAAGCAAAGTGGCTGCAGGATGGGTTTCAGATTTGTGCTTAGCTGAAGAGAAACTTTAGTAGTGGAAGGCAGGCAACTCGAAACTCAGCAAGCACTAAATGCCCTTAATAAAGAACAGAAAGAAATTGCTGTCTCTGTGAGCTGCCCCGTTGGAATACTTGTAATGTACCACGGGAAAAAGAAGTCTTTATGAAGAGCTGATTCATGTGTTATGTCATTTGTACACTAAATACTATGTTATCTTCTGAAATTATGGAAAGGAGGAGGATATTTTTAGTAATTGCTGGCTACTCAAGCCACTGAAAGAAAAGTATGTTTCTCTGGGTACAACTAATTCTGTTTGTGGTTTCAGAGACCACTGCCAATATTTCAATAATATATACATTACGAACTGCTACAGCTGGCAAGGTGTATCTGTGTTGTCTATTCCAGGGAAGGATTTTGCTGCCTATTCAAAATGAATAGATTCAGAAGTGGAATCCAGCATGGAAAATGAAGGAAGGTCAGGGGAAGGGTAATATTTATGGAAGATTGAGCATTTTAGTGTGCTACTGGCTTCAGGGTCTGTGCTCCCTAAAAATGCTGGGTTTTGTGCACTGGAGTGCTGAGCAGACAGTGTATAAGTAAAGCATTTGTTTGAACCTTCACAAACAGACAGTCATTTAGTATTCAAAAAAAAAAAAAAAAGAAAAGGAACTTTTGCATTTTATGCCGCTCTAGAGCAGAAACATTTTACCCAAATAAGCAACCCAAAAAGGGCTTTTGAATCAACAAGAGCAAAGCCCTCTGAAACACACCTTGGTGTTGCCAGCTCCTATGGCAGATGCAGGACCCGACCCCTTCTTCCCCACCTCATACAGAAACGTGCAGCTTTCTGAAATGTTTCTGTGTTGTGGGACTGCATGGAACAAGTGCAGAGGTGTAAGACAGATCTAAAGGATAGATCGAGTGCACAGAGGGGTCTGAAAGTTTGAGAGAGACATGGGGGAAGGTACTTGATACCATTCGAGAATTGCCAGGCATAACTAAGATACAAATAAAACAATAGGAGTCAACACTCCACGGCTGAATTAATTTTTTGGAAATACATGAGAGCTACTGAGGTGAAGAATGTGGGAGAACTATTCACCGCCAAGAGCTGCCTCGTTCAAACGTGTAAATGTTACAGGACTACACAAAACTCTTGTCCTCCCGTGACTGACCACTTATTGAACCAGTGTTTGTGGTCTGAGTATACCACACCCGTAAACAACATTATCTTTCCATGTTGGTAGTCAAATGTGTACGAAAGACTGAATGGACATGAATCTACACAACAGAACCCTTCTTCTACACCTACAGAGCCATTTTGATAGAAAAGAGGACGAAAATATCAAGTTCTGTAAATAAAGAAATATGGAAAAAACTGTCATCACTAGCAACCAGAGGAAAATAATTTTCAGAGCTTCCAATTATCTGTCTTTAAGCATTAAAATCAGGGGGCGGGAGGACAGAGGGGAAGAAGCAAAACAAATAAAACCAGTAACCCTAAAAATACCCTTGCAGAATGCACAGTGATTTGGGCCCATGATGCAAAACACAGGAGCACTACTTCCCCGCTCTTCTAAAGGCTGAGGCCTCCCACAGGAACATTTTTAGCATGGCAGTGACCAAAAACTAAAAACTCTTTACATATTTGCTCAATGGCTCTTCCAGAGTTCCTACTAATATCAATTAATCACAGGTGGAATATACTCTGTATTTCCTCATACCAACTTGGAATTGATTTTCATCTTGGTTAATTCAATGACCAAACTTGTATTCACTTCAGTTGGAACATATTGGACCTCTGACTCCTCAGACTTATTTTCATCTGCCTGGGAGCAAAATTCCAGTTATATATCTATATTCACTCTGCAGCTACTCTTTCCCTATCTGGCATAAGTTTGCTCACATCCACAAACCACCCTGAGCAAGAAATGAGCAGTGTTCCAAGGTTCAAGGATACACGAGCAGGTCCTGATCCCTGCTCTGTTTCCATGCACATTTTGTTTTCCTGCACTATATAAAGTGACTTATAGGAAGCTTCCAGTAGTGGGAAGTTGTAATTCATTTGAAAAAAACCTGTGCTTTAAGGAACAGGCACCTTCTTACTGGATCTTAAATAATATATCACATAATGCAATTATTCTATGTCTCCTGGTCATCACATGGTCTTGGGGAAATCAGAGTCAGTTTTTTAATATTGGGTATGTAAGGATCCTACAGAATTACACAGAACTGTATTCTTCTCTCTGCATAACCTAACCTCTCTCCAGAACAAGCAATTTTTAAAAATTATGATCCATTCTCCATTTCACATAAACACACATAAAAATAAAATGCAATAAACATTCTTTGGGATGGTTGCTTACCCAAAACACACCAGACAATTACACGGTATGCTGTTTTAATTAGAAACCCTCTCTCTCAACAGGTCCCATTTGAAATGTGTGACACTCCTCTGTAGTCCATGGCTGGAGTTGAGTTGCATTACAATCACATCTCCAGTCAAAGAACATTGCCATTTTTTCCCAGATCAGACACCTGCTATCAATTTGAATGGTATCTGATTGAATATTTGTGCAGGAAGGACAAGAATCAATTATTCATGAGTGCTAAACAATAGACTGTATAAACACAGTTCATGAACCTGAATCCTTTACAACCTAGCTTATCTTCGATACATTTGTAAGGGCAGTCACATCTTTTAAACAGTTGACATATTTAAGGCCCCCAAAAAGGGAGGAGGGATAAAAGAGGAAACATGTTTTCGTTAAAGAAAATGTGAGATGCTTCGGATTAGGTGGAGTTTCTGTTCTTTTGCTTATAAAAGTGGTAATATTTAACTGTTTGACTAAATTTAACTGAACATCTCATATGACAGCCATTTCCCTGAGACTCTCAGCTCAGATTCTGCTGAACCAGGCCATTTGGGTAACTTAAAGGAACACAAAAATATATGCAACTTTTGGATCCTTACCCATGAGTCTGTGTGAGTTTTGGACTCTTACCTGTTCTTGGCAATTAAACGGAACAAAACGTTTTGAGGGTCTCCTGTCCCTCGGTCTTCTCCATTGCAGGAACCGGTGCTCCTTCCCTGGCAGCCTCTTCTCTTTTAGGTTTCCAGTACAATTCAATTAAGCTCAGCTGGCTCTGCAGTGCTGATCTGGTTGGATGCATGCCAGCTGAAATCCTCCACCTTGGTGCCTCATCTGAGCGTCGTAATACAAATGTGGCTGATGTCAGAAGGGGAAAAGCCTGAACCATGTTTTCAGGGAAAATGTAATCCTGACATCATGGTGGAACAATACAACAGAGACTAGTAAATAATGCATTCTGTTAAAATCCTTCCTCTCTCCAAACAAGGCTGTTAATGTTGCTGTCATGTTTAATACATTTTTATGTATACTCCGTTTATTTTCTGTGCTGGTTTTGCCTGGGGAAGAGTTAGTTTTCCTCATAGTAGCTGGTATGGGCTGTGTTTTGGATTTGTGCTGAAAACAGTGTTGATAATTCAGGGATGTTTTTGTTAGTGCTGAACGGCACTTACACAAAGCCTTTTCTGCTCCTCACCCCACCCCACCCCACCAGCAAGAAGGCTGTGGGGGCACAAGGAGCTGGGAGGGGACACAGTGAGAAAGCTGACCCAAGGGACAGCCCAGACCATATGGTGTCACGCTCAGCACACAAAACTGAGGGAAGAAGAAGGAAGGGGGGATGTTTGGTGTTATGTTGCTTGTCTTCCCAAGTCACCGTTAGACATGATGGAGCCCCGCTTTCCTGGGAATGGCTGAACACCTGCCTGCCAGGAGAAGTGGTGAATGAATTCCTTGTTTTGCTTTGCTTGCATGTGTGGCTTTTGCTTTACATATTAAAGTGTCTTTGTGTCAACCCACGAAGTTTCTCACTTTTACTCTTCCAGTTCTCTCTCCCGTTCCACTGATGGGCAAGAGAGAGAGAAGTTGTGTGAGCCCTATTTGCCAGCTGGGGTTAAACCACAACATTTTCTTATGGCAATGGTTTAAATTTCAATACAAATGTTTAAAGGATGTGACATTGCTGGAATTACAGTATCTGGAATTACAGTATCCATATTTAAAGTTCCAAGATTACAGCTTCTAGTGGTGAGTGCTTGTACTATCGCGAAACACAATTTGATTTAAAATCAATCCTCTGATTGAGTTTAAAAAAGGCACCTAGTGCTGTTCATTTGTTTTTATGGAAAATAATACAGGCAATTAATTTCTTTCATACCTTGAGCGTCTGAGTTATGAAAGTCTATAATGCAACATGGCAGGCTTGATGAGTAACAGCTGAGGTGATTTAGTTTAGAGCAAGTGATTGGCAGACAGTGATTTTGATAAAAACTTGTGTGATATGCAATGGGCACCTCAGCTGTACAACCAATTCAGTGAAAACAAACTCAGAGTGAATAAAGTTTCTATCATGTTACATTTTATGCCGGAGAGTTAGAGAGAAGGAGGAGGACGTAATTCTTTCCTAGATCTAGTAGCTGCTGCTTTAAGAAAAGAAATGACAAAGTTACGGGTTCTCCCTCTGCCATGCACCTCCTTCATAAATTTTAGCATTAAATTATAAATAAAACATATGAGGACTAAGCTCAATGAGAAATATGTCTGGACTTTGGCACTGTAAAGGTCTGCACAAATCCATACAAGCTGCTTAACATTGATTTTCTTTGGCGTCTCTTGCAGCCCTATGCGGGCTTTGCAATGCAGAAGGCAGACATGCCTTTTATTGTATCAGGCCCTTTGCCATTAATTACAGACATGCCTTTCCTTAATGACTGGGCACAACTGGCCTGTTGATCTCCTGCCTGGATCACCAGAGGATGTAATCAACAGCATGGACCAGGACCATCGACCATTTGCTATTCCTGGCCTCCCATTCTCCCCATCCTCTTTGCTCTTTGCCAATGAGAGGTTGGGGCTGGTACCCCAACAGGCTGAGTTCTCCTCACCTCTCCTTCTGTACCTGTTTCTTCAAAGCAAAATTAACTAAACACACATCTCCACTCACCTTCAAGCAGAGGTCAGTGGGGAAAGCAAGAGGAAAGACTCATCTTTCACACACCTAGAAGTGCAAAACTCCAGAGCCAAGCCAATATTAATCTCTTGCTCAATGTGGAGAGCTGACCAAACCTTCTGAGTCTGCAAAGCTGAGTGGAAAATTAAAAAAAAAAAAAAAAAGAAGAAGATTTTGCCTGTGGTATTTTCACATCTTCGCGCTGGCGCTGGCTAAGAAAGCAAACGGTCTTGGTGGTTGGTGCATGGGGCCAGGAGTGAGGAGCCCTGGGCTCTGTTCATACCTCTGCTACTGACTCACTGAAGCAAGCTGTTTGCACAAAATTCTTGAAAAGCATTCGTTAATTTTGGGAGCCCAATTTTTTTAGTAGAGACATGTAGAGGCTGAGCACCTACTGCTTCTCATAAAGCCAGAGGGAGATTCTGGCACTCACTGCACCACTGTCAACCTTCCAGACCATGATCCGGACCTTCATTTTGGAAGACACAACAACACTCTTCTATCTGAGTCAGAAAGCTGAGAGCTCCTCCTGTGCCCAAGAGTCTTCCAGAAGATGCAGGACTCGGCATTTAATCAGGACACCAAATATTACTGTACCCAAGAGCTTGAGCACTCCCGTTTCTCCCACCTGCTAAATGGGCATTATATACGTGTCATGAGAGTCCTTTGACCTCCTATTCTGGTGTGTCACAAAACCTGGCAGTTCCTCTGTTTCAGAATAGCAAAATTTACTGCAACATTTTGATGAACCTCAGAAGACAGTTTGACTCAGGTCTGTGCATCTTTCACCAAAAGTTTGTTGGAGGAAAACTTTTAATTTTTCCAGATTAGTTTATCCTGAGCAATATTCCCCTGTGTATAAGGAATATGTTAAATTGCTTTTATTTATAAACTATTCATATCAATTGCATCCTCCTGGTTAAACTGGGCCGCTTTAGCAAAAGCTACTGAAACACGGATCTGATTAGGAAAAACCCATGTTCATGTTAATTTCCTGTTTTATTTATTTTTACTTAACTGTGACATATTTCTGGGAAGATCTATCAATAATAGCCAATCTCTATGATTGGTTCATCCAAATAATGACTGTTGAGCATGTAAAACAAATTGGGCAAGACCCTGCATGAAGAGGAGGAGGTAGAGCTCTCATCAAAATCAATTCTCTCTTGGATACAAAAGGTCATTGACAATTATGCGCATGAATCTAAGAATGAAATTTGCCTCGCTGAGTGGCATTACCTGCTCCCTTGCAAGAGGGAGTAAAAAGTAAAAAGAGGGAGTAAAGAGTAAAAAGACAGAATTCACTGAGACATTTTCTCTGCTGTCCTACCAGCTGAATGCCACGTTTCTGCCCACAACTCACTCTCTGCTGAACTGCCTGCATTCAGCCTTTCAAAACCTGATGCCTTTTTTTTTTTACTTGCCCCAGGGCAGATTACACATGGCATGTTTTTCCCCTCAACTGACTCCACAATTCTTGTGCTCCTAGAGAATTGTCCTCCAGATTTATTCAAATCATGTGGGAATTTAGTTGTTAATTGAAGAAAAACATGGTGTTTCGCTGTTAAGGTCTAGATGTGAGGTCCTGAATCTCTTACTGAAATGCAGAGAAAGATTTCATGTTCAGGAGCTCTGCCTGGTCTGTCATGGTGCCAACAGATCCTGTATTGTAAAGTTGCTGGTCTCCAATAGAACACCCTCATCTCCAAGAGACAAAGGTATTTCATCTCCTCTACTTCTTTCCACCCTCTGAGCAAATCATTAAGGAAAAAAAAAAATGCAAAAAGCCAAATAGATGCTATTGCTCCACAAGCAGAACACAATAATATTGTTACAATTTAATATTTGAGAGAAATATGTTTAGAGAAAACAAGAAATGAGAAAATCAAATCAACCATGTCTTAAATCGCCTGGTGAACATGTCCCTGGCCTTATGTCCTTTATGGAAATTGTGCTTATACAACAGATAACTCAGCAACGCAGTCAATAACTGGCAAACTTGATACTTCCAAAGGCACTAAGGGGGAATGTCAACCAACGCTGATGAGCAGCTTTGAACCCTTGGCCTTTCAGAGGCAGGCTGACAAGTTAACAGGCTTTTCTTCCTCAGTAGGGAGAAGGGTTTTCATAGCCTATATTCCTACAAATAAAGTGCAATCCAAAAGTGCTGGGCACATGCCACGTTTCTCAAAAGGGTAAGATTACCAGCGCCTCTTGATACACCGCGGGGTGCCGATGTATGTTTGTTACTCGGTGTGTTTTTTTTCCAGTGAAAAAAGGGAACCAAAAAAATCCACGGAATCTCTTACACATGGGAAAATACATCCATTCGGCAGAGAAGCAAAATGGAGTCTACTTGAGTTAATTTCTCCCCATTTGTTTATATTTAACTCTGCAATAATGGTCCAGCAGCTCCCATTACATTGAAACAGCTCAGCATTATCTCTGGAAATTAAAATGCTGCTGGGTAACAACTGGAAGTGCTTTCTGCACGTGGCTCTGAAACAGGGAACCCCTTCACTTACTAAACAGCAGCAGAGGCAAACCAAAATGGTTTCTCTTGGGCTGCATGGGCAAAGAGATTATAAGCAGGTCTATTGGTGAGTCAGCTGTGTTAGTCAGGGGGAAGTTATGTATTTACTCCTTCAGTCTGACAGACTCTATCAGAATGTCACCACAGCGAAACACACCCACAGAAACAGCGATCTTGGGGTCAGCAGACATATAAAGACCATGCCAGCCAAGTCTGTGGCACTGGGCTGCACTTACCTTGAGTCTAGGGGTTGGATCCTCTGTCTGTAAATCAGAACTACCATCTCAAAGCCACTACAGAAACACCAGTTTTTATTCTGGCTTCCATACTCCTTTGGATAAATTTAACTACTATGAGAAATGGTTATGACTCACTGCTTTAAAAGGAGAGAAATTACCTGAAAAACATCTAGGTAAGATTAAGAAAAGGGGTCATGTTCTTAGCCCTCTCAGGCACAGATTCTACAGCTCTCATTTCTCTCTTTTTTTTTAGACTGTCCTACATTTCCATTGCTACAAATGTTATTTGTGGTTGGAAATTATGCCACTCTCTTTTTATCCTCCTATCCCATAAACATCCATTTAAATTTTAAGTCTGATTCTAAGGGTTTGGTGATTCTGTTGGTTGCTGTTTGCAGGCACAGTATTTCTGTCATGTTGTGAAAACTGTAAGTATTTTCAGTTTTTGGAAGTAACAAGAGCAAAGGCGTAGGCTCTGTAATTTTGAGAAGTGGACTTCAGTCAAGCTTGGTATGGAACCCCGCAGAATGTGTTCTTCAGCAACTCTGTTGTTTGTACTGAGATACCTGGTAAAGTCTTTCGGGAAAAAATACCACATATCTCTCTAAGGTCCAACCAAAATATCATCCATCCTGCCCTCAGTACAACAGCCTTACTGCGATAAATAGTTCAGGGGACAAAAAAAAGTCTTCCACTGTAAATCATACTAACCAAAACACAGCTGGGCCAAATTCCCTGTCCTCCACTCCAGTGAGATGCTGTTAGTTCAACAGGGAGTCTGATTATTTGACAAAATTTAGGAGGTTAAAATTAAGACAACATAACTGCAGTCCTCTAAGAAATTATTCCATTCTTGTTTTCTTGCCTCTCTTTTTCTTGGCACCAGGGGACTTTGGGTCAGAGCTAAACAGCTTATGAACTCATTTCCTAAAATTTTCAGTCTCCCAAAAGCTTGCTTTCCTTGGATTACTTTTAATTCAGTCAATTTGTAACACATATTCAGCCTGTATCCTCCACAATATTTTATGATAAATCCCATTCAATTTCATATGTACGGTTGCAAGCTTTATTGCTTAACAAACATTTCATCTACTCTCCCATAATTTATATCTGAATGGGTTTATTATAGACATTGCATTTCATTCATTGTGCAGTTAATTCTGCAACATGCTGCCTGTTTTCTGTATGGCCGCTCTACCATTATGTGCTTTCAGTACAATTGAATTTTTCCTTGGGAGCTTTATAAAATGGTTTATGAATATGTAATACAAATTGTATTAACAAGGCAAATGTACTTTTTATTCCTTTCGTGAGCATTTCCAGTCAACGACTAGTAAGAGAACAAGCCTGGTAGCACATCTCCCTCAATTTCTATTCACTAAGGCTGCCCATGCACTATTATTTTTAAAAGGCTCATCACTTCAAAAAACAAAGATGTTTAAAAATCTTGGTTGGTGCTGCAGTCATCTCCATGGAAAGGAGCACAAGAAAGCTTTGTAAAATGACTTCTCTCTTTGTGGGGACTTCGCACCTTCTGTTCGGGTAAAAGGATATTTGGTAGATACTGTTTAAAAAGGCGTCACCCTTTATCACCTCCATTTCAGGCAGTTTATTGCCTTGATTATCACTATGTATTTGTTTTGCATGAACACCCAGAAACACCAGTCCTGTTGCATTACATGCCCATATGTATATTAAAACAGAGGCAATCCTTGCCCTAGAGCTGTGACTGACCATAGACATCTACGGAGACAAGCAGTGGATATGATCAAAGGACGGGAGGAAGAACAGGGTCAGAGAGGGTTACAACACATATGACATATCCTGTGTGTTCACCAGCTGCTGGAGGGACTATGTCATGCAAGGAGGAGGTAGAAGTGATGGTAAATGGCCACAAATTTTTGAGAGAGCTCCTGAGGCCACAGTCAATACATTCATATACTTGAGAAATAATAAGCAATGTGTTTCTTTATGTAAATTAGTTTGCTTCCACTTGACAGAAAGCCATTTGCACACTTGGAAATGAAGGCAGGCCCTTGGCTTCTGAGAACATGGAAAGCTTCCATAAAAAGGGAGGTAGAACCTTATTTTACGTCATAACCTCAAAGTCCACAACACCACCCTTGTTAAACCTCACAGTTGGATTTCCTAATGCACTTTACCTGCTCACAAACTTTCTAAATCTTCAGACCTGTCTCTGATTTGAGAACATTCAAAACCCTGATAAAAACTGCTATTAAAAACCCCATCCTTCCACTCACCATCTCGGCCAGCACACTTTCTAGAACAAAACTGTGTCCAGACACTCGCTGATGACTAATGGTTTGCCATATGTTCTTACTTACAGCACAGGGAATTAATTCCTCAGTGACATGATGGGAAGGCTAGTCTTCAGTAGGAAATAATGTGGTACTGACAGAAAAATAAAGGAAATGGAAAAAGTCTGAATATATTTCTGCTCAACTGTACAGATTACAAGAAGGGACAGCGCAAAAAAATTGCTGCTGGAATTCAGATTCTTTTGAAGTCTGCCCACAGGCTCAGTAATGTCTATACTTCTATACTGGGAGGAAAGCAATGTTTAGCAGGGTTGTTTTCCCCCTAGTATTAGATATAATAGAAATACAGCAAGGTGGATTATAGACTAGGGTTTGTCTGGCTTCTGCTTTCAGATCCCCTGACATCGGCAAGGAAGAAAATCCCCTGGTGTCATTCTAGATCTCTGGAGTTAGCCTGGATTTGCAGGGAAACCATCATGAATGAAGAGCAAGTAAAAGTACAAGAAGGGACTCTCACATTTCATCAAACTTATGTGCTTGTAGAAGCATTCCTATTTTAGGAGAGGAAAGAGCCCTGCTTCTAAAGAAGGGATCTTCTGGTCTGCCTTGCATATGCAAAGTGGGGTTCAGCACTGAAACACTCAAGCAGTGCATCTTGTGCTTTTCTAGATTAAATTCATCTTAGGACTCAGAATTAGCAGTGTGCATCACTGAGCCATACCCACTCCTTATTAAATTTCTCCAATGACAATTTTACTGGTGTTTTATATTAGTGTTAACAAAGGACCTGAATAAGATGTAAGAAATGTTATATTTAAAATAAAAGTCCAGGTAATGTGCCACTGGGGACCTCAGGATCAAATGAGCTTTTATATTTTTATGTAGAATGTAATCACTTTTTTCATTATTGTGGTTGCTACATTACTGTTATTAAAGAGTTTATTACCCTGTGGGGGATACTGCTCATTGGAATTACATGCTTGCAGACCAGCAGAGATAGTGTGGCTTCAACATTTAATTCATGATACAGCCACAGGACAACAGAACATCAGCACACTGGGACTGGTGCGACATGCTGGGTACCCAAGACAATCCTGCTTGTACCAGGGGAAGTCAGAGCCAGATGAAATGAAAACTGGAAAGTCACTGCTATATGGTCATCTGGTTTGCAGGCCTTTACTACACGCTGGGTTTCTAGCAGGCTTCTAGGGAAACTGGCCAAAATAGAGCACGTAAGGAGCAGGCAAATTGGCCAAAAAAAAAAGGCCAGATATTATAAGAAATGGAAAATTACCTAACAGGCCACTTATCCCTATTCAAACTTCGGAAAACCTTAGAACTTCTTCCTAGGCTGTTACATAGCTATCATTTATTACCAAGGTGACCTTTATTCCCCTCTTGGCAGCATTATGCTTTCATGGGAATTATTTTTGAAGAGAGTAGTGGATTTATTAGAAGGCCCACTCAAGCCCCACTTTAGAAGGATTCCCACTGATTTGTATCTCAGCAACCACCACAGTGGACACGACAGAGAAAAAGAGTGCCAGCTACTGGAACATACCGGCTCCTCACACATTTCATACCTCTTCTTCTGCTTCAGCTCCAGCCTGCACTCATGAGGACTGTAATTGAGGAGGGCTGCTCATTCCATTAGGTTTGAGTCTCTGTGCATCCCACAGTTTCCCAGACTAATCACACAGTTAAATGTATACATCCAAGAAAGCAAACATTATTACTGAAGTCTCCTCCTTGTGACTCCTGTGATGTTTAAGTATGGGTGGTGCTATTCCTTGGTGTTTCACTGGTTTTCAAGGGGGAAGATATCCATATGATATGTTAACACTGGAATGCAAAACATCTAAAGACAAGTCTAATAAGTGTGTCCATATCATTACCTGTTGCTTCACTGAGACAAGGAAGGAATCTCTTTGAGGAAGTGGAAAGGAATGTATTATCAAAGTGTCTTAAGAAAGGCAAGTGATCCATACTGCCCAAAAAGGTTAAAGAAGGTGACAGAGTCTCTCTCCTTTATCTCAACAATAGAAACATCACCTTGCTCCATTTTCTATGACAAACTGTCAGACAAACACCTGTCTTGAGTATAGGAGTTAATGAGACCTCAGTTCCACATACAGTGGCCCCTCTGTTTCCATGGCATGGTGGAAACAGAGGGTCTGAGCATACAAAATCCATACATATAACACAGGAAAATCCCAGAACATTTATACTCACGAGCGTATTATCCACAATATCTGCTATTATCACTTATCAAATCTGTCTCCCAAAAAGTTGATATTAGATATCATGTCAAGGAGAAATGATACCCAGGCTGGGATCACCAACACTAGTGTGAAGTATTTGCTGTCTGTGACATAGGAACAGGGGTTAAATTGACATTTTCCCTTTCAGTTAAACACATCCAAGACCTGAAGACCTGCCACAGTTGTCAGCGTAAGGATGAACTGCTTGGGTGAAAGACTCAAGCAGTACAAAGGTACAGAAGTAGCATCCCACTGAACACCAGGCTGAGAGTCCTGGTAGTCTTGCCTTGAGAGGTGCCCACCCTCCTCCACTGGCAATCATTGAGCAGCCAAGTTATTATGTTGAATAATAACCCCCTCACTGGTTATTACTCCACACTCTTGCAGACGCTCTGCCTGATACAGAATGCTATGGCAGACATCACCACTGGGGCACAGGCTTTTTGCAGGAGGAAGGGCCCTCAGAATGGGCACACAGGCAAGAACCAAGGCATCTTCCAATAAGCTGGAGTACCACTGGCAGGAATGCAAAATCAGCTGCTGCTGTGCTTTAACCACACACATCGTTTTGCCTCTAAGCGGGGACATAAGCAAGCAAGATTCTCAATTCTCCTGAGTTAAGGAGATTTACACTCACCCTTAGCACAGATGCACAAACTGAACTTTGCCTTCACACAGCCCCACAAGTGGGAGGCACTCCCCTGTCCTTGTACACCCGTTCACACATCCCACATCGTGTAGCTCGTAAACCATGTCACGCACTAATGAGATCCAAATAACGCAGAGTCTACAAAGCAGTAACATCTGTGGTTAGACTATTTAGCTTAAGTCACAAGGATTAACAGTCCCCATGGTTCTGGGAATACCCTAATCACGTGCAGCGATCACAGAAGAACTGTGGTCATCTTGAACTGCCTGGCTGACCAAGTGATTTTAATTTTCTTTTGGGACAGATACTGGATCTTACAGACCACTGGTCTGTTGCCTTATAAAATGAAAGAATTCTACAGCCTCTGTATTATCTCTGTACCCTCATTATGTCCTTTTTTCATGTGTAAGAGGCAGGAAAGTAATGTTTTAATGTGAAAAATTTAGCATTAAAAAGAAAAAGCAAAAAGCAATTTCAAGACCAAGGAAAAGCTCTGGGAGAGGGCTTTGGTCTTCATTTTAATGACTGTTCCACAACCTTGTTTAACAAAATCCTATGAGTAGGAGATAACCTAACAAATCCAAGCATACCTTCAAATGCAGCACTGGAAATAGATTACAAAATGTTTTCAAGTGGATTTTAATTAAAAAAAAAAAAAAAGAAAGCCCCAAATCCTGAATAAGCAGGTTGCGTTTTTTCTTTTTTTCTTCATATTCTAAAAGTTTATTAGAAATCTGATAATTAAACAGCATTTTTTTAAACCCCTGCTATCATCTTGTATTTCCAGTACATGCATATATGTGTTTTGGAAAGTAATAGATAGATTACTTTATTACCATTTTTTTTAAGGAACAAGAAGAAATGGTAAGATTCTTTTCACTGACTTCTACAGGGTTCCACAGATCACCCAAGAGAGCGCCACAGAAGAACAGCATTTCAATAATCCCTACTTTGAGTAATAGTTTGAACATAAAAGACGACTGTGCTGAAGGCAGCCAGTGGACATATTTCATACTATCACGGTAGTTTTCTTTCTTATCGCTTTATTTCATGATATCATCTCCCTTGGAAAAATAAGACTGTATGATATTTCTGTCTCCTGGAGTTGAGAGCAGCATAACGATTCTATCAGGTTTAATACATGACAGTACTCCTACATCACTTTTCGGTGGAAATGTGGAAAATCCAAGGGAAGGATTTCAAGGAAACAAGCCTACACACAGTGTTTGTTCCGTGTACGTTTGACTTTCCCCTTTTCTGCAGGCTCCTCACCCCTGCTGGAGAGCTCTGGCCTAACCCTTTCTGTGGAAAGAATAATCGTAAATCTGCATGAAGTTCATGATGATTAGTTTCTCTTGGACTCGGGCCAAGGAATAAGCCTTTCTCCAATACAGACTTCACATGCAGGCTCTGTCAAGAATTCATTTATTAATCCTTTCGATCAAGCCTGGATTAAGCCATCCAGGGGCCCTAATGACATCAAGTAACTCTGTGCTTTGAGATCCACCTTGCAGTCAAAAACCTCCATAACAGCAAGTAGAGGTTACTCCTGAACACAGCCCATGCTGCACCTTTACTGAATCCTGGAGTCCTCCTGGACACCTGTGTGTCATCATTTGTCCTCTTGCAAGCACAAACAGGCTCAAATGTTTCATTTGAGGCCAGGGCACACCACAGAAATGTGCCAAAGGCCAAGGGGTGCAGGAATATTTGAAGGTACAAAGTTTTGGAAAGGACAGTGTAACCCAAGAGGAGAAGATCAGCTCTAAGAAATCCAGTAGTCAACCTAAGACTTTCTTTACTCCCACCCTTTTATTCTAAAAGTACAGCCATGAAAAGATTTTAGCAGCCACTCACTGTGTAAAAATCTACAGACATACATAGCATTACTTTTGTATCAAAGGCAATCGTACTTTGATTCAACTACTGCTTCCTATAAGTTGTATTAAAACTCTGTCACTCCATTTCCTGGGAGGTCAGATGAAAATTGGTTTCTTTGGCTTTTAGCCCCTATGAGTTTCACAGTTTAAATTCTTTGTCTTTCTCTTTAAAATTCAGATTTGAAGGTGGATATTCTACTTCAGAAGCAAGATTAAGCTAAAAAACTAATTTCCACCTTCTTTTATCTATTTGGCTATTTCATTTTAAGAGAATTAGGAAGATTTTCCCATTGCAAAACTCCCACCTGGTCTGACTTGCCTGCAAGGTTAGTGTCTCCTCTCAAATGCAGCTGAGTTCAAAGCCATCCCTCTCCCCCTTCCTACCACATCCCCCTCTCCAATCCAAGCAAGATTTGTTGCAAACATTTCACAGAGCTCTAACGTTGTGTGAACTCTTGCAGAATTATTGTTGTTCCAGGAGTGTCCTGGGGGATTTTCAGAGCTGCTGTGAGACAGTGATATCCCTTGTGGAGGACTAATAGACTGTCACTGTTTCCACTGGGAACAATGAAGGTCAGACGTGCCAGCTAACCTGTGTTAACACGGAACTTCCTCGCTCTGCTCAGGAACAGCTCTGAAAATAACACCATGCTGAGATCCCCCTCCTTGCCATTTCATCGAGATCACATCGAATCAGCCCTAATAATGCAGTCTTTTTGCTTCAGCCCAGTCCCTGGTGAATCAACTCAATAACCCCACAGGGTCTGCTGCTCTGGTCGCTCTGTCAGAAAGTGTCAAAGGACAGAAAGGGAAATGCAGGGCAGGAGGAAAGGTTGCCTGCTCAAAGTGTCTGTCCCAGCAGCTCAGCCCTGAGCCCTTCTCTCATCCTGCAGCATTCCCCTACCACTCACTGTTTGAGCACTTGCTTTTATAACCTTAGCAACTCACCCATGTTCATTCATTTTAACCCCTTGTTTGCCCAATCCTCTAAAAACTGGGATTTTTTTTTCTTACAACCCTCCCCCTCATTCTGTTTTTCTGCATTTGTTTTTTACCTTTCAAGCCACTTGGAGTTCTTCCAGAGGAAACAGACTGGGGATGTTCACAGCATGGCAAAGGCGGATGAATTTTGCACTCTCTCTGTTTTGAAACTGGGATTCTGCTCGGTCCTGCAGAACAGCAGCAGATTCAGGGGACACTCACCCAGGAGTCACTGCCATCCTTCCTCAACCAATACTCTGTAAAAGGTGAAAGTTTGGTTGATAACATGCATACTCGCAGGTGATATCCAATGTTTTATTTTAACACATCTATAAGCATCTTTCACTTCCCAATGCATTGGTGGCCCAGTATTTTATTAGATTCTGAAAAACTACAGGAGCAAGCGTAAAACAGGGTGGGAGAAAAGGGAGACTGAGAAGTTTTAAAAGAAAGACTGCAATTCATAAATATTATGACTACAAGGGAAAATGAACCACAGCTTGATCACACAACAAGAATAGCAATTAGGAACAATTGTGGAATTTAGTTTAGGTATGCAGCATACGTAGGTAAATACACTGAATGCTAATGGTTTTATAATAGTCTTATTAATTCACACACATAGTTAATGTTTAAGATAAACTCCTCATCTTTAGAGTAATTTATGCATTCCACTTTTATAGAATTCCAATTGAATGAATATGAACATAATCATTTTGCACAAATGTTCTCTAAGGAGTGTGCAGAGAGTCTGAGGCAATGCTGAGGCTCCCCACAGCTTTATTCATAATGGATCAGTCTATTCATTCCTTATTAATTTAATGGAGTACAACTGAGCAGTCTAGCAGCTTGAGCTTATGAGTGTTTCACAAATGGGGCTTTTTGCCTGTAATCGCTTAATCCTACTGGCTAGGCCTCATAAATTGAATAAAGGAGCGAACTAGGTTTTAATTAAGTCTAAGGAATGAGCTTGTCTGAAAGATACTTCAGCCTCTTAAGATCACAGTGGTGAAGTGTGTTTGTCCAGGAGCCTAGCAGGGGCAAGCATCCCGGGCTAGTCAGGTTAGAGACCAGTTTCTTTGATGTAAGGTATTTGTTAATACGTTTTTCCCTTTAATTAAAAATCTGCTCTCCACTGTCAGTACCATCCGAGAGCACAAGTGAGACAACTGCAGCAAACCTGACCAGGTCGGGAAAAGAAAGAGGTCTGGGGTTCATTCTTTCTAACTTCTTAGGGCAGCTCACAGAAAAAAGCACAGACTGACACCAATAAACAGGGAAGAAAACACTGGGCCCTAAGAGTTTCAAAGTGCTCTCCCTTGGACCTCAATGCCCCTGGATAAATACAACCCAGGTAGAATCCAGAAGGAAAAATGCAAAACTGTGAGTCAGGCCCTCATCGCTTTCAGGGGTCCCGTACTTTACCAAACTCACACTACCCACATGTGTCACCCCATGCCATGACTGATGACTCCGTGCACATTCCATTACCAGCTGAGGAGGACTGATTTGGTACTGACTTCTTACTAAATCTGGGTAGGACAAATGAACTAAAAATTTTTCGCTCTCCTAAGTAAAACAGAAGGTTTGCATGTCTTGCAAAATGTATCTGCAGCCACTTTCTTTTAAAATTCAGCAGCTGGAGAAACAGCTCTGTTCTAGATTTGCAAACCTATCTCTCACTCAGGCTGGGAAAGAGGGACATTCAAATTGCTCCCTCCTCACAGTAGTCTCCAGAGAAGAAAAATTATCACCTTCTATACTTTTTTTGCCAAACTACCTGTTGAGGATATATCCTGGGCAGGAAAGATTTCAAGATTCATGGTGACGTAAAATGCTTTCTCATGAATGCATTCTATTACTCTGGTGGCTATCTGGGGTATTTGCATTAGAGAAAGCAGAGATGCTTGGCACTGAACTCGGTGCCCTCCTCCCTCCTGGGACCAAGGCTGGAATCTAAACTACATTCAGTATATTGAAGGAGGAAGATGCACTGTTTCTGCTCTGATTTTACAGCTTACAGTATGATTTTACAGGTACCCAGAAGGACTCAATTACCTGGCTGTGGTTTTCACACACCAGTGCAACCATACAGTGGAGTCCCAACAAAAATCAGACTGCTTTTGCTGTCTATACAAACGCAAAACCAGAGAGAGGTCCTGACCCCAGACAATCTAAAGCAACCCACCTAAGGGCATCTAATCTCTTTTAAAGAGATTTGGCATTCATTCGTAATTTTCCTCCCATCTTTGAAAATCAGAATGTGAAAACGTAAGGCTGGTGAAAGGAAGGCTAATTTGCCTGGCTTCCTTCTTGTGGGTTTTACTGAATTATCCTGCTGCCCTTTAGTCATGTTTTGGTATTAACTTAGCTGTAGGCTTAAGTTATGCCGAAGGCAGGAAGGATGTGAATTTTAATTAGGCACCCATCTCTCACTGAATTCTCCCAGGCTCCTTTGAAAATCCAGACCCTCGAGCTGTCATGTATGTGTGCATGCTTGTTTCTGGGCATGTTGTATATATTTGTGCACACAGGAATCTACATAAATAAATAAAGTGACATGATCAGCCTTTCAAAGGCATTCAATCTCGAGAAGCACCCTCGTTGTTCTCAGAAAGAGGTGGTGCATGCTGAGCTCTGGCTAAAAAAACAGCCCAGATCTCTGACCCCAGGGAAGGATGAACTTTATACAGCTCAGGCCTGAGATGAACACATGTGATTTCTGATCAAAATTATGTTTTAATTGCTCTAACAGATTCAGGGATGGGCAAAACGATTTATCTTTCTCAATGGTTGGCTTTTTTGGTTCAAACCCCCTTCTCCTAAACAAGTGACAGTGTTGGGCATCCTGCCAGCCTGAGTCTGGAGGGCTCTGATGAACAGCTCCCAGGCTGTGACAGGCTGGAGCAGTGCAGGCACTCAGAAAGCTCCGCTGTAGATTTTCTATTATGTTAAAATAAGGTGAAAAAGAAATAAAGTTAAACAAACACCAGAAGTGCATGTTAAAATGGAAATGCAGGATGCATTTATCTAAAGGGATATTGTGATTGCTTAATTATAGAACTTTTTTTAAAAAAGATAAATATCCCTGGCTTTTTTCCTTCAAACAGCTTGTTTTCTGGGCACAGCTAGAAAGGCAGGCAAGGTTCATCTTCAGGATGATGGAACTATTGTAGTCAGCATTTTCAAAGCTGGTACCAATTCAGGATCTAAGACTATTTTCAGATTTGATTAAATTTTCTAAACTTCTAAAAAACCTCCATTTTTAATTATTCACGCAAGTAACAAACAAGAGAACTCTAGTAAATGAATATGAAGGCTCCTACATGCACTTCTGAGAGCATTTCTCATGGCACGCGTGGAGTCAGTCTCCCCGTGGTTATGAAGGGCAGACTTACTCTGAAAAGAAAACAGAAACACAGAGTTGCAAAACCACAAAATCTGACAGAGGTTGAAACGATATCCCACTCCCTTAAAAAAAGTGTTGGACTCCACGAGCAAGAATTCAGTAGGTGGCAAAGAACTGGTCAGTACAAAGAAGCATCCATGGATTAACTGCACCAGGAAGCTGAACAGCCACTGGAGTCCGACAGTCACAAGTGACTCACTAATGTGTTAAATGGACATGGGAACTTGTCTTCTAACACATCCCTCGCTCCCAAGCAAGTTCCCTCTGTAGCCAACACCACCCTCAGCTCAATCCCTTGCCTACAACCACCATCGTTCCCTTGCTTCCCATATTAAGTCACCACCAGGATAGTTCAGCAACTGCGGAGGATCAGTGCATAGAGAAAATATCCTACAGAGCTGCTGGAACAGCCCAGAGTGTGGGAACTTTGTTTTGGAAAAGGTCACACATATGCAAGTCAAAAAGATCCTTTTCTATCCTTATTTTCAGTGTGAGCAGTTATGGAGCAATACTTTGGAAGTACTTTTTAAATAAGCAGAAAACTTCAGGTATTGTCAACTGTCTCCTGAATAAATGCATACAGCCCTCTAAAACAAAAGCTGCTTAATCAAAGTACTAGTAATCTACTTTTTAAAGTGGATAATTTTCTCATGTTTTAGACCAATGGAACTTAAAGGGAATAACATATAACAGCATGCAACATTTTCCAAACTACTGCAATTTTTCAGGTGTTGCTAAAACAGCTCTATTGACTGATTTATACTAATGACTTATAAAAGATGCTCCAGGGCAAATCACACACTCTCAGTCAATTTACAACAGAGGTCATTCCGTAAGTGACAAGGTGTGCACCTCCTTTTCAATAGCTCTCAGACTGAAAAGAGAATAAATACTGAACTCAGAGAAAATATACAGAAGATGTGGTTAAGCTAACACGGAATTCTCATGATGTTGTTAATTGCTAACATTAATGAATATCTCCTCTCTTTTTCATTATCCCGCAAAGGAAAAAGGCACAACAGGTATAAATATTAAATCTGCATAAGGAATAGTCCTGAAGTGCTAACTGAAAAATATTCCTATGATTTCTGTGAATACTTAGGATTGACGACAAGACAGGTACTAAGGCAGACAACTAGACAACTTCCCAGGAGCACCACACATGTGAGGGAAGCACTTAGTGTCATCCCCTCCCATTCTGTGATTCATGGGAGACATTCTGTAACATTCACAAGCAATCTAGATCCACAACAAACCTCTGCTAGTCTCTGACGAGACGTGCAGCAGGCTGGGATCACTCATATGGAAAGGAGATGGAACAATTAAGAGCCCACAGTGACAGGGTCGGGACAGAGTCCAGATGTTCATAACTGCGCTGGAATAAAATCTACTTTTCCAGGGGAAAAACCAAACAGGTAACCACTCTTACCTCTGTCACGTGCCTGTTGAAATCATCAGGACAACAATATGGCCCAGTGGGTTTGGGAAGGAGGCTGCAGCCCAGTCCATCCACCAGGCTGGTTGTCAGGAATGGCTGGGCAATCCGTGTGCAGGCTCCCACACCGGTCACCAAGCTCCCCGATTTACTGAGTGTAATCACACGTTAGAAAATGGCCCAGCCAGGTGGGACAGAAGGGTTCACTGGCCAGTGGTCTTTTTCACACGCCTACAATATGACAGACTATATACACAATCAAAATACAATTTGCGTGAGCATCAACAGTGAAAAATAGGATGCCGGCATTGTCTACCACAACAGCTGTTCGGCATCTGAATGAAATACTGTATCCAGTATTCACCCATCTCATAACAACCTTTTTGTAAGTCTCAGAGGTCACCTAAACACATTTATTGACTTCATTATTTTTATATAGGGAGAAAAAATTGATGGTGCTACAGAGCTGAGCAAATAACTCACAATAAAATCTTTATTCAATATATTTCATCTTTTTTTACTGTTCCTGCAACACAGTGAAATTCTTACATTTAACCATTATCTAAAAACACTATCTGAGACTTTCTGCAGTAAATTTTTTTACGCTACAAGATGTTCTTGGAAAGTTCAGAGTGAATGTTTACCATTACAACCGTGTTTATTATTCAGATAAACCATGCAGCACTGTTTCTGTTCTCCAACTTACTTATATAATTCATAGTACAGTGTGACTTGTGAATTTTACTGTAAGTGTACATGACAAATCCATGAACAGTTGGTTAGAGAGGCTCAGATTCTAGGACTTGCCAATAATTAATTTCATGGGGAGTAAAATTAAAAGGCAATTTGAAAGGATCACATCCCAAGTGTCCTATCCAGAAAAAACAGAGACCAGAAAATGTGATAGCAATGCACAAATCAGAGGTAGGGTAGTTGTACATATTCTAAAATGAAACTCCCTGTGGCATTTTATATGAGAGCCTGGATATACTTGGTTGCCTTTTTTTTACTTAAAAAAAAATATTTCATTCCACTGAGCACCCATTTCCCTCATCTCCTAAGTGGGACACAGCCAATACTCAGGTGTTACCACTTACTCCTGGTCCCTTGGCAAAAGTCTAGTGACACCTTAGCTGATAAACGTATGAAAGGAGAGACCATAAAGAACACTCCTGAAACAGATACTTTTTGCACGAATAGTGCAGCCTGTGAGGCGCTCAGGTGAGGTACCTTTTGATGAACCCATATGAACCCTGGATCATTCAGCAATACAGCATCAATTCCTGCTGCTGGAGGTGGGTGCAGATTTTACAATATACAGCAAGCTCCTCTTTGGATCTTATTCTGAAGCTGGCTAAGGAACTGAGACAACCTCAAGTACAGTTATGTACGTCTTCAGAATGCTCAAAGGAATGAGGTTTTTCAAACTGAATGAGGTCTGAAATCTGCTTGAGAAAGCTTTACCCGTCCTTATTAAAACAAATGAACCAACAAGTCAAGCACATAGCTCATTATGACTACAAAAATAATCGAAAGCAAGCTCTGCCACTGGCTCACCACAAAGGGATGGCTCGTTGGCTGTGTAGGGTATGAGGAGGAACGAGCACAGATGCAAACTGTACTGGGGACACGAGGATGCTGAGCTGTGTGTGTATGGACAAGCTTCACCCTTTAACTGTGCACATGGGAATGTTCAGATGTCTGCTCAAAGGAATTTTAGTCACAAGCTCTGCACAAAAAATTCTATGATGGGGAGATAAGATGCAACAATTTCTAAGGCCCTAAGTGAAAAGCCAAGTCTTATCCAAGTGTCCTCTGAATTGTCATGCATTTCTGCCACAGTAATTTTGCATAATTAATCCAGGAAATGTAAGTAAAGCATTGCATGATTTCTGTAATTGCCAGAAATACACCACAAGAAAAAGGAGCCTTGATGTTATGACATGAGAATGATACAAGGAGTTACCATATTCTCATGATGACGGGCTCCTCTTTAATCTGTACCCAACAAGTGAGCAACTCTATGAACTACAGTTAAGATCCAAACTTCTCCTTATTAATATAGAAATACAGGTCCAACTCTATTGCTATCTCATACAGATCCTGCTGCCACAACATTTTTATGTTTTTGGTGAAAGATCGAGCTCAAAAACTGCTGAGAAAGGTAACAACAGTTTCATGTAGTCTGCACACATTGTATGAGAATGGTAGAGAAGCTCTGAGACAGATGACACTCCTGTCCCACAATGTTTGTATAAAAAAGTATTATAACAGTGTCAATTTTACTTTCTTTACAATCCTACACAGTCTTAACATTACAAGTGATTTTCCAGATGATCTCTTGGCAGAGTTTCAACAGAGGTGCCCACACACCGACACACAAGTTCCCATTTCAGCGGATACTCTTTCCCCAGATGAACAAAATGGACTTGTCCCTCTGATTAACTCCTCCTGATCTGACACATGGGTCAGAAATGGTAGGGCTTCGGTTTAATTTCTACCAGCCACATGTGTCTCTCAGTTGCCCAGTGAGGGGGACTGTTCCCTTTGTGGACAGCCTCAAAAGAATGAAGAAACTGAGGGAAATGACTGAGGTGAAACACGCGGAATATTTTCCTTTCCACCCGGAGACTCTTTCAGCAAGACTTCAGGGGCGAACCACAGAAAACACAAAGTTAAAACCCCCACCTCCTTGAAATCTATGGGATCTTTGCCACCGGCTCCAGAGAAACCAGGATTTCTTTGTAAGATGCTTTGAAGAAGACTGCAGCTGGTTCAGTTACCCGGTGTATCAGCACCAGCAGAGAATCTGATCCCCTGTAGTGCAGGGAGGACAGACTCATACGCTCTCAGTCCTCATTGTTACTCACCAGCCTGAGCCTGTGCAGCAGATAAATAGGAGGCTTTAATCCCCAGGACTCTCAATCCAGTGCCTCTCACCACAGCCAGATTCTCATTTTGTTTTGTTTCTTTAATACGAGCTTACAGAAGAATGAAACTGATAAACTTCCTCCTGCTCAGATTGCAGGAGCCCGGGATATTATAACAAGTCAAATGAAACATTAGGAGAAATAGAAAGCACTTTACAAAACACACACTGCCTCTTTAATATTTCAAATTTTTCTTTTAACGTAAAATTACAGCATAATATAAGAAAGGAATCCAGCAAGATACTTTATCACAATACTTGGGCAACTTTAACTCATCTCAAGTGTTATTATAAGAAATAGAATTTACTGGTATGGACTTATATTCAATAGCAGTCCTTCCCTTTTTAATGAAATGTCATTATTCCAATACAAATCCTTTCATTCCGCAACCCGCTCCCCCCTTCATCTCACTATATTTCATTTCCTGCAGTTACGTGATATTATTGCCTTTTTTTCCACAGCTATTGATTTAGGTGTATATGGTTATTACAATGCAAAATAAAACAGTTCCCCCATCCATTCTACCTTGTACCGTCGAACATTAACTTAATTTGTTTCAAATCTGCATTTGATTTGGCAAGGAAACCATTTATCTTTATGAAGAAAGCCCTCATAAAGTAGGGACTTCAGGAGATCACTGCTTTAAAAATTTAATAGCCTTGTGTCTTATACACTAGAAAAATGAATTAAACCTTCAAATATTATATGTCTCAATGTAACCTTTTTGCATTTCGTACTATGTTTAATTCATTATATCCCAGGAAAAAAAAATTAGATAAAACCTTGCTAGATTTAGGGTGGTAGTTGGTTCTCAGTTTTGTTTTGACTTGGGTTGGGTATTTTACATTTCTAGGATTAAAAGTCTATCAATGCAGTATTAGCAGCTGGATGTAGCTGATCTTCTTAGGCTGGAGTTGGTTGGTTTGTATCTGATTTTCTTGGTTTCATTCTCAGCACTAGATGAGAATCATTAAGTTCTGAAGCCACTGCCAAATTTGACCTTCTAAGCTGTATGTAGCATGCAATATCTGTAAGGATGATTTCTGCGGCACGAGCGAAGGACAAGCTTTCAGAATCTAACACAATCACAAATCAAAATAATTTATGTATTCCCATTAGAGATGGAATATTTGGACTGCAATGTAGTATATGATGACTTTTGCATGACGGGTGAAGCAATAAGGTAGGAAGCAGAAATATCTATGACTGTAATGAAGTTCTGGTTTAGAGAAAGAGTCATGGTATGACTAGGATGATGAACAACACCAGCAACCAAGAAAAAAAAATTAAATTATTTTGCTGAGGTGAGAACTGCTTTAGGTACTCATGTCCTGTAGTTTTTGGAAAAACTAATATTTCACATTTTGCATTAATATAGTTGTTTTTGACATCTTTAAAAGAGTGCCTTTCCTTTCTTCAGTTTGTTTTCCTACTCTGACCAACAAGAGCTGTGTTACTTTCATGGCTCCATTAATAATTAATTTTTCATCATCACTGAACACACCAAAATCAATTGCAGTGAGAAACCTAAATACTTTTCAGACCTGGGCTGAAGGCCCCAGAAGCACTGGCCATCCCTTCAGTACCAGAGTGAAGATCAAGGTCTCCTTGATCACAGACCTGCTGACCACTTACACCAAGACCTCCGAGGGAAACCTCCAGGACTCGAGACTCTGAATCTCTGAACTCCAGCATATGAATTTGGCCATACTCTCCCACACTCCATTTCTGTGTGCCTGCGGAATTTACCCAGGATCGTGAATCCTGAACCCAGGAGTCCAGACAGTAGCAATCCTACTATTCCCTGTACTTCTCTCCCAGCTGTTCTGCCCACTCGTACACCTCTTCAGTGACTTCTTTGGTTAGAACAAGCTCAGTCAAAAAATGGGGGAAAAAAAATCCAGTTCCCGAGGCTGATTCCTAGGAAGCTCAGCTTCCCAAACACAGCCGACAGGAAGAGCAGACATGAGGCAGACTATGAAGGCAGACAGCTCAAATGGCCTGGTCTGGCTGAGTCTGGCAGGAAGTTTAAGTACAAATTAGCAAACCAGAAACACTTCAACAGTCTCAAGTCAAGAACTAGAAGTCAGTAAAACTGTGAGAAAAAATCACATCACTTACTCAGATGAAGAGTTGTAAAGGTAAAAATACCCAACTCTAGGCAGGTTGACCTTAGTAAATGGAGGTGAAAGACACAAACGTAGCACACTAAGTATAAATGTTATATTGTATTGCTGCAGCAGTATTACCAATTAATTGTTTTTACGTTAGGACTCTCAGTATTGAAAAAAATCACGGTCAAATATACCCATAATGAGGAGGAAGTTTCAAAGAGAGAGGCATCATGAAAGTACAACGAAAACCTAAGCAGAAGAAAAAGCATCTCAAAGGACTCCTTGGAGAGGACAACCAAGTGAAGGGAAGGGGGCAATAAAACAGCCAGAAGCTGTATAAGTAGGGAAAGCAGGAAGCTTATAATCTTCAAATCTAAAATGAATTGCCCATCAGAACAACGTCCATCAGCCTGCACTGCTGTATCACTGAGCTATATTCTTTGGTACACCTAAGTTTTATTGATTTTAGAACTATAAAGCAAACAGCAGGCTCTAGAAATACATTGGATAGGTCTCATTACAAATCTCCCTGTCTGTATCTTAGAACATTCTTAAGCTGCATTTAGCAAGCAACCTGGAAAGCGCTGATATACTGTGTACACATATTAGAGACATGACTGTATTTGCCTATTTCTTCCCAGTAGGTAACAACAGGTTGTTTTCATTGGATGATCTCCAGAAATGAAATCAGAGCACGGCATTGTGATTACTCAGCTCATACAATGAATTCCCAGTTTCAGTAAGAATAAGTAACATTCTAATTTAGAGTTGATATTTGACACTGTATACGAGGGGAGGGGTCTACTTTCCATTTTCTCCTTAGACAACAGAGTAAACTGCAAAACTCCCTGCTAAAATGTATGATCTTTGGAGAATGCTAATTGACCTACTAAAGTTGGCTTATTTTATTTGGTGAAATTTGCTTATCACAGGCCTCTAGGTGCTCTACATAAACAATATAAATGAAAATAATGAATAGACCAAATACCTAAGTGACAATGGGGACCACATCAATAGCTGTCTGCCCAACAGAATACGGCTCAAAAGAAACCATATTATAGCATCTGATCACCTCAGAAGAGGGAACTTTCCCCCCTTCTGAGGTTTGTTTTATTTCCAAGCACAGGGGGATTTGTTAGTTTGAGGCAGATCAGGTATATCCGCCCCTTGCAGACTGCAGAGCGCAGCAGTTCTGTGGAGATGAGTACATGTAGAATGGATGCCATCCTGTGGGTGTGGAAAGTGGATATACAGGGAGGGCAGGCGGTCCTGGGGAGAACAGCACATACCCCCACACTGCCAGAGCAGTGGCTGGTCTGAGGCTACAAACTGAGCAAAGCTCACTGGGAATCTGGTGATTCCCTACAGACACACAGGACTGAGGACAGACACACCAACAGCAGAGGTTATCTCTGATTTTATGCACTTTCCAAAGTAGAGGATTTCTCTCGAGATAACCTGAACTGTTTTTTGTTGTTGTTGCTATTTCTGTGCTTTAAGTCTAGGGAGATTTCTGAATAGGATGAAGTGAGCACATCGTCTTCTCATGGAAAGGCTCATCCAGCAGCAATGTTCTCTCTAGGTCAACCAAGTCAGAAAATAAACCACATAGGTAGGAACACAGGCAGGATCTGAGAGTTAACCAGTCACCCTATGTGAGTCACAATAACGCTTGAGGGATATAAACTACGAAACTGAAAATTTAATATTGAAATAACCAGACTAGACTTATGCTAGCTAGCTAACAAAACAAAGTTCAGCATTGCTTCACTCACCGGCAGCTCAGGGAGCTGCACTCCTCACTCTGACCTTGCCAGGTCTCTGCTGCTGGTGAGCTGATGTCTCAGGTGGCTCCACAGCCCCCATGCCCCATGAGAGCAGTTCTGAAACACCAACTGCCCTTCCTGATGTGAGGGACAGAGGACAGACCAGCTCCCACTTCGGAAAGCAGGATCTTAGGCAGGACCAAACACGTGTGTCCCTCTGGCAGCACCCCTTGCCATGCAGTGCCCAAACTGGGACAGGGGACCGTCAGCTGTGACATGTCATTCACTCCATTCACAATTCCCAGGACTATGCAACTCAGGTGTCTTAAGAAGTAAGTGCATCTGCTGATTCCTTGGTCAGTAAAAGCAAAGCAAACAATAATACCTGTTCTTCAGAGATTTCATACCCCTTCAGAGCAAGCACATGGAGTCAGAGACATTCCTCCTCTTCACAGACATAAAAGTTTGGATGGGGAGAAGCCTCTTTCAATCTGCTGCTAATACAATATGAAACACTCTTCACAGCTGTAATTTCCTGTAGCATCTAAAATGTTTCCTGTTAATATTTTCCGTGTTGTTGCTGTTTTTATGAAAAAAATCCCCTAAATATTAACATTTTCAGATGGCAGAATGGAAAAAGCTAATATAACTCTTAGAGACACAGCATACAAATCCAGAAATAGATCTAAAGGCAGATTTCTCAGTGCTCCCTGAATTCTGGCACAGGGAACAGACCAAAACTCCAGTCCAACCTTCTGCTTTTCCTCAGCCAGTGTTCAGATGCTGTAATTTGACCTCGATTCTAGCCAGAAGACAAGCCTCATTTCTGTGGCATAACACAGATTGTGCACCTTTATTTTATCATTGTATCCATACTAATTCCTCTGTTCTCCCATTTCCATGGCAAATAATAATCCTACCTTGCTTGGAGGAGAAAGCTCATGTTCTTTTTGTAAGAGGTAAATTATATTTACTAACTATAGTTACTCTGTGCTCTTGCTGTTGAAAGATTTTAGCTCAATGGGAGGTTTGAGAGACAGGGAACAATAAACACAATAAAGCTACAAAGTAGCCAAAAACTAAACTAAACCAAAAAAAGCCCCGAGTTTTAGTTCTATACTGGCTCTTAGCTACTCTCAAAAATTGCATTTTAAAAGCTTTAATGACTGCCCATACTGTGAGCACCCAAAGGACAAGGGATGTCTACACAGACCACCAGGGCTATGCCAGGACTGTGCCTGGCATTTGCTGGGAGCTTTACTGCCCCAAGAAAACTAGAACATGCCTGACCCTTGTAGACAGCAGCAACAGACCCAGTAAACAACTTGTATTATTATTTTGCTGTTTCTTTGTCCGTGCTGCCTGGAGGGCAGAGCCAGCTTTGCAGGAGCATTAGCCTGGCTCCCCTGGCTGCCCAGCCTAATTACTCAGCGAAAACCAGTGGGCTGATCCCTCATCTGGTAACTGGAACTCAGCGACCGCCAGCCCCCATCAGGGAAACTGGGTGCATTTATACCAGTCAAGCTCTGTCTGTCTGTCTGTCTCATCCCCTGGCAGAGGGCTACAGGATTTATGCAGTGGCTCCTCTCCAGCTAAGCAAGAAAAATATCTAAATGGACATATTTGCAAGACTGTGTGGCTGAGTTGAGTGTGCAGATTAACATTTCTTCATGTATTTACCTACTCTTGACCCAATTTTCAGTAATGACCTCTACAGCTGTGGCCATAATTTGTGTACTCATGGACCATGAATATTGGTAATCAAATGTCCTGTGTGTGTCCACAAACTGGGAAAGATATAATGTGGGATCAAGGCATGCCTTCATAGAGTGTTCTTGTTCTTTTGGGCGCTCACTTATTCCAATGGAGAAAACAGTGAATTTGTTAAGATTTTTGGCAGCCTCCATAGCAGAAAAGTAGACCAGACTGAAGACACAAATCTACGTCCAGTTCCAGAAAAACTTGCTGCAAGTTGCCCTAGTTTGTGGCTGATATAAACCTTTAAAAATTCTCACTCTTCCTGGACAGCATTTGGGACACTGCTCAGTTTAATGTCATATTCAGCTTCCGAAGAACTTTGTAATGTATCATTTCCAGGAGGAAACTTTTCTTCACTGAGAATATGCACGTGATTTCAGTTTTGTCATAAATCTGTCTAAAAGATTTCTAGCCAGGATTTTGTTAAAAAGAGAAAAGAATGCTCACCAGTGTGGTCACCTCGCGCCAGGAACACCGGGGCTGGCAAAGCCCTGCTCTAACAGGAACAAGTCGTGACCCTCTGGGTCACTCTCAGTTGCACTGCCCTGTGCATACAGTGTCAATTAAATCACTCAGATGGTATGGGGGATACAAAGGAGCCCCACAGTCCTTCCTGTAACAAGGGACTCTTTATTTGCCCACCTTTTTTCCGTGGACAGCCGCAAGCGCTCCTGCCGGGATAACACACAGCAGAGCACGGGGCCCACGGATATCTGCAGATCGGTCCTGCAGAGTGTGCCATTACCGGGTTTTTCAAATTTGTGATCGCATACCCATACCCTGCCAATTGTATCTCTTCATATTTTGATTATTTAGATGCAAATCCATGGCACATAGCAAATTCCCCCTCTCTCAAAATGCAATCGATTTTAAAAGCATGCCAGTGAAAGCCTGAGTTCTCAGACTTTGCAAGTGTCCATGACATGAGAGACTTTAAGTGACTGTAAGCTATTTTCCTTGCTGTCAAGCTGCCAGATGATTTTCTTGCCTTTAGCACATGCCTATACAGGCCAAACTAATGCTTGCCTTTTTGGACATATGTGAGGAAATAAATGTAATTACAAGCAAGATGTAATCACAATTGCTTTACTATTAAAGCTGCTGTATGCTCTCACGGTTTAGTTAACAATACATGCAGAAAAGTGGAATTGCTTGATGTTCTCAGAAAAAGGGAAAAGAGGGAAAAAAGATAAATATGGCCTCTTTCATTTATATCTGTGAAAACACAACATTTAAATGCAGAATTTGACTTTCCAAATATCACACCAAAAACCTTTTAACAAAAACAGCAGGGAGAGAAAGCTCTTTAAACCATGATATTCCATGAAGGATTATGAAAATAGAGGTCATTGCAAGAAAGAGAATTGCAAATACAACTTGAAAAGCTTCTCACATTTGTAAATACATCGAGGAGAATTTATTCCTCTCTGGTTTTGCTACCAAAGGATATTTACAGGTTCCCAGGGAAAAAGGAAGAAAAAAAAATGACATCAAATTTGATATACTCTGTGTGGTGCAACATGCTGATGTGTAGTAGTAACACTCAACTGAGCTTCAAAGGAAATGAGTTTTCTAGGCTGGAGTTACACATTACAGGCCTGATCCTGACAACACACTGAGCATTTCCTGAGAGCTTTCGTGTGCCCTCAGCTCTCTCTGAATTCAGAGACAGCTTTTGATTTCTTTTGGTGCTGGATTATGATCAGGAGTAATGAGACAAAAACTAGCATGCTTCAAAGCAAGAGCTGAAGCTCATCTTCCTACCGAGTCCATCATGCCGGGGCCCCCGTCCTTCATTAGGGCTCCGGGGTGATGAAATAATAACAATCAGGATCCTAATAACAAAGTGAATCCTGGTTTGTCTGTTCAGACTCTGCACAATGACATATCTCACACACCCAGCACAGGAACAAAATGCATTTGTGCTACGTGCAGAAGTGCTTGGGCCTGTTGCTGACACACAAGTGGTTGAATACATTCCCCAGCCTGTGAGTGACAGCTGTTATTAACAGGTTTTTCAGTGCCCTGGATCACTGAGGTCTGTTTTTCAGCAAACCCCAAGTATCAACAACCTTAAAATTACATCTCTTTAAGGCACAGGCTATCTTATTTCCAAGCAACTAAGCCCACTGCCATGTGCAGAGGACGTGCAGGCAGCCCCTTCAGACGCAAGCCATAGGAGGTGCTAATTTGTGACAGACGCAGGTTGTGTTCTCCCTCCATTGCTGATGGATGGTTCCCACAAACTTCAGAAGTTCAGGTGGTATGTGCACTCTCACATGACCAAGGCATAAAACTCCTGCCGATTTGAACTAGATTATCTGAACCTTCAGATATTTCTAAACTTGCACCGTGAAAATAAACAGGAATAAAGTGACCATGCACTAGAAAGAGCCTTCCCTGCCCAAACTTTTTGTGGATGCAAATACTGGAGAAGATCTCTCTGAAGTCTGTGATGTGGTACAGGTAATTGTTATCCCCCCTGAAACCAGTGCAAACCCTGCTCATCTCTGCAACAGGCCACATCCAGGTCTGCCTTTGCCGCTCCAGCTATAGAGTTTTGCTTGAACTTGGCAGGTACTTCACAGCTGCAAGGTGAAACTGGTGACTGAAATCAATGGCAAAGCTCTCACAAGTTTCAGCAGAACTAGGATTTCACATTATGATTTCCTTCTGTACAAAAAAAAAAAAAAATCAAGCAGAGAGATGGAGCTCAACTTCTCACTGCCCAAACATCTGATACCAATAATACTTCTTTTACTCTGTCCAAAACTATATTTAAATTGCATTTCTGGCAGGTTTTGAGATGTGTGATATAGATCTCCTGCTATCACATCAGACGTAGTTTCCTTCAGAACTGTTGAACCAGATGTAAAATGTGAGAGATGTAAAAAGTAAAATAAAAACCCTGCTCAGAGTAAAGTGTTTCTGACATGTGGCTATTATATATGGGGTTTTAGATGTATATCTCCACTCCAGCCATTTAAGAAGGTACACAGTACCATAACTCTATTGGAGCTGATTAGTGCCAGCTACTTGTGATCAGTAGGAATTTAAAAACCAAGGGCTGCCAAACACTAACAATTTATAAACCCTATGCCAGCGATGTGCTGCAACCAAATATTCTGTAGTGCACTTTATTTCAAAGTAGAGCCATATTTAGAACACTAAGGGGGGGGAGGGCAAGAAGTTAATACATCACGTCAGTATTTGATTTTCAGCACTTAGAACTATACATGTTCTGTTTCTTACTGACAAAGAGAACCAGAGGCACGGAGTGAAAGGAATTCTTGCGAGGTTGTCAAGCCGTTGCGCAGACAACAGGTATAGCTGTAAAGTAATTCTCCCTTTTCAAGCATAAAATTGTCTCTTACAAATCTCAGTCACAAATGTGTGACTGAGGTATGGATTTGAGTTACAAATGAAGAGCAGTGAGCAAGTACTTTGGCAGCAAAGGTGAGTCAAAGCACAGGCGACACTGAGGAAGAAACAGCTGCACTCCCAGCACATTAGCATCCTGATTGTATCCCACTCCCCACAGACTGCATGATCACTTGCATGACATTCAACACTATCTGAGGAGCAAAGGAATTTAACCAACTGCCTGCTCTTAAGAGAGAAGGGCAATGATTCTCCTGTCACTACTTTTATCTCTTTGCGACCCCTTTTTAGCTCAAGGAAATCACTCCTGATTTATCGTACTGAGAGGAGGGTTAGTCTGAGTCTATTTCATTGCAAGACCACGAGTCCTCCATCAAGCAGGACTTCCTGTGTCCCAGGGACTCAAATCTGTCCCTCTTTGGTGACTATGTGTCTGTTAACATCCCAAAAAGAAACTATGCTGCATAGTGCCTACAGTTAGATACTACAGACTGGACCACTCCAAAAATTAATATAACTGTATCCTGTGACCAAACCGAGATAAAAAGAAGTGGGGGGGAAAAAAAAAATAAAGCCAGTACATCCAATCGTCAGGAATTAAAAAAGGCTTCTGAGAAAAAAATCTGGTGAGTCAAAAATTCACCCTGACCCCAGGAGAAAGGGGATGACATTGTTGCACACAGCACCCTGACAGCAGCACAGCAATGCAGAGATGGACACTACTGACATGTGGGCACAAAAAGTTGAGTCTCCTGTAAAGTAAAGGAGGCTCCTTCTCTCCTTCTTGCCCATGAAAGATACCCAGGGGATCTATCATTTTTTTTTCCCTTTTTTTTCTTTTTTTTTATTAAGAACAAAATACTTTCAGAGCTTAGAAAGCCAAAAAGCCTCACTGAATGGAACTGAGTTAGGATCTAAGAAAAATTCACCCATAATCCTTGTAGTTAGTCTCTATCTACCCAGCGTTTTCTGTAAGTGCCTAAATCCCTTTAAGTAAACACAATATACTGAAACTTTGTGCTTAGATGAGCTCCTTCACTTTTAGAAGTTCAAGGAAGCTCAAAGGCAAGCGAGATCTTTGACATCCCGGCTCCCTGATGCAAGGGGCACAGGAACCAAGTGAGGAGCCCCAGCATGACTGGAGAGCAAGGAATGTGATAATTCCCGTCCTTGCTGACTTCTGGCAAGTACTGCTTGGATATTTTAATATCATTGTAATTTGTAATTGTTCAAATTGATGACATCCCAGTTAATGGAGCTATAAAAATTTACATGAGGCTCAAGGCTCGAAGGCATGCCTGTAAGGATGGAGCGTGGGGATTTGGGCAAGGGGATTTAAAGTGGCCTCCATGCTTCATACAGGCATAAATTGGGCCATTGTGATAAAGGTCTGACAATGCTCAGGGAATTATTTTTACAGTGCCGAGAGTGAGGAATTTTTCGCACTGCCACTGGCAGGGCAACTTCAAACTCTCTCCACTGTCTGTGGCACACAGGATCACAGAATATTCTGATCCATAAGGATCATCAAGTACAAATCCTGGTCCTGCATAGGACATCCCAAAAATTCCTCCATGCACCCAAGAGTGTTGTCCAAATGCTTCTTGAACTCTGCCAGCTTGGTGCCGCGACCACTGCCCTGGGGAGCCTGTCCAGTGCCCGACCACCCTAACAAGCCAACATCCAAACATTCCCACACAGCTAACATGGGAATCCCTGAAAACACAGCTGGAGCAGCTCACCCCGGAACAGCCAGTGTGCTGAGAGCCCAGCAGTACCTTTGGTTATCCAGAGCAGGAGTGTTGCACATTCTCTGTCCTCAGGAGGAGTCACGGTACACCCTGGTTTACCCGAAGGGCCTCAGCAGAAGTCATGGAGTTAGATCCCTGTGATGACAAGTGTTGAGGTTTCTCAATAGGTATTTCAGTTTGGGATCCTGCACTGAGTTACCACACCCCAGTCCTGCAAGCATAATCTGAGATATGGCAAATATTTGGAAACATACGGAAATCCAGATGTTCTCTCATATAGTACTGGAAAAGATCACTACAGACCATGCTCCATAGTCTGTTATGATCTTACACTTTTATTTTTAGAGAAATGCTATAAAAAAAAAAAAAAAAGAGAGAGAAATTGATGCTAATGGTAAGTGACATTTTAGTTCAGTCACAATTACAATCAACCAGACTTACTCTTCGCATTAGTTGCAGGATATGATCCTTAAGTTCATACAGGGTTAAGTTTGCCATCCTCAGAGATTTCTTAATGACCCTTGTTATCTAAACCCCAACTAGAAATGGTGGCTGTGTATTATGTTTTCAATGCACATCCTCAGACATATTAGGACACGAAGTGAACCTGACAGGGAGAAGAATATTTCCTTTCTCCTCTGAAATGCCCCAGGAGGGTTTTCTGCAGGTGACCTCCTCAGACCTTGGCTCTACATTAGAGTTATTGTCCTGAGAGAAGATTCAGTTAAAACACACAATTCATTTCATATAGTGCTCTTGAGTTTATTCTTGATGGCAGCTAACTTGTAAAATTTTATTATGGATTCTTCTTTGGTTTGCTTGATGGAAAACAATTATTCTATCATCAGGTCTAAATGATATACCTTGCTGGACTACACAGTTTTCTTTCCATTACCATTTTCATATAAAATGTCAATTTCTGCTTAAAAAGAAGTTCAAAGCATCTTTCCTAACATATTATCAATATATTAATTTAGATTAAATGCCTGTGTTCAAACAGGTCTGGTATTTTAAAACAAGACGAATTCTGAATACAACCTGTTGATTATAATAATAATGATGATGTAGCAGTGTGCTAGTGTCTCTAATTGTTGTAGGCAATACACAAATGCTTGCTAAAAGTTCCTCTATGCCTGAAACTGCTCACACTATCACCAGACAGAAATCCACAGTGCAGCAGAGTCCTACCGTAGGAAGTGAAGCTGCAGCACAGAAAAATATGCAACTCCTGCCCAATTAAACAGGCTATTGCTGAGAAGCAGCTGTGTCTCCACAGCCCTGCACAGCCAGCAGCTCAGCCCCAGCAGCAGCAGCAGGGACCTGTCAGTGCAGCAGTGCCCTGCTTTTCCAGCTCTGCTTCCCGAGCTGGCCTGTCCACAAGCAGCTCAGGTATCTCTGCACTTCATTTCCACGGGCAGGTGTGCCCCACACGACTCAGAGGGCTTGAGAAGGGCTTTGCTGCCACCTAGAACCAGGACTACTAAATCCCAGCTGAGAAGAGCAGCTGTAAGGCTGTTCAGGTGTGGGCCTTCTTAGTCAGTGGAATTCTATCCACAGGAGCCTTGGCATTTACTTAGGGGAAAGTGTCAGGACAGCAGAGCTCAGCCCATGCAATTTATTTACAAGCATGTTTTGAGATGATTGTGGGGCAAAACACATGACCTTGAAATACATTGCTCTACAAGGACTTTGGAAGGGAGCTATTCTTATACCACAATAAAATGTTCAGTGCTGTGACCCCACCCTGGTTTCATGTCATTGCCCTTACACCTCCTCCAGAGTAACACCAGCCAAGGCAGGAGGCTAAAGCCAACCTCTCTCTCTCTTGCCTAAGCCTGTATGTTGTCTAAGAGAAGTAAAAGTGGCTAATGAACGTATCTGAAACCTCTTAAAACTTCACCAGGATTAGAGAAAAGAACCCACCCATCTACAAACTGCAGCAGGTGCAGTGTCTTGTGACCACAGGTGTTCTCAGAAATGGGCAAGGTTAAGTGGATGGGCCAATTTCCTGGTAAAATAGAGCGTTTCAGATGCTATGTGCTCTCTCTCATTTACAGACACATGCATTGGAAGTCTGATACATATTCAAAAACAATCAAAAATTCCCACTGACTTCACCAGGTTTCAGGTAAGATGGTCTGTGCTAACAGGAGGTTAAGCCCGAAATATTTGTATCAACCCTTTTCTTTTAAATCCCCAGGCTACGGAAATTTTTGTTCAAAATGTGGTTCACCCCTTATCCCACGAAGTTGCAGTTCCCAAGTTGCTGTTTCTTGTAGAACTTTCTCTTGCAAAACACTCCACTGAAAAATTCACAGATACTTACTGAGCCAATATTCATATATTTGCAATATATCAAGTGAAAAATCCAAGCCACTGGAAATATCATGCAGCTTCAGTGCACTGTACAGTCAGATTGCTCTGATGAGATGGCAGATGCAACCTAGGAAATTAAAGTAAAGCCAGCACTGTGGATTTGTATTTTGAATCTGGTTGAAAGCCCAAAGAACATTTAAAGCAGCTTTGTACAAAGCCCATTCCCAGGGATGAATCTTGTTTTTGTAGCAAGTATCATGGTGGGGTAAAGCCTGTTGAAAAAGCCCAGGTCTCCTGGAGGAAAATGTTCTGAACATGATTTTGTTTAAGGTTTACTACAATGTCCTAGGAAATCATTCAGTGGTTCTTTTCATGCTTGCATATACCCTTGAACATCAATTTGGAGGCATGCAGAATTATATGATTCCATGGAAATTAACATGGTAATGAATATTAACATGACAATTAATAATACACTTAAACGTGTGTCATGCAGTTGAGTGAGCCAAGAATGAACCAAATGTATTGTACCAACTAACCCCCCACAGTTACAAGACAGAAATGAACAGCATTTTGTAATTATACACAGTGACATATTTTCTCATATCTACTGCCAAAAAAAATATCACTTTTTGGAATTAAAAGAGAGAGCAGCAAATAGAAACAGCTATGTCATCAGTAATTGCAAACATGTTTTCAGCTCCAGCTTCTGATAACTATCCAAAGGCATTCTTTTAATGGGTAAAATTGACAATTGTCCAAAAATTAAGGAGTCCTTAAGGGCCATGTTCACTCCTAACAAGTCAGATAAAGAAATCAGAGTACCTAGAAAGTTTTGCAAGGAGATGGGAATGAGCAAATAAGCAGTACAACTGAAAACTAAATGGTGCTGTTTGTAAAGGGGCTTTTTAGGTATCACAAGACTCTATTAACTTTGCCCCAAGGGGTCTGATCATGTTGTCCATGAGAGATGGACAACGGATTGACTTACAGTATTTAAAATATAACCACCTCTCACAGGAACACTAAGAGGATTGTGTAGGACAAGTCTGCTTAAGGCAGGAGCTCTCTAGCATGTGGTAAAACAACCTGGTGAAATCCAAAACAACTTCCCACCTGATACAGAGTCAGAGAACTTAGTCCCAGAGCTTTACAACTAAAAGATGCTTTGGTAGGGCATTAATTTAGACACAGGTGAGACCTCAGTCCAAGATGTCCCTCAGTGGTAGCAGGAGAATCTGATGATCCCATACACCCACTGTAAAGTGGCTCGTGTGAACAAGGTCTATAAAATGATGCAAAGGCAAGCAAAGGGAGACTCTGCCAGGTCTCCTCTGCAGCCAAAAAGATGTTTCATCAGCCTGATCATGTTTGAACATTAATCCTTACTTAACAAGGCTTATTGTTTGATAACATCATAGGCAAGCAGGAGAGTAAGGTCCCTACTCTGAACTTTCTTATCTAAAGAAATTTTGTCTTTCAAGTATCACGCTGTACCCCCATTAAACAACGAAGCCAGAAGCCCACAGACTGTGCTCCTCGTGAACTGAACAGGTATTAGGATACTGAAAGCATCTAATATTCTGTGTCTAGGGAATCCAGAATACCAAAATATCTGCAGGTCACAGATGGCACACAAGTAATGAAAAACACCTTCAGTGGCAAGAGCCTCGGTGCTGGTCATCTCCAGCTGGACCTGACTATGAGAGTTCTCAGCAAGTGAAAAGTCTCTTTATTCACCTGGTTGAACAAACAGGTACTAAAATGCACCTATAGGAACTACAAATCTCTGTTCCCTCCCTACACAGTGTATTCCATACATCCCATATCAATATTTTGCCATTTTCTACTGATGGTTGTGGGAGAAGCAAGTTGCAAGTTGCCTTGAAATCAGCATGTTTCCCTATGATTAGCTGTCTCCTGTCCATTTGTAGCATTTAAGTGACTGAAAATACTGTATTCAAAGAATAATTAATAAAGCTTGCTGGGGCCCAAGGGTTTCCACGGACATAGCTTTGTGTACATCATAAACTATGTGTAAGCATGTACTTGGACAGTTGTTGAAAACATGTCTAATTTTTCCCAAACACCACAGCTCTTTCCAAACAGCATAGTTTGATGTCATAATGCATATTTAAAGATTTTTTAAAGTCTGTTTTATTTACAGTTATTTACTCAATAGAGTACATCAAGCCTTCAAAATCTTTGTGGGCCATGTGTGAACTAAGTAGCCATTCAACCATTGTTCTAAAAACATGTGCCATTTACACAGCTGATCAATCTGTAGAAGACACCACAATCAGAACCTGCACTCGGAAAAAATAAGACTTGAATATTACCTGGGGAGTGTTACCATGATACTTCTACATCCACAAGGGACAATTCTGCTTCTAGGATGCCAGTGTAAATCCAAAGCATGTCCATCAAACCAATCATCTTTTGCTCCTCTTTTCTTCTTGATAAGTAGCAGGATAATTCAACTCTTTCTGAAACACATAGAAAGTTACAGAGGAGGCAGGGCCCACTGTTAGTAAGATTTCCACTAATTCAGGTTAAAATACAAGAGGAACAAACTTTTAGAGATGCTCCTCTATTCCTCTCTACTTCAGCTGGCCTCTTTCATGTAAAACTTAAACTGAAATCTCTTTTCTCAAGTATTATAACATGCTCAAATCAAACATGGTAATACAGGTTGGGAAAGAAAGAATCCAACGAGTAACACACCACAAGTTCTTCAAGCCTGAATCATTTTAAGGCATAGTTCCCATTGAGCAGGTCAGTCAAAAAAACCTGCTTTCCATTTCAGTGCTGTCACTAGTCTGTTCCTGGTTTCCTGGTCATCTCTGAACAACACACCTCAGTCTTCTCCTTCTGCAAAGTCCTTTGCCATTTGTTTTGAGCCATATGGGTGCAAAGAGTTCTCTAACACCTAAAAATGGTTACAATTGGTTTTGGTGTTGTCACTGTCGTTAAGCAAAGTTTCTTTAAATGCTCAAGCTACTCTTCTGTCTTGTGCAGAAACTACTACAAGAGTATCCCAGATACTATTGCATCACCAACAAAACTGGAAAATATTCAGAGCACTTGAAGAGATTTGCAGAGACTCAGACCTAGGAGTGTAAAGCGCATCAAATGATTCACCACAGGCCTATCTGTATATCACAGATATCAAATTCAATTTTAAATGCAAGAAGGGGGAAAAAAATGAGAGATACGAAATTCATATACTGTAATTAAATGGAAAACACATGCAAACTGTAGCAGAAAAATAATAGAAACATGAATCGTGTGTGTTGCATCTGTCTGTTATTACGGTAGGAGTGGCAATGATTAGTAGAAATAGGGTTGCAAAATTATTTCTTATATAATATCACTTCCTGTGCCCATAGGGTAAGTGTCATAAGGACAACTCACCCTTAGGCAAGAGCAGAGGCAGAAAGCAGAGGCCTTTCTGCTGGGAAAGAGGAGCACTCGGCTGCACGGAAGCCTTGGCAGCCAAAGGAGGTGCCGACTTCTCACCCTTTGAAGGTACCAGCAACCAGTCTTGGAGCTGGCACACCCAACTGGGAGAAAGATAGCACTGCCAGGGACCTACTGCCTAGATATCCTAGTCAATGAGAATCTGCTTCAGAATCACTCTGCATGAGGGAAGGATTATAACAATGCTCTTAAAGCTCTAAAATGTTGATTTTGTGGACAGTATTATGTGAATTCAATGGTGTATAAATGTGAACTTTTACGTACACACTTAAGACTGGGAACTTGTAATTACGCACACACACGGATGGCCCCGCTCCCAGGGAGAATATTCCCATGCTCAGCATTACTCAAGAGTGTTGTGCCATGTCTTTTTGTGTATCAAATGTAAACCAGCTCCGTTAACATGCAGACCCGGGTGTCTCTGGGGTCCCAGGACGTACATGGCTGAACAGGCAGCAGTCAGCCATGGTACATGATGGTGATGGGCTGTGCTTTTGCTCTGAGAGTTTAACCCTGAGGTCTTCCAGAAGCAAAACTTAACACATTGCCTAAGACCACAAGATAATGCAGTGGCAAGCTTGAGCTGGCAATCTGGGTGGAGGATCTCCCCCCTCCACCCAAGCCTGACTCACTGCAGCTCCCTGCAGCTGAAATATGAAGGGGCAAGATCTTTGATGGTGGTTGATGCAAGCAATCAGTTTGGCTGCCGTTTGGAAGCGCTGAAACAGGAGACCTTACTGGGGACATCTGAGGTTTGCAGCACTGAAGTTCCACTTTGGGTCTTCTGTCCACCAGAAACCAGTGTGGGCTGCAGTAGATTTCACTGATGCTCTCTGTGCAGCTTCACTGACTCCCAAACATGCAAGGGAGAGGAAGTTAAACTGGCTTTAAACATCTCTGCTCACTCCTGATTCCAGGAGCTGCATCACTCGGGTACATCACTACAGGGCCCAGCTATGGCACACATGTCCAATCTTTACATATATGCTGCTTTGAGCTCTGCTGCATTAACATAACCAACAGAAACACCCCTGGATTCTTTATGCACTGTGCTGGGTTTGGAAAAGGTGGGGGGAAGAAGGTATTTTCTGCAAACAGAATTTTTCATAAGAGGCACGGTCACCTTTTGCTATTACAAATACAAGAGCAGTAACAATATATACAGGCCCAAGCAATAATGGAGATTCTGGCACATATTTTTTCCCTGTCATAAGCACACTGGGCCTAAGGCAAGGTTTTCCTCTACTTAATAAAGAAAATGGAAAGGTAGGGAGAAAACTAAAATTAAAAAAAAAAACAAACCTGCATTGCCTCTCAAATTACACAACCTGCTAAATATTTAGGACATTCTTTCCCACAAACATTTCAAAATGCATGAGAAAGAGGTTTGTCTTCTTGACAGTTCACATCCTCTTGTGGGCCAGACTCATTCCTCTGGAATCTCACTGAAGTCAATGATACAGCAGCAGGGATGACAGATGAAGCTCCTGATCCCCATTTTAGTGGTACCTATCCACCATCCACACAAATCAGCTCAGGATTAAGATGCAAGTGAAGACACTAAAGGTGAAGGTTGAGGAGACAACTGAAACAGCATAGTCTAAAATCTGTGGCAAATGTGTGTGTTTAATTCCACTCTCAGTCTCTTGGCTAGACAGGAAGGGCTTGAATGATGAAACAGTAACTGTTTTATACTATCTGCTTAGAGGACATGTATTCTTGCTGTTTGGTTTTTTTTTTCCCCCTCAGTTGTAGTGAATTGCCATCCCATGCTTTCATTGCATGGCTGGTTATCTTCATTGTAGAGAACAAACTGACAAGTGCTTACAGTTGACTAGAGAAGGGTCACTCTGCAAAGAGCTCCTACGTTTGCAAATCATTGGTCCAAAGCACTCCAAACTTCTTTCAAAACACCGACAAAACTTTTAAACCCTGGCCCTTTAAACTGGACATAGAAAACCTGATTTCAATAACAGGCCCCAACCAATCTGAGTTTATTAGCAACTGAATTAGAAGTCGACCTCAAGTCCAAACGAAAATCAGTGAACAGTCATCAGATCAAGTAAAAATGAAAGTGAAGAAGACAAAAACCCATAGCTGTAACCATCCATCCAAAATTAAGTTAACAGCTATCAAGCAAATAACTACTATGTTAAAAGCTTTTTCACGTTAGGCCACTTGTTCTTCACAATAATTAAAATACAATGCTTTAATAAAAGAGTTTCATTTATATTTTGATAGTCAAGCTGGCACTTAACTTGATTTGGGGCTGTTCTCAATTAGAACTGTTTATGGTCTCCAAAATCCCTTCTTGGATGCTTCTGAGGTTCTGCACCAGAAAGAGGAGGGGAAAACTGGCAAATCATAATAGAGATGTGAGAACTGTACTGGGGGAAAAAAAAGCAACACCCCCCCACCCCCAAGAATCTGGATTCTGAACTAAACCAAAGCCAAGCTGCAATGAAATGTAAAACTTTGGCCAAATTCCTAAATTCTAGCATCATGATTTTCATTTACAGTACTTATTTTGCAGCCCATATTGATTTTGCATTGGGCAAGCCACCCTTTTTAAGACAAACTTTCCATTTGCAAGGTTTTCATCTGCCATTTCCCCCGCCCTATCTCCCACGGTGAACTTCCCGCACCCGACCCGGTTTGAGCTGGATCCCCAAGTCACACAGCTGCCCTTTGACAAGCCCATCTCCACTGACAGCCAGGATGAGCACAGCCCGTGTCACCCTGGCCTCCCACCACCCAATTTGTGTCTGGAGGCCACCTCGCTGCCCAAAAGGGTGCCGAAGCACCGCAGCGTGCAGCACACGCCCTCTGATATCACCCTCCTGACTGCTCGGCAACAGGGAAAAGACGAGGACATGACAAAGAAGCAGCCACTGTTCTTCCACACTTCAAAAGACAATACCATGGCACTAATAATCCCTCACACTTAGTAACAGCCAGCTTTATAAACAGTAATTAAAGATGCCTTCTGGTGTACCTGCAAAGGAAACACGATTTCTGTTCTCCACAAGGACCACGCTTTCTTTAGTGACTTCTGATTAAAGGATCTGACCTTGAGCACAAAGGGCTTAATTTTCAGAGGCACAAGCAACTACAGGTCATATTGTATAACCTTCTAACAGAGCCTAATAGCAGCTAAAAGTTAAAATCTGGTACTTTCAGCAGAGAGCCTCACAGTTCTTCATTTCAAACACTTTCTGTAAACTGCTAATCAGTAATTTTGAAAGAGGGGCAGGATTCATACAACAAAGATTGAGAAATCTGTTTAATCATTTTTGCAAATACATACTTAAAAAAAAAAAATCCCTTGCTTATTACCCTGACATTGCATTGAGTAAACATGCCAGGCATGAATTAAAGCAGCATTCTGAGATTCACCACATTAACTGTTCATTGGCTCATGCTTCTCCTTTCATTTTTAATCTTCAGACTGGCCAAGGCTTTTACCACTCACCATTTCTCCAAAAATCAAGCCTTCTCCAAGCACTAGCTGGAAGGGAAAACTGGTGACAGTTAAAGCCCTGCCCACTCAGAAAACCCAGTGCAACCTGGGTGAGCCCAGAGACGCCAAGTCACTGCTCTGTCTAATTACAAACCCGAGGCAGATTAACCTTTGATGACTAAATTAATCTTCTAAATAAAATGAATATGCATCAGCCTGCAAATTAGGATTAAATGCTTAGCAGAATCTTTATGTGATCAAGCAGGTTTTGTGGTGCAGATGTTAACCATTAACATGAAGCAATAAAATCATTCTTTTTTCTTATAATAACACCTAACAATTCCAAAGCCACCTTTCATCTGAGAATCTCAAAGGGTTTCATAAACATAATTAATTAACCCTCTCAGCATCTGAAAGAAGAGCATAATAATATCCCCATCCAACAGCTGAAGAAACAGAGGCACAGCCACGTCCTGGACCGCGTGCCTCAGACTGTGCGTAAGGTGGATGTTAAATGCTTTGAGGAGAAGGAAAAGAGCAGGTTTATGCTGCCTTCGGCCCTTCTCTCATGCAGACTGGGCAGGGTGGCTTCTCCATGAGGCTGAGCTACCACCACACACGCATTTCTGTCCCTCTCCCAGAAATGCTCACAGAGGTTCTGAAACACAGGAGAGGAGGCACTGCTGCACCTGCCGCTGGAGCAGCACATCTGCCTGTACCAGCACGGCTTTCACTGCGAAAAGCAGTGGGACTTGTCTCACTACAAACCAAATGAAAACAAACACCACACTTCCTAAGGTACTACATAATTCTGAAATAAGCCATTCCAGTAATGGGGGTGAATCTTTTCTAGAGAAAAAAACTGTTTCTTGATTTTTTTGGGCACTAGGAACTACTGGTCTCTTAAAGAATCTGTTCCTTGCACATACAGTTACGACAATTTAGTCACAAGCAGGCTCTGATGGTGGCAATCCCACTTTTTTTTGGTGGAACAGTTGTCCCTGCAATGTGATTCCTACGTCTACATGGAGTAAAATGCTTGCACGGAATGCTACCACTTCCATCAGCATCCTGACACTGACAGGGGAAGAGGTGTGGCCATGGTTCTCCCAGGCTCTCCCAGAAGACCTAATGGTTTAAGGGAATCAAGGAAACCTTCTGCTGAGGTCCACTTTCTGTGCTCCTTCTTCCAATGGCATATTCATTTCCAAAAGGTTTACAATAAGGGATTTGGACAAATGCATACATTGCGACTTTTCAGCCTGTACTACCCCGATTCTAATTTCATTAGTTTCAAACATTATGCATTTCATTATTATCAAACTGTAAAATTAAGTTTTAATTTGATCTAGCTGAATCAAAAATAATGTAACAGTATTGCTGAGCTAAGGACAGGCATGTGAGAATTTACATTCTTGGTAATCCAATTTGTTGGCACGTTTTGTTGTCCAGTCATAGAAGCTTCTCCTGGTGTATAAGTTTTCCTTTTTATGTAAACTAATCTGTTGGTGTAAAATGTCTGTTGCTGCAAACGTAATTTTATTTGTTCAAAAGGGTAACTGGATAAGTTCTTAAGATCAGTTTAAATTTCTTGGCTATGAACAGGAATCTTAAACTATAAATTAACCAATATTTTAGACTATTGACATCACATATATGATTTTTGGCATATAAGTGACTTCCACAGTACTGGAGGTTAGACATTTAAAAGCATTTCTTGTTTTCATACAACGGCTTCTAAAATCCGTGGAAAAATTCCAAGGACTTTAATAAGATTGGGATTGGGCACATTATTACTATGAATGTAATTCTTGATACCTCTCCTAACATCTAGGCCATGTGAGAAACTTAGGAAAAGCAATTAACATGCCTCCATCGACTTTTGTATTTACACTTGAAATTTACCATTTAAGACTTTAATTCTCCATAAAACTGCTTAAATATACATAACTTCAGTGTTATTTAAATGTTTTATGATCTTCCTGAAATGACCCACTAATTAAAATCACTTACTTAATTTAGAACCTTAAATTTACCTTCTTTTATTTGGACGGAATTGGATTTAACGTGCAGGTTTTGTTCATTTTCTTTCGGAGAAAATCTTAACTTGGAAGGAAAATTATGATTATGTGGAAGGGAGGAGGATGTCTTGAAGGCTGCAAACTTTAAGTACCGGTAATCATTAGCTACCACGTATGACATGATGTATATAATTAAGAAATAAATTTATTACAGAAAGTTGGAATTATCAATTAAAAAGTAGTCAGAGCAGTCCCCCAAGGTCTGATATGATTACCTGTGTTATCTGGGCTGTCACTTCCAGTGCTGGTTCAGGTCTCAAAGACCTCGGAGGGGTGCTCCGTGTGTCGAGTTAAATAAGTGAGACAACCTCAGTGGAAAAACGCAACGGTACCAGGGGGTGCAAACACCACTGTTCTAGAGGAGAATGAAGATATCAGCTTTACACTGAATATTATTGGCAAACTGTTCTTCCTTCCTGCTGTACTTCCAAATGGACTGATGGGGCCACTCCATTTGTGGCTGTCCTCCAGTGGGTACCGGGTGGGTTAGGGAATGCTGAACCTCAGGGGCATTAAAGGACACTCCAGCCTGTCACTTTTGTTTTGTTTTTTTCTTACTTATTACCTCTGCAGACTTTGATTTTTCCTTCTTCAGTTTCCTCAAGTTTAAGGCCAGAAGAGACAGTTAAATTATCTAGTCTGACCTTGTATATATGCCAGGTCACTATGCTAAACTCACTGACCTCCTTTTCTCTAAGCTCCCTGTCATAACACTGATCCACAAATGGGTCTCAATTATGAGGCAGTAAATCAGTGTAAAAAAACCCAAACAGCTCCTCCCACCTGCCTTTCTTTGCAAAATCTCAACTCCAGCAAAATTCTGTTGCTCACTCTGAAACAGAATGAAAAATTTGGCATCCTCTGATGAATTAGATTTTGTTTCTTGTGCAGAGTGTCTCACATCTCTGTTGCTCTCGGCTCTAGTCTGGACTAAAAACAAAATTAATAGAAACTGTCACCTCATCATATTTTTTACCTGATTGGTGTAGATGGATCTTAAACACTTTATATTCAGCTATGGAGGCTCAGTACACCTATTTATGAATTCACATACAAACCAAATGAAGTTAAAACACAAGTTGTTCAGCCGCAGACTCAGTTTAAAAACCTAATTTTTTCTAGCACTATGTAACTTCTTCAAACCAACATACAGCAAGAAGCCTAACACACTGTTCACATCTCCAGTACCTGCCTACACAGTAAAACTTTTGACATTTACCAGAAACAGAGAAAAAGAAAATAACAGTCCAAAACTCATGATAATGTTTTTCAGGATGTGATTTGAAGACTCTCTCTTGGCTCCACAATAAAGACTACGGGAGACACAAGAAGCCTGACAGACAGTGATTGTCTCCTCTTTCAAAACTCTGCTGACAGCATCCACTGTTGTTCACTTTGGTATCAGGGGGTGTCAGGAAGAGTGAAACACTGCTTACCTTGTGCGTCATGCAAAATTTAGCACCTCTGTCTTTCCCTGGATTCGCCTCACGAGCTTTCCAAAACGTGCACAACAAAACCACATGAAACTCAGATGATTTCAGATCACGTTACAAAGTCAAAACACAGAACAGATTCACAGAAACATTTGCTAAGGTTCACCAACCTGTTGAGTGAACCTGGGCCAGGTTCCAAGCAAATCTGGATTGATTAATGTTTTCTTTAAATCAACATCACCTGATGTTCTTTGCTACTGATGTGAATCTCAGCTTTTCCTTTTCTCTTCGGGATTTTGGATTGGTGTAAGTACACAGCTGAAAACAGCACATGGAATGTACATCCATCTATGTATAACCGAAAAACATTTTATCACCATTTCTGCAACACAGTAAAATATTGCAAAACCTGAATCCCACCAGCTTTGTCAGTATTTTGCACTATTATGAGCTTTTTGGGGAGGGCTCAGAGTAGGGTTTTTTTCCAAAATGTTCATGCATTTAAGAACATGGCAATAAACAAGCTCTTTTTACATTTTAAACATGGGACCAAATCAAGATATACTCAGCTGTACAAGGATTAGACCCCCTGAAATCAACAGAACTACTTATGGATTAATATACCATCACCCACTGTGATTGAAATATGCTGTAAACAAGCTTTGGAAATTACATTCCAACTATAGTTGTGCTCAGGGGTTTGTCATATTCTAGCACTTACTAAATATAAATAAATGAAATAAAGTGTGAGATAGTGATACTCTGATTTCTGTTCGCACTGACTCTCCATTTGTTGGAGGTGCCTGAGCAATCAGAACACCACATAAATACCCTGCCATGCCTGTGGGATCTCATGCTAACTTATAATCCATCACTGAAGACAGCAGCAGCTCTTGAAGACATTCTAAAGCGCTTCTGAGGTTGAATGTAATTCATTGTTTCACTTCTCACAGGAAGAAGTGGCTACACCTGGAGCAGTTGTGTGCTGGAAATTTCACTTAGAATTTGCATCATATTAAACAATTACTGAGCAAAGGCTCTATAATTTCTCAGTTGGTTTATTTTCTTCTTTTTACGTGAATTGTTTGTCAACAATCTTTACATTCAGGAGCTCTGCCTTGACACACAGCTTGTCTGTACCTATATCTTTATTGGGAAACCGCACAAGTTTTCAGGATTGAGACATGTAAAACCATTCAGACAAAAGAAGAACCTGTCCCACCATGTCCTCACTACACACAGATAACTATGTATTTTGTGTATATTAAAAAAAAAAAACCTGTTTATCACATAATTGTGCTATTCATTATCTTAATTTCTGACTCCTAGTTTCAGAAAAACAAAAAGCTGAGGAAAATGTTAAAGAACTGCCAAAGTTTCTGTTGGAACAGAAAAGCAACTGGAATATTGTAAGACAGACTGTTCCCTCAATTTCTTCTGGCCAATCTGTAGTCCCAGGAGATCTGCACAAACTTTGAACAAGCACAGAGGCCTGGCAGTGCTGACACGAGCTGAACTCCTCTCGCCTTGTGAAATTCAACCACTGCAACTTCATAGGTAGCTTTGGCAAAATAAAGGGAGGATCAACCCAAAAGAAAAAGAGATTTAAAACTGACTGGGTTCTTAAGGAGAATCTTTGTCATTCAACTGAAAAAGCCCCCAGTGTTTCGTCAGGGAACTTTCTAGCAGCCCAATCTTTCACTTACATGTTTGCATTGCTGGAGTCCTTCCCCATTGTCCTGGGCTCCTGCTTTCCTTTTTACTGACGATTTAGATGTCGGTGTCCACCAATCATCTAAAAAAAAGGCATCTTCAGTGTTCAGGCTGTAAATATGCCACTGAGTCCCAAGAGCCTAACATATGTCAAAGGCATGAAATGATGGCCATGAAAGGGAACTCTACATCTGTGTTTGCTTAGCAGAAGAACTGCAGGGCTGACCTGTGGACTGATGTGGCTGTTTAATATGGTCTCTGCAAACCGTTCAATAACATCAGAACTGCTGGTTAATCCTCTTACCAGTACCACTGACATTATTTCATGTTCTACTAATTCCAAGCCATCTGCAGAAATACTTGCCTCTCTCTGGCAAGTGAATAGAGAGTGGCTGAATTTTTTAAAAGGCTGCAGCTCTAATCTTCCATGTATAATTTCAGAACAAGGTTATTATTTTTTTATGGGAACATTTTTGCATAATCTTATAGTCTGAGTCTCACCCCATTTTACTTGTGCAAGTCAGGAGTAAAGGTAATGCAAATGAAAGGGAAGGACTGAATTTTGAAATTGAATATTCTGAAACAAATATCCAAGCACATTTTGAGACTCTATCTCCAAAGGTATTCAGACGCAAAAACCTCACTTATTCGGCATTTGGAAGAATAAAAAATATATTTAAAATAAAAAAAAAAAGTGAGATTTGAAAAACCTCAGAGGTATCAATATTTTTACTTTGTAATTTCTTGACCAGTTTTTGCAATGTTTTCCCTTTTATCTGGATTTCCTATGGAGAGCTTGTGGCAATCATAAACATGGACACAATCAGGTTTTCCACATGGTGATTCCCAATTCAGCGTTCAACGTTACAAAGCCCACTTAAAGTTACTGAAAAAAGAAAGAAGAAAATTATTGGTTGATAAAAACAACCTCTCTTAATGATTGTCCTATGTCTTTCCAAAGAGTCACAAAGAGTGCTAGACTGTGAAGGGGGAAGGATTCAAGGGAGTGAAAACTTCCTGACTTTGGAAGGAACCAATGTTTTTGAAGCTGTCCAATCATTCTTACCTCTCTTTGCAACCTTTAGGGAGTCACAATCCATCCCAAAGAATCAATTATTGAATGTAACAGTAAGAGCCTTGTGTCACCATTCCTGTCATGTCACTGTCTTCTGTCAGAGAGCACCGTGGGTCTGAAACCAAAGCAGACACATGGTGTGAACAAACTGCTAAAAAAGCAAAGTATTTCCAAATCTGGGAGACTGGTTCACACCAATGTCCTGCTCAGAGCATTACACATCACAGAAACTGGTCAAGGAAAGAATGTTTCTATACACAATGCTCTCAGGCTCCCACTATCACTTAATCCCTCTTCCATCTGTGCCAAATTCCAGCTGCAGTCCATACACGCCTCCAAAGAACCAGAGCTAATAGCAAAGTAACAGTCATATCTATTGGCTACTTTGCCAGCATTTCACAACAGATATCACATGATTAGGTGTTAAGTGGGACTATTTGCACTTTTGCTTATGGCACATATAATTATGTAATTCTGCCTAATGCCAAAATGACTGTTTAAGTAGCAGCTGCACAAAACAGAGATACTGGCTGGACAGCACAGAAAATACAAACTTAGCACAGTAAAAAATGCACACAAACATATACACCTATAGGGTTTATATACTGTCAGGACTATTGAATGATCATGTCACTGGAACCATTGACAAGCAGGGCTCTGCCTCTCCCTGTGCCTGTGAAGGTTTTGCCAGGGAGAGGCTGAGTCCTTGCAACACAAACTGTGGTTTGACAGAACCATGAAACGTAGTGGATGGAACCCCTGGAGCTCCTGCTCTCATCCATCAGCTGTTGCTGGCGTCTGTCACAGAGCAGGCTGGCACTAGATGGCTCTGCCAGTGTTTTAGGGGAGGTGGCCTCACACATGTTTGTGCACTGAGTTTGACAGTGCTCTCAAGTCTGTCTGCAAAGAACCTCGAGGGAGAGGTGGGTGTAGACAAACTGCACACAGCCACCTTTTGTACAGTTTCTCCTGGGAAATTAAATGAATAACCATCTCTGCCCTGAAAAATATGGAGGAAGGTACATTTAAGTTACTTATTTTTCAGACTACACTCGTCCTAATTTCCTTGCACAGAAGCAGAGCTTCCCTGAGCTTTGATTAAAGGAATCACAAAGTATCAAGGTTAGTTTAAAGTGCTGTTACATTTTGAAATACATCCTTCCAAGCATATGGGTAAGGCGGTGGCAGTGGTAGGAGTTAGCCACAGAAGTGCTCCACAGAGGTCAAAAGGAGATCACCATTCGTTTAATTTAAATAAATCAATTTGTTAAACAAGGAGCTGCTGAGATTATACAGTCAGAGGGTGGAGAGCAAAGAAAGATAATTATTTTTGTTTGCATAAATCATTTGCTTATTACTTGGGGATCAGGGTGGTAATGTTTGGGTTTGAGAAAGGAGGACAAAAGAAGATAACTATCAATTTGCTGATCAGGGTTACATGGGATTTTGCTGTTGGGGCTGGAGAAAGCAAAGAAGATCATTATTTTTATTTAAATAAATCAATTTGTTGTGATCAGGGATCACATGAGGTTGTGCCATTTGCAAGGTGCAGGCATAGGAAAATTTCCTTTATGGATAGCTGGTTGTAGAACAAATGTTCAGGCACTACTCTATCAAATGGAACAATGGACACAAAAAAAAACTTTCAAGACCACAGAGCTGGAATTCCATTTCTTTCTTTTGAAAGACCCTGACTTTGGCATCTTGTACTGGTCTCCAACTTGAGCTAAAACAATCAGGGTTATACTTTTAACACAGTGAGTCAGGATTATATATATATGGACATGCGTGGATGTGTATATAAACCACATATACAGATAAATTAGACAGATTAGATAGAATAGATAGATAGATAGCAGATAGCAGCTACTGGGGCCTGATCCTCCAAAGCCCTTGCACTTTGGGGCAGTGCCTGATGCAACTACTGTAAAAACTGTGACTGCCTTCCGAGGACGCAGGATCAGTTCTCCAGTGGGGAATATTCACTGAAATCAATGGCCATTCTGTGCACACACACTGTAAAGGGCCCGATATTTGTTGCTTCTTTTCTGAGGCAATTAATGAAGCTCTGTGTGTAATTTTAAAGGCCCTTCATGAAGTAACTGGAAATCTACAGCACTGAACATCAGTGAACTCATATCCAAAACTAATAGCTTCAGTATCACTGCCAAAAATTGACTAAGCGCTCTTTGTGCCTGCAAATGGGGTTCTGCAGGCAGTATCCTCCTATCTGCCTTCAAGGGATAATCTCCTCTTACAAATAAAACAATTGTTTCATTTGCTCATTGCAATGGTTGAATGAGGCTGCAGAAATGAATCTCACTGGTTTTGAATGTTCTCAAGTCAATCAAGAGCGGATTTGGGGGAGTGGGGTTGCTTTCAATTAACATGTTGCTATTTGTAAAACTGGTTTAAAAAAATGTCTTTTCACAGGTTTGGATGCAACTCATGGAAACTAATAAGCAAGCCATCCCTTTCACTATAACCAATTAAAAGACGGCTTAATCAAAAATCCGTATCTGTGTGATCAAAGTGCCCCATATATATTACCTCAGAATAAAAAGGAATAATCTAGTTGGGTCTTTAACAAATGAAACAATGTTTAAGTAATTACAGAAAACAGTGGGCCGCAACCATCCCTTGGATACTTCCAGAGCCAATGGCGTAGTCCGGGGGATCAATTTGTGTCTGCAACATGAATGATAAATCCAACTAAACATCTTTATTTTTACAGTACGTTAAAGAAGCATTTTTATTTAGTGCAGTCGTATATCTCCACATTATTCTGAAGTATGCTTCTTTATTGCTTTTATGTCTCCAGAATTGCCTGAGGAAAGCATCCTTTTCTCCTTGTGTTTCATTGTTGTTACCCTTGTAGAGTATAACATGCACAAACTTGATTATGATTAATTGAGGGCTTTAGCAAATTATGTTTTTATTCCTTTCCATCTAAGTCTTCCATCTGCTCAAGAATTAAAAAAAAAAAAAAGAATTTTACATTTATAAGGACAGTTAGGGCTTTTTGGGTAAATCATCAGAACAACTGGTTCAGCAGTAATGGCTACAAGCAAAGAAAGCCTTCCTTCAGCCTTACATCATCAACACATTAATGCATCTCCATCCTACAAGTGAGGCCGAGAGAGGATGATAACTGGTCAAACCACATTTGATCCAAAATCTTGCTGCAGAGCTGGAATTTCAAACCGAATCAAGCCCAGTTTAGAATATTGCTCAATTAGATCCTACCCCCAAAGAACCACTTAAAGCAGTCAAGTACGAAGTCTGTAAATATAAACACCTGTGTCCTTGGGCACAATGCATGTAACATCAAGCAGGCTATTTTTAAGAGGCTCTGTTGAAGTTCTTACCCAAGGTGATGCAGCTGCACAGACCAGCCCATTAAGCCTGGTGAACCACATCAGATAAGGCCCTTCCTTCAGGGTTTATGAATCAGGTACAAATGCTCGCCATCCCCTGGAAACTGGCAAATGAGGTTACACTTGGCAGTCTGGGGTTTTCTTAACAGGATGAATGACAGAAGTAAGAAGTCATGTTTAACTTGTACGAATGTGAGGAGGAAAAGGCAGGGCTTTTTCATTTAAAGACAGCCTTGTTCTCCAGCCTTGCTGGCACAGAGCACAGAGTGGCGTCTTTGGCTGATGAGAAAGCAAAATTATTGAGGAATTTGCTCCTCTGAGACCACAGAGTTGAAATAACAAAAAAAACCCCAAACAGTTTTGGCAACTGGAATGCAGATACAATCAGTCTTTAAAAGGCTGGTCTGGAGAGCTGGTGGCATGGGGACAGGGGCTGTGGATTTATGACAAGGTCAGCACCAGTGGCATTTTTCTTGCCCAGCCAATAACGTGAATTGAGTTGTTGGCCTTGGCCCAGGTCCCTGTGAATAACACTCCAAGTGACTAACACCACACCACTCTTGAACCACCACTGAAGCAGACAGGTTAAACCTGCACACCCGACACTGATGTGAGCCACGGAGCACTGGTGTGATCTGTTGCTGTAAATTGTTTGTAAAGGTGGGGATCCAGAGGGGGGGATAATAATCATCACCAAAGATAGGTCTAATTGCCTGCAAAGATGGCATCTGACAACTAGCAGGGAAGTCACTGCAGTGTTCCTGCACTCAGGTGGTCATACTGGAGGCTGACTAAGCATCAAAAGACAAGGAGTCCGTGGTTCAGCTGAACCCAGCTAGATTTAGAGGTAGATACAGAAACTTAACTTCCTCTGCCAAAGTTTGCAGAAGATTCTTGTCAAAGATGTACTGACAGCAATGCTGTAAAACCTCTCAGCACCTCGCTGCAGATTAAACTCTCTGGTAGCTTCACAGCAGACAAAGAAACTGTTATAGATGTGGCTTGTGTAGGAAAAAAAAAAGAAGAAAAACTAATTCTATGGAAACAGCAATGCAACAGATGAACACCATATAGCTGGTAATACAAAGGCACTACCCATACTGCAGGAAAAAGCAGTCACTTCTTAACAAGGAAGAGTGCTTTAATAATCAAATCCAAAAGGTTTTTACTGCCAGTTGAGCCTCCCTACGTGTTGGCCAAGTCACCTCCCAAGGCTCACAAAGAATCACTGCACCTACTCACCACTGCACAGGGATCTTAGTAAGACTGATTCACTAGAGTAACTTTTCCAGTGGTATGTTATTCTCTTTCCTGCTGCAATGACATAGTCGGGATAGAAGTGGGGGGGATCTGATGGCTTCACCCCTCCAAGAAGCAATCCATACATCCCCAGGTGCAAACAGATCACCACACAGAATATCTGGTGAGACAGGCAATCTGGTGAAAAACCTACTGGAATCTGTGGTCAGGATCCCCTGGAACTGTTGTCCCAGCTTGCTATGGGGACTAGTGCAACACCAGTGTCCTGCTGCAGTCCTCCTCCCCTCCCTCTGCTCACACATCATGTGTACAAGAGGGCACAGGAGTCAATTCATTCTTCTGCAGAAAGCTCTGCATGAAGCCACTTTAATTTGGTTTTGTGTGTGTGTGTGAATCTCATCCTGATGCTTTCCGGGTTCTCAGGGAAACATTAGAATGGCAGTGCAGCAGAAATGGAAAATGCATTCTCATTCTTTGGCAGCGAATAATTTATTTCATATCCACCAGCCTTTTTTTTTTTTCCTTCCTTCCCCTGCTGCCTGTGTTTGTGATTGTAAGGGAAATTAATTTCTGAAGAGTTTAGCTAATAATTATTGGTGAGAAGTTTCTGTCAGCCTCTCAAGGTAAACAAGAACTGGTTCTGGCTGACACAGATTGAGAGTCACACGACTAGCCTATTTTTCTGATTTAATAAATATTAACCTTTCTGCCTTTTAGTAGCATTGTGCAAGATTTTTTTAATCTTCTGATGTGACATGGGAAATAGCCAGTACATGCCAAAACTACTCCTATTATATAAAAAGGCAAATTTTCGTTATTTCATTTCAAGACAGGACATTGTTCAAATTAAAATTAAAATGCACACAGATTATATCTTCTTTTACACAAATCTATGCAAGATGCTATTCAGGGTGTGTCTCTTTTCCTAACCGCAAATTCTTCCAACATCAGATAAAAGAGATTTATTGTCATATTCCAATTTTACCTTCTAACTTTTGCCTAGTGGGAAAGCATAAAGGAGAGAGGTGCCCCCCCCACCCCCAAAAAAGACTGTAGGAAAAGATCCTACTTCAAGAGAATTGGCAGAAACTCAGATGATCTTTTGGAAGTTGCCAACCTCGCCAAAGATTTTCCTCACTGCCTTGAGCAGACTGCTTTCCTTCTTTGTGCCTCAGTTTCCCAACTGTAAAATAAAAGGCACAGAAAGATATAATAGTCCTTTCCCTTTTTTTTTTTTTTTCCTAGCTTACTCCTATTGCAAACTCTTCCAGACAAGCCTGATTATGCACTTAGCAGATGGGGGCTCCAAACTCAGCTGGAGCCTTTAGGCATTCCTATAGTATAAATAACAATAATAATGATGGAGTGTTAAAATAGGCAGAACTCGTTCTTTGTTCTCTGCCATGTGAATCAAACTGTGGCTGGACTTTTATTTAACACCACCAGCCAGTTTATTTATGAGAGGATTTATCAGAAGTGGTTGGGTTTAATTTCCTCTAATTCACGCTGTATGAAAAATGGCAACTGTCTGATTTTAATCTAAAACCTGATGATAGGGCTTCCCAGAAATAACAAAAATACCACAATGGAGGTATCCAAACAGTTACTGTAGGAGTGCAGCACAGACTGATCGTGCCTGCTGCCTCATACCTCCACTCCATCCCCCCCCCTGCTCTCACTCTTCGAACGGTACCTGCAAAGCCTGGATCACTGAAGCAGTACATCAATTATTGATGGTAAGAAAAAGAATTTTGGGAGTTCAAGTGCCTTCTTTGGCACCTTAGTTCACAGAAAGAGTTCATCTTTTGTTCTTAAACTGACTTTTTTATTTTTAATCAAGTGGACACGTTTGTTAAGACTTCTTTTCTAAGGTAGAAGGAGGAGGGAGAGGTTGTGAAAAAAACAGTCATTTTCAAGTGGAACAAATGCATGAAGTTAAATATGAGTGTGCATCAACAAGCTCACAGATTATTGTGGCGTGAAAAATAATAACACAAAAAAAGATGGAATTCCTTTTTAAACAAACAAGAGAAAGATTCAAAAGCAGGGGGCAATCAATACCACCCTGTGATCAACAGGAAATGCTAAGAATAACTGTATATCATGTGTGGCTTCAAATTTACAACCAGGACATATAATCTCATTGTAAGAAGAGAGTCAAGTTCAAGAACTTGGTCTCTACAGTAAAGCTCTCATTTTAGCTAAAGAAGCTGAGGTCGACGGCCTCTCAAATGAAACAGATAAGGCGACATAGGGTTCTTGTCAGAAACAAATGTTATGTCTCTCCCTACTGAAAAGCTTAAAGATATTATCAGCAAAAGCCTAGTTGGGCCTGAAACGGGTCCCAGAGAAGTAATATTAACCAGGCTCCTGGCAGATCATTTATTTATCTCAAGCTAAATTCAATAAAGAGAGCCATATATAAGTGAGGGAAAATAATGCAGCTGCTAGTAATTTATCATTGGATGGAAAGTCATTGTTATCCTTATCTCTCCAATGATGTTCTATTTCCAACTGGTAATGAATTATGGGGCTTGCCACATCTTTACTATGTGACAGGTCAACACTACCTCATGGGTACTGTACTGTATTTATGCAATCGATAGAGGGTCTGCTGAGGAAATATTGGCAACCATTTTGTGAGAGTGACCTAAAGCTGCATGGCCTTATGATCCGTGGTGGTGGCCAGTGGATAGAGCAGCATTTCCTTACTCCTTTAAAACAAAGATGTCTTTGAATGCTTCTAAAGTATTTTTCACTTTGCTCTTTACAAAGCCAAGCGTGTGAAGTGAACCACTGGATTGTTAATTAGAAAGCATTCTGCTCACTTAAGCTGGCTCAGCCACCAAAGGGATCTTTTCTGTCCCTTTGTTGCACTTATTAGAGGGATTTATTAAATCAAACTTCAGTGCAGTCTTATCCAAAATTATTTGTGCCTGTGGTGTCGGGGCAGAGCAGAGGCACGAAGAGCAGAGGTTTGGCCAGGCTGCTGCTGAGATGTAAGGACGGGCTAACGAGCAGCACTGGGTGCCCCACAGAGATCCCAAATTCCACACCGAGTTCTAAGGTGGAAGCCAAGCAACTCAACACTGCGTTTACTTTGCTCAAGTCAGCTGTGAGGGACCCTCCCAGCATGACCCCTGTAAGAGAAGCAGTGAAAAACAGTGTTCTGTGATGGATGGCTCCAGGAGGAAGAGCCCTGCTACAGGGGCACGTGGCAAGGGAAAGGTTTCTGGACTAGTCCCTTCTCTGGCACTGCTCTCCCACTCCTGAACCAATTAGTCCCATGTTTTCTCTCTTTTCTACTTCTCCCCATTGGGTTTGGCTTTCGTTATTCGCAAGAAAAGTTTATGTGGCCTGAAAAGTTTGTATTTATACTAAAGAAAAAACAGAAATGCACTTTTAAAATTTTATATGGATTGAAAGGGGGATATATATGACAAATGACTAAAGAATTTGGATTTTCAAAAACACCTCTTGAAGAAAAACAAAGAAAATGTTCAAGCACATTACAATTATTGTATATTCTACATACAATAGAAAATAAGGAAATATTTTAGAATAAGCAGTCTTTTGTCATTAAAAATTACCAAATAAATGAAAAAACTACACAATCATAATTTGGCCCAGACCACAGGATCTTCAAGGCCATTTAGTTCACTACCTCCTCTTGAGCCTTCTGCCTTCTTCTCCACTGAGACTACTCATTTTGTGGCCATGGGTTGTTTCAAGATCTGAGAAATCCAGAAAATCCCATATTGATTTCTTTTTTGGTTGGTTAGGTAGAAAGGTAGAAAAATACACATCCTTCAAGGCAGAGTAGGGACATATTTGGAAAAAAAAAAAAAAGAAATTACACTTCCACTGAAGAGAAGCATCAGCCATGCCAGTAGTAAAAGCTACTGATTGTAGTAACACACTTGATTTTAAGCCATGCAAAGGGACGTCCAGATGAGTTCCATCACTGACACTGAACCCGCAGACCTTTCCAGAAGAGCACAATAGGACAGGATCGTACCCAAGTGACATCCAACTGAGGCAACGAGAGGAAAAGTAAAGCTGTCTTTTCCCATTATTGTGGGAAAAGGAAATTTAGACATGCTGGCCGGCTACAGTTCACTTATATAACATATGAGGTGACCTAAACGATATTACCCAAGGTGGCTGAGATGAACTCAGGTGAAAAACAAACGCGGATAACTCCATCCATTGTTAAACAACAAGCGCGTTTCCTGGTCACAGAGACATGCTGTGCCTTCTGGCATGCAGGCACGTGTTAATATGTCTCTTTGGCTCTGCCTGTTCAGGAAAGTCTTAGTAATGGAAAAACAAGGATGTGGTAGGTGCAGGCTGAAGTCCTCTGGCAGAGCAGCGTGTGCGAGAGCCTGAGCAGAGCCTGCTGCGTCGTGGCGCGGCCGAGCCTGTGATAGCAGCCTGTCAGCTCCCCCAGCACTAACACTCATTCACAAGGATTCAGAGAGTCAAGGAGCAAGTTACCATGTCCTGCAGTAAATAACGGCATTTCCCCACGTACAGACCGAGATACAAACTCCATACGGTTTGGCTGTACCAGAAGGGCTCTTGCCCAGATCACATTTAACATATGAAAGCTCTGATATTTTCATAATCAGTTAACTCCAGGGGTCATCCAGCTGATGCCAGGAAGGTCTTGCCTTTCTTTTGATAGCTGAGAAAGTACAATGGATTTTTGTAATTCAAACAAGTTATGTAAATAGCAAAAAAAAAAAAATTAAAAGATCTAGGTGTCATAACTCATTTAAACCAAGAGAATCCAGAGAAATATACTCCTTGAAATCAACTATGGACTTCTGAGTCTATCATAACCAGAAAGGAGGCTACTACTTGTCAGATACTCTTTCTCATGTAGTTTCAAACACACTGCCAAAATTGTGTATGGCTTCTGGCTCCCAGGCTTTCTACTTACATACCGATCACTCAATTCACTTTTTAATTTCAATTGCTTGGAGGCCTATCCCAAAACTTTTAAAAGAAAAAAAAAAAACAAACACCAAAAAACCCTAAAACATTGTCCTAAAACTACTTAGGTTTACAGAGGTAAAGTCTGGTAAGAATGATGTATGTGTTTAATAATATGCTCCCTGGTTAATAAAATACTAGATTATTTTTGGACTACAGAATTTAAATGGAAGGAAGTTTAACCATTAGGAACCTGTTTACAATTACCAAGAGAATAGCCAGTTGGCAGGTCACTAGCTATCAGCAGAAATAAAGAACCACAGCAGCCACCTGTGCTTAAGGCTTGTCCCTGTTAGGAAAAAAAAATAAATGAAAAGGTAAAACCTGAGAAGCAAAGCTAGAGCATGCTGGGTTCTTTTCAGTTTGAAATTAAAAAGCAGAGGGCATTGCTCTGGGACTACTGATTTCAGAGTCTAGAGCACAGCTCTTCCAGGCTGCATAAGAAAAAATGGGCAGCAAATATCTGCATCAAACTTTTTCTCTAGATAAACAATTCAATCCAAAGCGTGTTGAAATACCTCAAACAGGTTCTTCATGGCATGAAGATTTGGTCTGAAAGGAAGCGTGCACACAGGGATGTTTCCCCTTCCTCTGTGAATAGTCCCACCACTGAGCCAGTTGGAGATTGGCCATTTAGAGTTGAAAAGGCCAGTAGACACCTGTGTCAAGTGCATCCTTCCTTTACCAGATGGAAATAATTGGAGCCTTGAGAAAGTTCTCACTTATTGTCCTCTGAGGGGGTCAGAGAGAATCACACCTGCAGAAGGGCTGCAGTGTGTGTCTCGCAGACCAACACACACCGGGAAGAACCACATTCCCAGTAATATCAATGGGACTTCTGTTGAGGAACCTGAGGATATCTGTTGCCAGCACTGAACATTTTCAGAGGCAATGAACTCTTGTTTCTACGTAATCTAGGACATATATCAACCCTGAAATTAAATGCAGAGGTTTTTCCCTCTGATTTCTTATTTGCAGATGAGGATTACTGCTCTCACTTTGACCAGTCAGCTGTGGTAAGTATGTCTCTCTGTCCTAGAGACTTTATTTGTACATATGTTGGTATGTACTATATTGAATTTACACATACTTAAAAATTACTTAGGGTCATGTGGTGATTCAAATATTCTCTCACGTAAGCACAGAGGACAACTATATTGGTAAATGACAACATTTTCCTGTAATCATAGAATGGTTTGGGTTGGAAGGGACCTTCATGATCATCTCATTCCTACCCCTGCCACGGGTTGGGACACCTTTCACTAGCCCAGGTATTCTATTAAGGCAAGTACTCCATATAATATGTAAAATGCTCCTTTTTAAAGACAATGAAATGTAGTCCCAATATCAGCTAAACATTGAAAGATTGGATGTTTAGGTGATGGATAAGCCTACAAGGGATATAATTTTTTTCTTTTATTTATTGACAATGAAACACCAAGACACTTGAATTCAATTTGAGGTAGTCCAAAGATGTTCCATTTTTCAGCAGGAAAGTAATTTCCGTTGAGTAAAGACTGGACTAAAAAAGCAGAGGAGAGGCCTAAAATGCCCTAAGAAATCATTACAATTGATCCACTCAAAAATGAGGCGGATAACTTTTTTTCAGAACATTTTCTGTAAACACAAATTTTCTATGGTTTCTACAACTTGATACAGGAGATACTTAGTAAACTACTTGGCTTCCACAATAAGGGTCAAGAACATGCATGTCACACAGATGCAATGGCAACACCTCAGAACACTTGTGCTCCTCATCAGCTCCTGGTGGTTCCTTAAGGTTTGTTGAAGACAAGTAGGACTTGGCCAGTTTTACACCAATTACCCAAATTACACGTTCCCAGTGGCTTAACAGCTGCTACAGATATTAATGGCTAATCAACTACTATTGGTGCAATTATTCATCTCATCCACAAGCAAAGTCTTAAATAAATGGGCAAGTATTAACTTGGCCTTCAGCTGATAAGGTTTTCTTCCTTTCTCATGCTTGTTAGCATAGGCTTCCTTTCTGAACTTGACAAGCCATTTACAGGAAACAAAAAAACCCCACAAAAACTAAAGACAAACCAAAACAAAATACCAACAAACAACCAACAACAAAACAAAACCAAACCAACAAAACAAAGCAAAAATAATCAAGTAAGAGAATGATTGCTCCGATGAACAACGTTTATTTCATTATCACAGGACCTTAACCTGGACTTGTCTAATGTGGCATAACTTTTTGGTACCCAGCTCTGTGTTTGTCCTCTTGAAAGACGACAAGCAGTGAGAGAAGGGACTTGCTCTCATGGCTCAGAGCCAGCAATTTCACAGGGAGCCCTTCAGCACTCCCTGCCACCGAAGGAACCACTCCTGCAGTGGTCCCACCTAACAAGGCAAAAGGTGATGGTGTTGGTCCCTGACAAAACACCACTGCCAAGAGGTCAGCAAAGGCTGAGGCCACTGCCCTGCAGCTCATGCAACGTGTTCTCATAATGACCAAACAAGCACAGGGTTTAGCATGAAATCTGAATATTGGGACCCCAATTATCAACCCAGAAGTGAGTGCAATGGACTCAGCAAGCTTTCAGGACAAGCTCACAGGGGGTTGACTGGAACACAAGGCTACAGGTCTAACTAGGCAGAGCTTGATGGCAGCACAACTAAGGTAGACCAAGACACTTTTGGAGCACATGCAATACACTTTTTTTTTTTTCTTTGAAAGCAAATTGTAAACTCTCAGTTCTGTGTTGGCTTGCTAAACAGCAGCCTTTTTTTTTTTCCCCCCCAACTTCCCTAACTCCCAGAATCCAGCCTCCAAGTACATAAATAAACACTTCAACTGCCAGAAAAAGTGACAGGTTTAAAAACATACAGAAACCTTAAAAACATACAGGAACCTCACAACAAATATTCAAAAAAAAAAAAAAATAAAAAGTGCTTCAGCTTTCAGGTAGTCTTGTTTTAATGTGTATTTCTTTCAAGTACTGAAAAGTATTTTCAGTATTGTGTATTTCTTTCAAGTACTAGTGTACTGATTTTTAAAAAGTAGATCTCAATATATGCAATTCTTAGTCTCATCTGTGAATAAGGTTGTGAAGGGAGACACTGCTATATTTCGCTTCCTTTTCTTGTACAGCCTAAATTCTGTAACTCAGACAACTGATCCACAAGAACAAGCCAGGATGGGTAGTAAACTATCCATGGCAAAGTCCCTGTCATTTGAGTTTTTAAATCAGGATTGAATGCCTTTCTAAACTATGTGCTCAAGCTCTACCACAAGCTCCATGCAGGAATCACTAAGCAAAATCCTCTGGCTTATGGGGTTCAGCCAAGATGATTATAATGGCTCCTGCTGGCCTTAAAAATCAGTAATACAGGTGAAATAGAAACTATGGTTGAAATTCATCCACATGCAAAGAAAGCTCTGTGATAAAACCTTGAGTAGAATTTCAGCCAAAATATTTAGAAAGTCTTAGACCACCCTGCATCCAGTGCAATTTTTAGGGACCCCCCCCGAATTACAAAGGGAGAAGAATGGCTGTGTCAAGCCTTATTAAGGTTGTGGTTTGCATACTGTGAGAGGAAATAAAAAGCATTGCCTTCTGCCCCAGGGTTACTGCTGGAAGAGAAAGACCAGCTGGGACCTCTTGTGGAATGCAAAGGAAGCTTAGCATTTATCTGCTTCTGCTCTTGTTGGTATTTGTTGGAGGAGCTCTTAAAACGTGCATCTCCAAGAAAAAAAAAAACCCTCTGAGGAAGCTCTTTTGCCCTAGCTGTGAGTTTTGCTTTGCTATGTCTCCTCCAGGCTCATCAAACAGCCAGTCACTACTGACTAATGCTGAGGTGCCAGGGAAGGAGAACAGGCACCTTGCGGTGCTGCACGTGAGAAGCTCTGCTCTGTGAACCCTGACTCTTCTTCATTTCAGTAATGCCTATTGTGGAATAAAATTCATCAAGGGAAACACCGACTCCTCAACTCGCTACTATAAATCATATGTTGAAGGGCGAAACACGTAAAATTGCCCTGAGATTTGGAGCGGTCTGGGAAACACATGACTGTAGCACACCACATTTGGCCAAGGCTCATTGCTGCCTCCTGACACGGGCAGGTGCCCACTGGTCCTCCCGCATGGATGCACGACCCAGGTCAGAGGGAGGAGACAGGCCACAAATATGTTCACACAGACTGTACATGGGTACTGGTAAACATACAGATTCCACCATACAGGGATTATAGGACTCCTCCCCGACGTCTGGAATGCACATTGTGTTACCAAACCAAGGAAATTACGCAAGGACAGCCCCAGAGGCAGAGTAACCGTGATCCACTCCTGCCTGTGAATACTGGGCAAACACTTACTAGCCAGAATTAATTACCTGCCTCTGCTCATTTTGTTAAATGATCAAAGTAATACATCCACTGGTTGCACACGAATGAGACTATTTGTACAAAACTACATTTATGCAGTAGTGGTGCAGGGCCAGATCCTGCAGTACTTGTCATTGCTCACATGTAAGTCACCTTACTGAGGGAATTGCTTCTAATTTCTTAGCACCAGGACTGCAGGGTGCAGCTGAACTTCCGCAACATGAAGGTGATACGGTCCCGCAGCAGAGCAAGGGTGGAATCAATCCTTCTTGGGGTGCGTGTCTTTCTATCAGCCCACCTGACACACATGAAATATTTGTGAAATCAACTTCAGAATGACCAGACAAGGTACTGGAAGGTACTGACCACGGTCAGTTCAGTAGTTGGCTCTTCCAGGAACACTTCAGGAATTAGCACGGAAGCGTATGACTTCCTTTCCTACAGGATCACTGCAGTGCCTATAATAAAGCTCAGTTCAAGAGGTACTGCCCTGCCCACAGCCTCAAACACTCCATCAAATGAACACTTTGCCCCTTCCAGCAACAGCTGAAGGACCACTCCCTGAGCTTAAGCTTTCTGTCCTCATTTCTTCAGCACTGTGCAGTGTTTTGCATCAGCACTGAATCCCGCTGAAGTCCTTCAAAACCAGTTTCTCTGGCACAATGCAAACAAAATTGTGGATCTTACCTGTCTACAATGAAAACTGTATTATCAACCCATCGGGAGTGGAAAACACAGAGCAAGGAGGATACTCACAGGGCCTGGTTCCTGGGCCGCTGAAACCCTCAGGTAGCTTTCCTCTGCCCACTTGGAAGGCAGGCAGCTAAACTTCCATCTTGGCCAATTCAGTCCATGTTTGTTCCCAAGAAGGCAGAAGAAGTTTCACAGACCTCAGCAAATCCAGCCCGTGGTTTCACTCTCCTTGTGAGAGCTTTGGATATGCTTTCCTGGTACAGAAAAAGGAAAACTTTGCAATAAAAGTATGGAATTTGGTTCATTAAAATTTTGATAAAAGCGTGTGCAGAAGGAACTCTACTTAGCATTAGTGCAGACCCTCTAAAACACATGCATAAATATTTATGCAGTTTCCCTTTCTTTCAGGAATTTTCTGTTGTCCTATTTGGGTACTTCTCCAGCTTCTAATATTTTTGGATAATGTTCTTGACTTCATTTGTAATCACTCTTTATTTGGTGTGGAAGACGGATTTTTCCAATTTTGTGCTATTATATACCTTAGCGTGGAAAGGATTAGATGGGTTTTTCTTTTTCCTTTTAGTCCTTATTTAACTGCTTGTGAGCTTCAGGGATTTATATCCCAGTAGGTCTAATTCCAGGATTATAGGTATCTAAATATCCAGTAAATCATTTAGCAGCATATAGGTTTAAGGCAACTCCAAATAACCCCTCCAGTTAGCTCTCCAGCTAAAAACTGAAGTTAGCCAGAAGCACTAGATTTGTGTAAGAGTTATTAAGTTATGCAGAATCACTAATTTAGAGTATGATTCTACTTGCTTCAAAGGTAGTGATAAAATTTATACCCACTTCAGTGGAACATGGCAAGGCCTTCAAATCCTCTTCTTTAGACACTTGCCTTCTTCCTAGCCAAATAGTAATAAAAATCTCCTCCTCCTCTGATTTAAGGTTCAGCTCTCATTCCCACAACCATTGCATTTTATTTAGATAAACACTGTCAGGTTGAGTTGACCCAAAATTTAGATTTATTTAAAATGAAATAAAACGAGCAACAGAAAGCTTTCTGTATTTGTTTTTCTAAATTCCAGTGAAAGCAGCTTCTTGGTTTGGACTTCAGTTTTCCTTGGCATCATCTACAGCTTAAACATTGAAGCACTGTGCTCATACATGAAAACAAATAGGGGACAGGGAAAAGTGAAATTGAGTTATAGTTTTTCCTTGTTTGGGCTTAGTGAAAAGTAAATATGTGGTACCAAAGATCAAAAGCAAATCTGATTTCTTGGGATCTCTCACTCAGAATAATCAAAAGCAATACTAAGAGCAAAGATAAGGAGATCACTGCTTTTAACTGTGCCTGTTAATTTGCCCCTGCCCCTTTACACATGGCATAAAGAGCGAGCAAGGCTTTGCCCTGGCAGAGTGGTGAGTCCAACCACAGACCTGTGCCAGTTCCCACCAGGTGTGTCTCAGGATTTGGGTAAGGCACTGTTCCACTGGCACCAACAGCAGCAGCGCTGGAGAGGCACAGGTGTTTCAAGGTCAGGCTTCTGGTTTGGTTTGAGATGGCTGAGGGTGTTAAACCCATCATTTCCTAGCGCTGACTGATTCTCTCCAACCTGGGCAAAAGAAGATGCTTTTGTACCTGACCATTTCCTTGGAGCAAGTGACTGCTAAGGGACACAAACCTCAGCATGGAAGGCACTTAACACACACAGGTTGTTCTAACAGGGCCTGGAGGAACAGGACTGGGGTGTGGTGAGGTGATAAAACTGAGCAGCCCTCCCACCCTTAAGGGTAAGTGCTTGTTTAAACTCCCTTTATATTGGGTGTGTCAGAGGTGTGGGCCTGGAGGACCTGCCATAGCCAGAATTAACATGTGTTCTTCTTCTGTTAAACAGATACAAAAAGGCCTTTCCTTTCCATACAGAGGCTTTTTGCCTGCACAAGTGTCAACACAAAGTTCATTTCAGGCAAGCTCTGTGGTGAGGAGAAAGGTAAGGTTAGGTGAGGAGCCCTTCCCATCAAACCAAACTTGAAGGAAGGCCAGGACTTCAGGGCTGGATTAGGACTGGGCACATCCCAGCACATAGGGTGTGAGTAAGATACATCACCTCAAGAAGGCATTGAGTCTCAGAAATGCACCTTGCGTTTGCAGTTTCCTTCCTTATTCAGGATGGGAAGGTGGGATCATATAGTTATTCCATTATAGTTTATATATAACATATATTAGTTTCCTGTGCACTACCTACCACCCTCTGTACTGGCTCAGGCAGTTAGGCCGGTGGATAAGAAGAACAGACAATCACAGTTTTCCTTGCATCCATGGACATCCTGCAAGGAATGAGCAGCCAAACAGGTAGACTTGTTTACTCCTGCATGCCTGGATCCACAGCCCAGACAGCCAACAAAGGGGATGCCAGAGTATTCAGATCATTCATCTTTATCTCCTGGGCAAGAGAAACGAAGTCACCGTGGAGCCTTCCTTTACTGACCACTCAACCTTCTCTGCAAACCATTCCCTACCTATGGGCACAGCGTGTTCGGCTCAAACCTTTTAAATGGCCTTGAGAAAGCTGCTTTTCAAATGAATGAACAGTGAAAACGCAGAAATAATGTATTCCATTGGTGCCACGTCGTCCTGGTCCATCATTCATGGCATTTTACGTGTATCTAGACCCCCAGATCAACAGATGTGCCTCAGAGAGCAGGCAGGACCAGCAGCCTGCAGCTTCAGAAGCAGACAACATCTAAATCCACCACCATTTCAGTAACATCGCTGCCTGAATATGATAGATAAGGATTTCAGGAAGGCATGTCAAAGATAAAAGGAAAGCTACCCCTGGCTCTTGTTTAATTTCCCTTCCAATTTCCTAAAAGGCCTGTTGCGGGAACGACTGTCACCAGAAAGACACAGGGCCCAATTTACAGCCATTGCACAGAACTGCAATAAGCAGTTGCAGTCTATAATTTTCAAGTAACACCACATTTATGAAAACTGCAACGACCCCTTCTGCTGTGATTTGTGGACCCTGATGGCAGAAGAGCCAACCTCTCTCTCAGGCAGCAGAGAGCAAGTGGAGAGAAAGATGAAGAAAACCAAACTGGCTGCTGCCTCAGCATGTAGGCTGCAAAATAAATAAAAAACAGTCTTAAAAAGTGTTAATAAAATATCCACTAAGAGTAGAAGGGGAGATTAGAGCTGACAAGTTGGCCATAGGGCCTTCTTCAGGCTCTTCCAGTTAGAACTGAGACGAGATGACAAGTTGAGAAATTGAACTATGTTGACACGGCCCTGGATTTTCATAAATTTCCTGCTCCTTTTTTTATATTTAAAAAAAAAAAAAATCTGCAAAATAAAAAGGATAGAATTCAAACAAAGGCCTGACATACTTTGCAGTTCTCCTACATGTCCTGTACCAGGCTTTGGAACAAATGCAAGAGTAACTGCAAGACCCATCACAGACAATGTGTTGTATTTACTTAGGAATCACCTCTCATTTTTTTCACCAAGGATTCTATTTGAGTGGAAAGACTTCAGCATGAGTTGGATGAGGTCCCAGATCACCCTGCAGTTTTTAGGAAGAGGAGCACTACTACTACAAGAGTGAACCAGAAAATACAGATGTGAAGGCTTGTTATCTTTTGGGGTTTGTTTCAAAATCCTATCAAAATCAGCAGAAAAGCTTTCATTAGGCCTAATCCCTTTCTGAAAAATAGTCAAAATCTTTCTGAGTTGGGATTGAAATTGTGGCGATAGGTAAACATTCATGAAGAAACCAAGGATTATTTTATAAACAGCTGAAACAGCAAGCATTTGTTCCCCCCATGCCTCTCACGAGTCAAATCCAGAGTTCCACATTACCATCAATTCACTCACTCTGTGCTTCAGGCAACTGTACTGTTTTAAATCTCAAGCATCTTTCCTCCAAAATGCCACTCCATTATTAAATAACTTATAACTACACCTCTAATTTTGCTTTGCTGGGGGTTTCTTTCCCAATCCAAGACTTGGGAACTGGGGAGTTTTTCTCTAAATTGCTCAGACTAAGCAAAGGTAGCACGAGAGATTTTCCAATGACATCATTTTATTTTTATCATCATCATCATCATTATTATTACTATTATTATTGTCATGATCTGTTCTTTGGCGTTGTAGCTCTTACCTAAGCGGGGTGCACAGTGCTGCACAGCACGTAGTCTGCCTCCCCCTTTCAAATGAGCACAGCCACGCAGAGATTAGAGGTCCAACAAAGAGTTTATCAGAACTGCATCTAGTATTGCTTCTCGTCAGTGAACTGCACAACATCAGTGCCACGGAGCTGAAGGCTGGCAGGCTGCAGAAGGATTCCTTGTGCAGTGAGCTCAGCAACAAGGATGTTTCAAGAGGACAGGTTTTTATGAGCTTCAGTCATGCTTTAAGGTGCACAGCTGTTTTGATGTTCACTCCACCTTCTTTGAGGGCGCAGTACAAGATTTAAATCTTAATCCCTCCTGAGCACAGAGGGCTTGAAAGGCCATAAAATAAGTCTGTTTTCACCATGTTAGACATGGGTGGAAAGCAAGGAAGACCCTCAATAGAGTTTATACCCCTGTAATGAGCTATGCAATCCTAACCCTCAGCAGAAGAACTTAAGTCCTTGGTCCTGCTGGAGAAACCATGCCTGAAAGGGATGAAATTCCAATGAGGGCCTTCTCACACATCTTTTTGTTAAGGTTGTGTCAGGAAACAGTCACCTGTGGTGGAACTGGCCTTTAAAAACTGAGAATTCCCTGGGCTCTTGAGACATAAACAACGGGACTTGTCAGCTGGGCCCCTGCCTTGAGTTTTGAAGTCTAGGAAGGCCCTGCTTGCAGTGCATTCACTAATACTTCAGACCAGTTTCTGCTTAATGAAGCCTAGAGAAGTGGTAAATGATCGTCTAAAGGCAGCAGTGGTGTACACTGTCTCTGCACTGGAACTTCCAGGATGGAAAGAGGCAGACCAGCAACAAGCTTTGGCAGCACAGCGATGGTGAGGGACCAGGCAGACCAGGACAGAAGGAGCTTTCTTGCTCACTGGCTTCAGTCCTTTTCTTACCCAAACAGCTTCCTCAGACTCTCAGGTGGGACTCTTAATGAAAGAAGTTATGTAAGGGCAGAAAGTTTGATTCACAGAGCCGCCACACTGGCAACACGTTTACACAACTTCTCCACCCAAAAGTCAAGAGGTTTAACCTGTAGGGATAATTGCATCCCTTTGGCAAGGGTGGTACAGAACATTTAAAAAGGTAATCAAAGCAAAGGAAAAGGGAAAGCAACATCATCTGGGATAATTGGAGCAAAGAAGTAATACATATCTCAGTGTCACAGGAAAGATTGCCCAATGCAATACGCATTTATTCTTATCTCAGAATTGTATTTATCGAAGTAAACCATGCTTAAGTTAAAGGGAAGCACATAAATCTTCTCTTATTGTCATTTTGCAACTCAAAGCAGCTGCTAATTATATTATAGATCTTCTGGAAGTATGTATAGTAATTACCAGTTTCAGCCACATTATTAGACTTGCAAATGGAGTTTGCTCCTTACAAGCCTGTCAGGGGCAAAGAGTCAGAACAAAACCAGGGTAAATAAGCACAGATTCAAGAAATCAAGTGGCAAACTCTAACTGTATAGGACCTACTCTGATTTGCACTGGATGAAGACACTGCCTTTAAGACATACACAGGCTTCCTTGCTGAATTCTTTCCTTTTGGTCTGCTCCAGTTACGAGTCATGTTGGGCTTTCCTGCGTGACCTGCTCACAGAGATGATCATGGTCTGACTTGGGCACAAACTCCATGTATTGGAATCAGGGACAGCTCACTTCAGATCTTAAAATCTTTCAGAAGGAAAAATTGATGTTACTGTCCTTAGAACAGGACTAAGTCCAAGGCCTATGAAGTCCTTGAGAAGCCCTTGTCACTGCATTCTCCTTCGGATGAATGGAAGTACCAATTTTTGTCACTTAAATAAATGCACAAATAGGAAATTTAGTTATAGAACCAGGGTATGGCTACACTACCCACTTTCTCCACATACTGTAGCTAAACCACTACCAGGCATAAATCTTAAGTACTATGTATATATGCATATATGCATGGGAAGAACAACTTGTATTATTAATTTGTTCTATTTGTCTGGGTTTCATATCAACTGAGCAGGGGATGCAGTTCTTAAACCAACAGGAATTACGAGGGCAAAAGCCTGAAAGGTTGCCATGCAAGGTAGAGTTTTCAAAAACATTATGTGAATTATGAGCTGAACTTCCAATATAAAAAAGTTTTGTTTTTTTTATAAAGTACTCTTAATTCCAATATTCTTCCACAGAAAATACAGAAGTACTAACATCCATTCCAAATTAAAACAAAACCATTATTCAAATCTCTATTTCCTCAAAAGGGTGGTGGGAATGTAATGATGACTAAAATAATATAGTATACAAGTGATTAATACTTTCTGTTAGGCTAGTTGGGGCACTTCAATATCATAAACTCTTCCCACCCCAAGCATGGCTTATTCTGTGAAGCCACAAAAATAAGACACAAGTATGTGCTTTCTTTATGAATTATAAACTGCAAAATACTGTGCTACCTTCACTGGAAAGGTTTAACATGAGTGCAAAGCCATATTATTAATGAGAATAACCATACAGTCATTTAAACAGCAACATCTTCATATTGCTTTGTGGCTCCAGTTTCTACTCTTGCAAAATACTGAATTTCCTCTGTTCTCATTGAGAATAGGAGTTGAAACAAAGTGTAAAACACTCTTCCATGTCCAGATGGATGGGCAATGTTTAATGTGTAACATCCTCCTTGGGAAAAGAATCTGAAGAAGAGTTTCAAGATTAATATCCAATTTCCAGGCTTTTACACTGCTTGGCAATCATTCAAATCTAACTGTGAACCAAGAGAAAGATTAAAAAGCCAAAGGCCACAAACCTGTTTAAACTGGTATAGTGGGTTCAAAGTTTCCTCTAAGAGCTTGAGCTATAGTTTCCACATATCACCAAAGTAAAAAACCTAAGCAGCCCCACAGATAAGGTCCTGTTTACTCTAGATGAACTGAAGAACTATGAATCACGCTTTGGACCTTGTTCTTAGCCATAATTAATACCTGGTTATTTTGTTACTCACTGATGATTGACTTCAGTATAACCCTTCAGAAGCGTTTAGGAGTAAAATGAAATGAGAGAGGAAAAAAAAAAAAAGTGCTGTTGCTGCTAATAGGAAGAAGGATGGTGGGAAAATACTTAATGCCTCCTTGCCAAAGTGAAAGTGCATTGAAGTGCCTAAAATCATTGCTATTCATGTGCTTGCTGAAAACTCATTGGGAATCCCACTGACTCTGGAGATTGCAGGAGAGAGAGTGCTCATACACGAGTGCATGTGTGAAAGAAAGTAGAGAGAAGAAAGAAGTAATAATGCAAAGTTCTTACTTACCTGTGCTTGGCATCTGCAACCCCCTGGTGGTTTCACTGTCTTGACACAGGACTGGTTTTGGTTCTGTTACTGGATGTGGTCCAGATCCTTACATTTGACTTTCAGCAGTGGGAATGACAGGAGGATTCCTTTCTCTCTTTCCAGACATGTTACTGGAAAACGGGGTATTTTGAGGAAGGCAAACCATTTAACTGTTCTTCTTCAAATAAAGCACATTACAAGTCCATTTTACCATTCTAAAACTTTGGACACTGAGCCTAAAGAAGTTAGAATCATAGAATCTGTACTCATTATGCTCCAGTAACAGACAGTTACTCATATAACTGCTCATGAAAAATACCAGGGACTGAGCACAGGCAGAGCAGAGTCAAAACACACAAGGAGAACCACCAGAAGAGGAGACAGATAAGTAAAATGCATCTTTTCCATTCTCCAGTGACAACACAGAGACCAACTTTTTCCTTTTCTTAGAGAAGACAAAAAAGTTTTTTTCCCAGTTTGCAAAATATTTGAGTATCATCTTGACGTTCTCAGTTCATTAACTGCTGAAATCCTACTCTGCATATTTACCAAGATCTGGGCTATGACACCTTCTGTCGAACTACTTTTCCGCAGCCTACAATCCATTCCTTTAAAAGAGAATTAAACTAATATTGCTGATAGTTATGGAAACCCAAAAGCTTTCAAAAAGTATGAAATTATCTTGTATCTGAAGACGAATCTCCTTTGCACGGAGATCCATGGGGGTCTCATCTCTCGGCAGCTGACAAACAGTTGTCACAGCTGGGCAGGATAAAGTTCCAAAAAATGTGTGTTGAGCTGCAATACACTGACACCAAGGTCATCAAGAAACCAGTGCAAAACAGGAAATATCTCTAACCCCATGGATTATAAAGATTCCTTATAACTATCACAAGTGCTTACAGTAAATTCCAGTATAAGGAACCTGCACCAACATCTAGAGCTGCAAGCTCTTAAAAAACAGGGTGGTGTCACTTTATTCTTGGAATCAAGGACATGTCTTAAATTGATGTGAGTGAACTGAAGGGTAGAAAAACTGATAAATTACCCATTATTTTAGTCAGGTCCCATATGTTTTGTAGAAATTTAATAACAAGTCCATTTTTATACTGTTGGGTCCCACCTGCCCCACCTTGGAAGAACCAGCTGTTCTCAGTTCAACAAGCTGGTTCTTTGTTATGTATTCCCAGGGGATTTCACTGACCTGTCCGCCCTGGACTGGCTGAGCAGGGCAGGTGAACAGGTACTGCCTTTCCCTGAGAGCAGCTCTTGCTGGCAGCTACTCCCAGTTCTGGAAAACAAATGGCAGACCATTATCAGCTCTTCTGGTAATTGCTGCAGGATGGAAAGCAGAGTGTAATAAATCACAACATCATTATACTAAGGCCCAAACGGTCTGGCATATTTTTGCTTAAGATGGTTAATCCAGAAGTGGTATAGACTACAATGGTAGATAAAAATATCCTATATTGACTAGTATGCATGTGAGCTTTTTTGTACTTATGTTATTCACAACACATTTTAAACTGACGAAATAATGTTGTCTTTAGCTGCAACAGCAACATTTTCTTTTTAACTCTGGGGGAGGAAAATCCCTCAGTCTTTAAATATAAGAGCCTTGAACTCTGCACAAGGCATTACATCTGTTACGAAGGCACCACAGATAATGACTGCGGGTTAAAGGTTGGTGTATTTTCATTGTTTGTATTCTGTCTTTAAGGCAAATGTCCAGTGCCCAACTGTATCTCAGTATATACATGGACATCACATAATTTCCAGTGAAGTTTTTCATGCCCAGGTGAAAAGAAGTGACCTGGGTCAAAGTAAAGTTCTCCAAAGTCCAATATAGCACACAAACTTCAAAACTCCGATTTTAAAAGAGAGAAACTGCAAAATCAGGCGCTTTCAAACAATCATTAGGTCATGTGAGGAGGAGAAATTTGATGGGATTTCCCTTGGGATATTCCAAGAACCAGCCCAATCCCAGGCACGGAGCCAACAGGATCCAGGCATGTCAGTGAGCTGCAAGACAGGGAGGAGTCAGCAGTTGTGCGCAAAAATACGCATTTAATTTTCAACCAAAGAGCATCATTAACAGCACTTGTGGATTTGCCAAGTGCCCAGAGAAAAGTGCAAGGATGGAGGGGAGGGAAAAGAAATAAATAAAATAGAAAGGGAAAATTATATATAACAGAATTTTGCTTCTCCCTCAGGTTTCAGACCAGCTTACCAAAGCCAAAAGGTAATTCCACGCATTGCAGTATCTTCCATCTTGATCAGATTTCTTCCATGAATAAGCAACTGGATTTCTACCAGACAACTGGAAACCTCCCAAAAAGCACAACCCTCTGACGTGCTAGTAACACTGGAATTAGATAAAACATTCGCGAGAAAGACCCTTTGATTTAGTGGATGTGACTTTCATAAACGCTGGTGTTCAGAAAGAGCAGCTTTATGGAAAACATTTGACCCTGGTCTACAGCCTCTGCTGAAATGAGTTTAAATTACCTCAATATCAAATATATCTCTTTTTTTTAACTTTTTGGATGATGGCATTGTTATTATTTTCATCCAGTTAAAAAAAAAATAAAAAGCTCTGCAGGGCTTGTACTAAACAGGTTAGGATTATTATAATCAAATTTTGATTGAAATACTATTAATGATCTGTCCTGGGAATATAAAGTATGATTTTGGGGTTGATAGCATCTTTGTGATGGAAAGCACATTTTTTTAATTGGGTTCTTGGAGAAAATACCGTGAAGCTTGTTCAGTTTATGCTTTAATCCAGACTGCCCCGTGAGCATGTACGTGGCTGCAAATACCTAATTATGTTCGTGACTACATCAGATACACTACACAGGGAGACAGCAGAGGACAGAGCAGCAAGCTGAGGCAATCTGCCTCTTTTCAACCAAGATCATGTAAATGCTACTTGTTGCTACCATGACCGACAGTAAACTTGAGGCAGAGGCCACGGAACCATCAGTGCCAGACACATCCACCCTGGGTCAGCGGTCACAGTGAGCTGGGCTGGTCCCTGCCTGCACTTCAGCCAGGAGCATTTGTCCTCACCCTTGTACAGCAATGCACCCCAGGTAGAGGAAGCAGTAACAGGCTTTTTCTGTCCTGTTAATACTCACACTACTTTGTGCATTGGAAAAGTGGCACCAGCAACCAGCTCTGAGCAGCACTAGGCACAGGCAGATGCTCTGTCACTGAAACAACAGGCACACTTATCCCAGAGGAGGGGCAAAACCCTGCCATAGAGTGATCCCTGTTTAATGGAGAGCTGACAGCTGCTTACATCACCAAGGATTTAGCTGCAGTGTAACTGCTCTTGTGACAAGCCCTGTGCCTTTGAACGTTGGACAGTTTACCTGCAAATCTTTTACATCGTGACAGTCTCCCTAATCATTCAGAAAATAAATTGTGGAAGCTCCCAAATAGCATTTTCAAAAATGACAATGTGACTGCCTCTGTCTTCACCCCAGTTACTCCAGGGTGACTACTATTTTTGGAGTTGTTGGGGTTTTTGATTATTTAAGAAGAAAACTCAGGTTGCTGCTAGTACTCCTAACACACTAAGCACTTACACAGACTGAAAAACTGCTTAATGTTATGGAACAGTCAGTAATGGTGGTTCTTACAGTACCATCTGTCTATCTAAATGCAACTTCTGTTGCTGGTGAGACCTAAGATAATATATTCAAATGCAGGCTACTTGCTACCACTTACCCGTGATTTCAGTGTTATCATAAAGCTCAAATTAAATGACAGTCAAAGCAGAATAATATATGTCATGTCCACTCCGAATTTCAGGTATCACAGAAAATACTGCAGAAATGCCCAGTTCACAGAACTTCTCTCTCCACAAAACATTTTGCTAATTGCAATTATATCAACAAAAATGAAATTCTTATTTACAAGAGTGGATACTGGCAGGGGAAATGCTAAACCAGCTTTGTGAATTCCAACACTGTCAGATATTCCAGTTTGCCAAATACCCACATTGATTTCTGAGTGTCTCCATCCAGCATTACCCTCGCTTATGGTGGCCACTCTCATCACTAATTTTACTGCTGAAAAAGAACTTACTGTGGCAACATTCAGACAAAATCAGCAGTGCTTTTAGGCACTTGGGGCTCTTTCTGAACTGTAGAAGATGCAGCACCTCCTCAATCTACTCAAATTCTTCAGCCACGCTCTCAATTCCATTTTAGGCCAAAATCCAGAAGCACATCACGACCTAATCCTCTTGCTCATTTATTATGGGAAGGAGCCCAGGTGCTCATGCTGGAAGGGAACTTAGATGGATGTCTGAGGCACTGGGATCTCCTGGCACACTCTTGCTTTTGCAGTCCTTACAGGACAGACCATCTTCTCAGATATGAGGGCAATGAGTGCTGTGTAAGAGCTAGAACACATCAGCATTTATCACAGCATTATTGGAGTGGGGAACTTGAAGGGATATGGACAGATTAGACAAAATCTATACCTGCCATCTAATTACACCTTCCTTCCAGCACAGGGATGTTGCCAGTCGTAGATCAAACTTGGCTCTGCCTGGCCAGATCCTGAAGGCCCCCTTGGATAGATGGAGGTTCCAGTCTCTCTGGGTTGCCTGTTCCCAGCTACACTACCCTCTTAAATGCAGTAGGGTACAGGAACAGCTGGATGGTTTAGTAGTACTCACAGAGCCAGGGTTCTCAGACCTAGTGTAAATACATTTACTTGGAAGAGTAATCAGCCAATAAAAGTTTTCTAACCTCTGGGCTGCCTAAGAGGATGGTATTCCATCGGCAGGGAGCAAAGCATTTAGCACTTTATCACTTGCTTTCCATGCTGAAGAGAATCATTTATCTGCAGTGTCACCTGGAGAATGGTGGGTGTTGTCAGAAGATCAAGGTCCAGCATCAGGGAATGTAACAAACATTAACCACTTCCTCCCTCTTAACTGGGCAGTATTTTAATTTCATTTTTTATTGAGTCTGATTATCAGTTTATGACAGGTGTGAATTATAGAACAAGCAAACCCAGATCACCTCCTACAGGCCAAGGAGAGAGGAGACTTTTCCTTCACATGAACATTGCTGTTCCTGAATCTCTGCAGTGCATTTCTAGTTCCTTTAAGGAGCACTGAGTCCATCAGACTGTTCTAGTCATGCTGAACTGCAATTATTTATGTTTGCAGTAGATCATTATGGAATGATCTTCTAACACTTGGAATTTTAGAGTTAATAGCAGGCTTCCCCATATATGTGTACCAGCCAGGACAAGCAGGCACTTCAGTAAATCAAAGGACCCCTTAGACATCTGCCCACTTTATGCAGTCAGAAACTATCTTTGCACATGAATCAAGACTTTTTTTTTTTTTTTAAATTTCTTGGAAACCTTTTCTGCAAAATGGGGTTTATGCAGGCTATTGTAAAACACTGTGGGGAAAAGTGCATATAAAAGTATAATATATTCACTCTACTGATCATGATCTGAGAGCTGAAGTGTGTTTGAAACATTGTGTTTTGCAATCCAGTCTATGTGATGAGTGATAAACTCTATAGTCATAATTAACAGTAGCGATAAATAAAATGTATTACATTCTGTACAGCCCTATTTGCATTGCAAAAATCCCTATTTAGATTACAATGAACTCTAAATTACACAGTAAACAAGTTTTGGCTACATCCTGAGGCCCAGCAGGGAGGAAGGTATCGTTTGCCACCCCAGCAGAGGAATGCTGTTTACATCCAACTGGACAGTCCTCAAAGGCTTTGCAGCTTTAGCACACAAGGGGCTGCAGCCGGACCCCCGAGGTCTCTGTGCTTAGTGTTTTTTATTGGATGGCTGTAGGCTCCCCACTCAATACCAGAAGCTTTCAGCAGTGCTCAGCTTTCCCAAAAGTGGTTAAGGCTCAGGGGGGTTAGCCTTGGTGGTAGGGAGGCTGCCAGGTCACTGAAATGAAACCCGGGTGGTTTCATAAAGAGACAAGTCTGTGATTTCATTCTGGGCAAGCGGCAGATAAGGGACAATAGGATGTTCGCTTTAAAACTTTTTTCTTCTCTTTCCCCATATGGAAAACATAGAAACATTCCAGAGTCTCGGATCACCTTGATCTCTGTCAATCTGAGCACCAGCATGGGCACGGCACAGGCTGTGCTGGTTGATGAGCCCTTAAAGCAGTGTTAAGGAACGGCCAGACGTTCACTCTCTGATATCCAAACGTTAGCAGGTCATCTGTACGTATCTGTCACCATTATAAACCGTGCTCTAAGAGGTGTTTTTACAAAGCTCCTAATTTATGCTTCCTTTCATTAAATGCACACACAAGGCTATCAGGAGTGAGACAGCATCAATTCTGATGACGTCAGGATGACAACAGTGTGTCTTTTAGTGACCTGGCAGGGTAAGATCAGGTCTGGATGTGGCACAGATTGTGAACAGCAATCAGAGATGTTGGAGGCTGGTTGCCACTAGTTTTGCAACTCACAGAACCTGATAAGATTCCCAATACCTTTTGGACAACCAGCTTCCCACAGTTTTTGTTCACTTGTCTCAAACAACAATGACATAAAATACTCTCCTGTTGGCCATCATAACAAGATCCACACAATGACCTATCAGGAGTCCCATCCTGAAGTCACCCAGAAACTGAAGGTGATGCAAAAGGCACCAACCCTCTCCTCAGTCACAGGTCTCTGTGCAGAGCCAGAACAGAACAGACCAGACCAGCAATGCAGCAGCTGCAGTGGAGTAAATTTTTGCCTGTCTGTGAGTTCTCAGATTGCCACAGAGAGAGCCACAGCATCCAAAACATTCAAGCTCCAGCCCATTCAATAATTAGAAACACTTATTTTTTCTGCAAAAAATTTCTATAAGAATTGGAGCTGGAACAAAAGCTTGACTGACCAGATACAATTCCTGTTCTTTGGAATGAAGCAGAACACTCCACCTCTCACCTGTGCACTCACAGTGGCTTTCTGCTGCATCCTCCCATTTAGCGTTTCACTTGGGGCCTGAAGTGCTGAAGAGACCTGAGCACATGAATGCAACCAGTTTAAAAAACAAAACAAAGGAAAAAACCAAAAGAACAGGTTTGGTGCATGACCGGAGGTGCATCTACGCAATAAACAGGCAGCAGAATCTTCTGGTTCAGGTGACAACAGAAAAAAGAAAACAACTTGTTAAAACATTCCCTGAAGCTGAAGTTACTAACTCTGTGCCAGGTGTGGTACATGCTTGAGCAACTCTTTTCAATTAAGCTATCATCCCGGTGATCCCTCGTGGGTGGTGGGGCTCCGTGCTGTCCTCAGCGCGCGTTAGGCGCTCCTCCACACGCCTTTGCACTAGTTATTATCTTGCTGTCCTATGTGAAGCACATCAAGAAGCCTGTGCTCTCCCCATCCCAGCTCAGCTCCCACTCCAGGAGGTCCCGAGGCAGGTACTGAGCACCCTGCAACTGGATTCCCCAGTGACACTGACAGCCAAAGTGAGCCAACGTGCTCATCGCAGCCTGCCCTCCTACATTTCCCCAAGTTCCTTTCCAGATTCCCTCGTGAAGCAGGCATGTGTCACCAGTGATGGTACAAACCAGCAGTTCCCAAGTCGAAAACGAATTTTCCATGGATTAGATTTCTAAAGTCAAGGACAGAATTCCTTAGCAGCTCCTGTACTCCTTGGCTACTAATTCCCCGTCTGCTGAAGGCAATGGCAATGTAGCAGAATAACAGACAGATTTGTCTTGGAAAACAGGAAGACTTTCTGGCTGAATTAGCTTTTCTCTGCTGTCTCTAGAAACAAATCTCCCTAAAATATCAGCAACAAATCAATTTTACTGCTTTTCAGCAGAGAACAAGGAAATTACCTTTTCTGATTTCAACCTTCTTCCAGTGTCACAAACCCATCAGGCCAAATAATCTCCTAAGAATTTACCATATGTTCAAATTGGAACCTGAAAATAGGTTTGCTTTCTGTTTAGTCTGAATTCAAAGCCACAGAATGAAGTTTATATTCAAGGTACCTGAATCTGGAACCTCTCAAAATGTGAAGGGTTTAGGTCTGTACTTGTAGCTTTGTTTTTGGTTCCATTTCTAATGAAAGATAACTTAAAAAGTAAGGATTAACGATTTATGGGGTAGTAATCTATAAAAAGCTCTGCATCCAAGGTATTAGAAAGCAATATAAATTCTTTTGTGGAAATGTAGACGGTATTTAAATGTAAGTCGGTATTATACCCAGCTGGTTAGATGGGGACAGTGAGAGTCTCTGACTGGATTTTCTGGGAATCAGATAGGTCCCTAAATCATTAACTTAGTATTAAATCATCTTACAGATATAAATAAATTGAGAGACTTATTCAGGGATGTCTTGCAGAACGTAAGTAGTTTCTAGTTGAATGACTCATAAGATCAAAGTCAAGGAAGACACCCATTTAATTAGGGAGGAAAGTCTTGAGCAAATCTCAAGACTCCCTTGCCAGGCACAAAACCTTTCCCGTGTGCTCTCCAGTTTCACCCAGCTGTTCTGGAACACAATTGCCCGAAACTATCCCACAAAAAATGGAATGAAGCTGAAAAGCAACTAATCTAGGAATCCTCCTACAAAATTCCAGAACACTGTCACCACCAATAAATATTCAAAGGTTTTTCTACAGTGCAAATTACCCAACAGAACAGGTTTGCAACCAGACTCCAGCCTCTCACAAGTCAGCCTTTAAACTCCATGACAACTTTACCAGTTCCTGCCCTTCAGCTGGACGAGTGGCCCAGGTTGGCAGCACAGGTCAGTGAGGTAACTGCAGGGTTCCTCTATATCACAGATCATCTCTGCCCTGAAGAGCGCATTTTCTCATGACATAATCCATCATGTTATTATGGAACGACTCATCCTCGACTGCTCCTTCAGAACTACCCAGAAACCACAACATTCCTTCGCCATTCGAAAACATGCAGCGCTTCCTTTCTTCTCCAGGCAGTCAATGCATTTCAGCTGATACCTGGGGCAGGACAGTTAGGCCCACTTTCCAGTGGACTTTCAGAAATTAAAAAAAAAAAAAAAAGGATGTATTCTTATAGTCAACACACAAAAAACTCCCTCTGTGTTTTGAGTGAACTCAGAAGTCTGGTATTTCAGCAAGGAGAAAATATAATTTGTTCTGTGAACTAATGTTTCCTTTGTCATAGTTATGAATTTGGTAGCTGTGTCTCCATTATGGAGTGGAAAAATCATGGTTCTGTGCACTTTACAGTGTGCCTTAATTTTATCCTGGCTGACTTTATTTCAGCTACTTATAATTACATTTCACAGCCAGTGTTACTGTTTGGTTTAGTATCATGGCAATTGAACACTGAAAATCTGTTGCACTGGCTTTTCCTTTAAAAATCACATGTACCACCATCTCCCCACATCCCTCACTAGAAAAGCTGCTCTGGATTTCCTAGAAAAGTCATAGTCTGAGTGAAGGGACTTTCAACAAAATTATAGTGTACTGTCAGCTGTCTGGACTGAGCATATTCTGCTGAAAAACCACTGTTACCAACAGCATTAGGAACCAGGAGAATTTCAGCAGTGTGTAAGACAGTGTAATGAAGACAACTGAGACAGGACTTGTATACAGTCTGTGCCAAGACTGGACACGGATTACTATGATCTCTTCCGAACACATTTTCAGTCCTCATCTCTCTACAGTTGTAAAAGATGAGGAAATAAAGATGAATAAGAGCAGGAGAACAAGAGACAGGCACTTCAGGAAATGTAGGGAACAACAAAGGAGTGCAGGTAAAACAGTATCTCGGGGAAAAAAAAGACACATCGATAAAAGGAATTACATCTTCTCCTTTATGTTTCTATACTCATCTGGTATGATCCTCTGCTCTTCTGTGCTTTGTCCAAAACAAAGGTATGACTACCCTGATCATTCACCCTTCTATTGCAGCTTGCTCTCAATTTTGTAACTAAAATCAAGGAGACAGATACTGCATATCTAAAATCAGCCATACAAAATAGGATTGCTGCACTGTACCCAAAAGCCTGGCATCACACAAAAATAAAAAAAAAAAAAGAAAAAATAGTTATCTATTACCCTAATTTAAGGTGTGCAATTAGCAAAGCTGGAATGCAAACACTGCCTCTCCTCAAGTCACTGTGGGTGTATAGATGTATGACATATCTAATAAGAAGCTGAGCATCCAGCCACTAAGATGCTCCTATAAGCTGTATCACAATCCTCTTAAGGATTTAGGGAAATCAGAGGCTCAGCTTTGCCATCTGTGGCTTAATAAATATTTTCTTCGGAGGCTTTGTGCCTTGTTTTAGCCACCAAGAAAATAGTCATACAGTAATTTCCGAGACAGGCATTACCATGAGCTCCCTTCTTGTCTTTCCCCAGCAGCCCATTTTGCAAGTGGACAACCTGAGGTAGCTGTGCTGTGTGAAGCAGTTGAAATGCAGCTTCTGGGCTTCATGGTGTGACCCAGCAATGCTGTGTTATATCAAGGGTGTCTGTGCACTTTGAACCCTGTCTTTGGGAGAGAACGGTTAAAAGATGCTCATAAGAGCAATATTGCCAGGTCCGTCTGAGTGTCCAGGGGACTCAAAAATCATCATGGCCTCACAGCAAGGCAGAGGGACCTCTGAGGAGCAATTCCCATCTCTGAGGTCAACCTCTTACATCCTCATTCTGAGGAATGCGATATATTAGAGATGACAGTGTGACAATTTTGGTATACCATGGAACCATCAAGGTTGGAAGAGACCTTCAAGATCATCGAGTTCAATCGTCAACCCAGCACCACCATAATCACCCTGAAACCGTACCTCCACAGGCCACATCCAGATGCCTCTTGAACACTTCCAGAGATGGTAACTCCAACACCTCTTTGGACAATTTATTCCAGTGCCTAACCACTCCTCCAGTGACAATTTTTTTCTAATTTCTACTTTGCACCTCCTCTGGTGAAACTTAAGGCCATTTTCCCTCATCCTTTCTCTTGAGACATGGCAGAAGACACCAATCCCACTTCACTACAACCTCCTTTCAGGTAACGGTAGAGAGCAGTGAGGACCCCCCTAACTGATCAGTTGATCAGTGACTCAAAGGATCCAAGATAATTCCTTCCATTTTTGCTCAGTCAACAGATACACTATGTTTCCAGTGCTGTTAAGCAGCTCTAGCAGACACAGGGCAATTCTGAAGTTCTGTACATTCTTCATCACATTCAGTGATGGAGCCTCATCCAGCGCTACCTCTACTGAAGAATTCAAATTCTGCTTGCTCTTAACTTCACTACCCAAATCCTCGAGCTCTGAAGCTTCAGAACTACCCAAATCTGGCTTAGAACAAAGGAAATCTGAAGAATTTGGTCACCTCCTAAGAGAAAGACAAATTAAGGAAGTGAAGATGGATAACATTTCCCCCTGAAAATGACAATAAGGACTTCCATAGGCCAAAGGATGTGAGCATGAAAGGTGGTGGTATTTAAATTGATGTAAAAAAGGCTTCCTAGGAAACTCAAGAAAACGCCAATAGTTTCCAAAGTCTTTACAAGAACTTGGAAAAGAAGGAGAGGAATATAGAAATAAATAAATAAATGAATAATGACAAATGGAAAAAAATATATTGTTCTATTGGTCCCGTGTTAAGAGCAAAAGACTGAGAGGCAGAAGATCTAATTTCCAGCACTGACTTTGCCACTGACTTGGTGTTCAGTGTCCTTGGTTCATGATGGTGGTGAAGCTGCCATCTCTCTCTGAGTCACAGAGTCCCTTCACACGTGTGTTTCAGATGTCATCAAGCTGAAAGCTCTCACTTCTTACTTATGTTTCATATTTTGAGAGGTTTCAATTTCTGCTGCGGCCTGAAGCTGTTAAGTTATAACATAAAAATAAAGGCAGAACATGAATGGAAACTATAAAATATTCTTGGTTGGTTTGGTTTGATTCTTTAATGGCTTCAGCCCTGACAGTCCCCATAATTGCTCTGTTTTCAGAGACAGATCCTGGGCTTGTGCACATCATAATTTTTGCATGTATTTTCATCAGAGCACTATGCACAAGGAGTATTTTAACTCGGAAACACAAGAGTTTCAATGCACTGCACTTAAATCTTAACAAGCATATCTGCAACTGTTTCAAGAAGTGTTTTGTGGATAGAACGACACAGGAATAAAGTGCTGCCCATAGGATATTTCCTAAGTCTTTCTTTTCTGAAGAGCCATGTCCTGGATTCCTTTGTACTACCACACATCAAAGAGGGGGGAAAAAAGGAAACAACAAATGAAATTCCTCTGAACAATTTGTTTTAGGAGAAGATCCGTCCTTGTCAAACGAACACACCTCAGCCTATAATTGTCAATTTTAAGGAATGACTGAGAGACTCCACTTATTTAAATTGAAACAAGTACTTTGCTCTGGAAAGCAGACCACAAGTAGGGGCAGATTTGCAAATCAGCTGCCAAACCAATGCATGCAAAAGACAACAGCCTTTCCACTTCACATATCCAAACAGACAACTCTGACAGTTTCTATGTGCAGTTATGTGAACTGCACACGTAATCATGGCAGTTGCATGCAGAAATTGGATGCAAACTGCTCAGTTAATTTGGTTTTTAAAAAGGGAGTAATCTTGCAACACTGTATACAAAGGAGTCAAGCGATAATTACAGCATGCTCTTCAAACCTTTTAGAACAACCTCGGTGTTTCCACGCAGTTGTGCTAAAATATTTTCCAGCTGTCAGTGGGCCTGCACCCTGATACAAAGATACTTTTTTTAAAATCACCAGGAGAGATGGATGAATTTCAGTTGCTTGACAGAATGCTTGTGTGTTATTTCTTAACGAAGGGTACCAACAGCAGTTTGTATTGCCGGTCGGAGGAGTGCAGATCTGTAGCACAGCTCTTTCCAGATCCATAAATGCATTAGAGGACACAGTGAGGAGTCAATGGAGTCAGAGCAGTTTGCTAGGAAGGGCTCAGCTGAGACTGGGCATTTTGCCTGGGATGGCAAACTGAGGATTAAGGGCTTTACGGGACATGTGAACTCCACTCAAATGCAAACATAAGCACGATTAAAATTTAGCAAACCACGATGTACAAGCCCTTGGGCAAAATCCAGTAGACACAGCTGTATTTATGGGTTGACACAAAGAAGAACTGTTAGACCTGACAGCAATCCAGCAACACGGAGAACAGAGAGGAGCTTGAGATCTCTCTGTGGTACAAGTCTCAATCTAAGGCAGAGCATCTTCCTCTCAGCGACTCCTTTCTGCAGCTTTGACCATACAGTTACTATGTGGGACCCTTTTCCTTATGGATCAATGCATTAGCAACTATAATTAGACTCACAGGAGAAAACAGAATGGTTCTTTCAAAGACTAAGGTGTCTACATCACTACTTAGGTCATTTTAAGATGTTGGCTAAGGGGTGCACTTCAATGGTCTGTGTTGATAACGAGAACATAAAAAACTTGGAAACAATAAGAAGGATTAACAGAGAGGAAAGCACTGCTTTCTAGAATGGCTGAAGAGAAACACAGACAAAGAAACACCTCGCCAGTAGCAGAGCCACTGAAATAAGTGGAAATGAGGCATTAGTATCACCCAAGGAAAGCAGAACTGCTGCTGCCGGTTTTCTGCAGCAGGAAGAAACCTGTAACTTCAGTCTCTGGGGGGAAACAAAAACAATGGAGACATGCTAGTTATGAAACCTTCTCCTTATTTTCTCCAAGTGAATCAGCCTTGTTGCTCTAGGGAAAGGCAAGAAACACACTTGGGAATAATCATGGACAGTACCTTTGTGGCAGCAGATTATGAGTTACCTCTACCCTAAAGAAAACCATTTGCAGGATAGTCACCTTGTTCTGAATTGCTGAGAATACAACAACCTCAGTGCTGCTTGTACAAAGAATGAAAGATCTCTCAGTATCAACCCTTCAGATACAGTTCCACCTAACCTCGCTGCTACGGAGGTTTTGAGCAATATTGTTCTCAGGGGTCTTGTGGTTTCTCATATAAATGAGGAAAAGTGTTTTGGGGCTGGCCAAAAAGGAGGCTGATATTCTTTTTTTTAAAAAAATTTTGAAATCCCATTGAAATTTAGCATTTGAACTCCCATTGTGTAGCATGGGCTGGATGGGATCGTGTCTAATCTCTGCTTCATCTCCACAGCATCCCTTGATAAACTCAACACTTAAAGCTGTCAACTTTCCTAAGAAGTTCAATATTTTAGGGAGCAATATATGAAGAAGTAATTCATGCATCCTAAATAAACAAGAAAGTCTCTGCATTGAATCCTGGTCTATTCCCTTGACTCCCTTTGACATCTGTTCTTTCTGTGTCTGGATTTTCACAACTGGTAATGGGTGCTAGGCAGGCTCGTGCTCTGCCCTGAAGAGTAAATGATTGCACAACAAAAACTAGGAAAAACCATGTTTCCACTAGTCTAAGTAGCAATGTGGCACATCTGCCTTGCATGTGGTCTCCAGAAGGTGATCCCGATGCTTCTTTTCCCCCTCTGACTGAGGAATACCAGGAAAAGGACTAATATTCTGATGTGGACACTTACACTCTTCAGCATATCACTGTGCTGCAGGGCCTGAACACAACTACAGGTAAAGAGCAGAGTAAAAGAGTCATCCTGGCAGTATCTCTGCCTCCTGCTGGGTCTCAGACAGCAGCAGACATTCACCTGTGCTGGAGTGGCACTGGAATGCAGCTTTTTCCCTGAGATAGAGAGCGGTGAAACACTGGATTACATGGTTGTCATCACTGCTTATTGGCTTTTGTTCTTTCCACATCGCCAGGCAGCAGTGAGTGGGTGCCACAGCGCTGTGCTTGGACTGCTGAGGAGAAGCTCGCTGGTTGTCATTGCAAAAAGGTATTAAAAATAGCAAAACAAAACAAAAATAGTAAAAGAAAAAGAAGTAGAGCAGCTTTCTTCTTGGAGCACCAGGAGCATCGCTGCTGACAATGATGACAAACAAAAACTGGAGGTATTTTCGACTTCATCAAAGTAATAATATTTAGCAATAGATTCAAATTACCTTTCTGGTACTGCCTACAATTCTCTTGGAACCAGTGTTCTGTGTTCACAGATTAAGACCTTTTTCTACACCAGTAAAAATACATTAGAGTATCAATAGTAAAGGTCACATTCTTGCATTCCTGTTTACATAGATTAGCACATGTGCCAGTAGAAGCTTTAATTCTCATTATAAGATCTCTCACAGGGTAAGAAAAATCCAGATAGAAATATGATTGGCAAAATCTACCCTTAATATACAACAAAAATACCTGTGATACTTGATTATGTGGCAGTAACTAACTAGGGCTTATCTCAGTGTTATTCTCCACTTGTGGTAGGTGAAAACCTCAGAATTCACAGGAAAACAGAAGACCATGTAATTTTTCAAGAATACAGAGCATTCTGCAGCCTGCAAATACTTTGTGCATTCTAAAGCAGAGTATAGTGCATGCTGGCACAAAGAGAAATTCAGAGGAAGCAACAGTCATCATGAAACTATACCAAGTAATAAGAAACTATACCAAGTAATAAGAATTATACCAAAGAGTCAAAACCTAAACAGGAAAAAGAAGTCAGGTTTATGCCTTTACCAAACAGTAACTATGACAACTCACACCTCTTCCACCTGAAACTTCTACCAAAACACCTTTCTGTGTCACTGCATTTCACTGCTTAGGTGAAGTTTGGGGCTTTTTGTGTGTGTTTGGAAGCAGCCATAGCCAAGTGAGAGGTTGATCTAATCACACAGAGTGGTCTGTGAGGCACCGACTGTGGAGATCACGCTTTTAATCCCATAAGGAATCCCTCCTTTATGTGGGGGCTCTACGTTCCACAATGTGGTCACCGTAAAAACTGGCTCAGTTACAGGTGAGACATTTTCTAATCTGCACCAGGCTCCCAGAGCATCAGCTCAATTCTCCAAGCTTCTGGATCGTCCTCGAGCCCCATCCTGGATTCAAGGATGATTTTCACCAGTCCTCATCTTCCTAGGAAGAAGACACATTGCTCTAGCACGCATAATCATGACTGTATCTTGTGTACAAGCACTTCATCATGCAACATTTATAGGGTCCCATTCTGCATTTGTTTCTTATTTCATTGTATTCATCTGTGTGTTGTTTTTTAAATATTTTTAATAAGCTTCAGAGGCTGACTTATTTGTACGGGAAACAGAGCCAAAGAGACTCCCTCTCCAGTTTCAGTGGGAGCCAGATGGCCACACTTTTAACCATCTCCCTGAAATAAAAAAAAATTAAAAATAATAAAAAAAAACAATTGCAAGTCAAAATATATTGGGACAGACATGTCGGCTGGTGCAGAGTCCTACCTCTACTGACTTCAGGAAAGCAGGCAAATCCACAGAGGTTGAGCCACTGCCCCCACTCTTATGTTGCAACCTCTTTTATGGAGCCTTGCAACAGCTAATGTTTTTTAAAGTGTTGCTTTAATCAAGAGACCTCACAAGAACCCAAGTTTGGGCGATTTTTTGTGTTGGCTTTTGCTTAAGTTTGAATTTCTAGTCCATATGGATGTAAAGGAAAACTAGAAAATGTTAGGTGAGTGCTATTAGGTAAAAAGAACAAACAATTTAAAAAAAAAAAAATCTCAAAATCATTATCTGTTATATCTCTGGTGCACGTTTTTTGTTTGTTAGAGGTAAGTCAACATTAAATTCAAATAGAAGGAATAATAAAGAAATCTTTAAAAACACGTTCCTAACTCTCTCTGAAACTTTAACCAAACACAGAGTGCTGAAGCTGTCAAAAGTGCTGCTTCAGTGAAAACCAGAGGCAATTTCAGTACAATTAGCAAGGCTGGAAAGAAGGCAAGGATGGAGCAATAGGATCTTTCCTTCTTTTGAGAACGAGAATTTTTATCCTGTGTTTCACAAATACTGTTTTACCTTCTTGTCCGGTTCCTTGTGCTGTACAGATGGGATATGAGTAAGTAGATGTTTTGCTTAATCTTTGCAGCTTCTTACACACAAGCAATACTTAAATACAAATGAAGAAAGAATGGGAAGGGCAGCATTTGAAAACTGATCAGCTGAAATGCACAGGATCTGCAAGAAAACATACTGGGTTTTTCACCCAGAGGGTGGCTGGGCACTGGAACAGGCTCCCCAGGGAAGTGGTCATGGCACCAAGCCTGACAGAGTTCAAGAAGTGCATGGTGGGATTCTTGGGATTGTCCTGGGCAGGGCCAGGTGTTGGATTTGATGATCCTTGTGGGTCCCTTCCAGATCAGGACATTCTATGTTCAGATTGCTCTGCCCATGAGCTCTCCTGCCAGGACAATGCTTATAATAACATGCTAAAATTCCCCTGGCAGTGATTCCCTTTTTTTCCTTTTTCTTTTGTTTTTACTTATCCCTCATTGCACACAAGCCTGTGCAGTGGAGTACTCTTCAAGGATTGGGGATCAAAGTGTTAAATACAATTAAAATAGAACATGAAATCCACTATTAGGAACATACTTAAAACACATTGTAATAGATTGAAATATATACTTGCTGTTTCCCTGGCCTGATATTTTTTTCACTCAGAAGACTAAGTTAAATTGGTGGAAAACAGTGCTCCTTTCTCCTCTAAAAAATACACAGAGCATAATAAAAAATCTAATGTGCAATCAGCCCTCGATGCTCTTAAGGTAGTAGCAGGAACTGATACTGCCCAGAGCAGCAATGAGTTTCTGAGTCCCACACATGGTAAGAGAAACTGAAACAAGGGATGCATGGAAAATCCATTAGCAAAAACCTACGTGGAGACAAAACATTTCACGTTTTGACAGATCTCCAGAGGTCCAAGCACAGCATGTTAATGTTTATGATAGAAGTCAGTCAGTCTCCAAGCTTATGTTATTTTGTTTTGGTAAAAGAATATGAGATGTTAGAATAATTACTGGTATTTTTACTGAGTAGCTCTTCTTAGGAGCTTCTCTCAAGTGTAGCTGGTTTTAATTTGTGGAACGAGGGTGGGCATAGCTTCACATTTATAAAGCTCTAATTGAGAGCATTTTCCCTCACAGAGAACAATAACACAACGTTTATTTCTTAGAAGTTTTTAAATTGGATATTTTGATTTTAGTTGGCAAATTTCTGGATTTTTTTTTTTCCCTAGGTCCTCTGCTTTTCCAGTGTGACCAAGTCCAAAATGTTTCTACCATTAAGATGACAGATGACACGGCCCAAAGGCAAACACACAGGATCATCTGTCAGGTGCTTGGCTCTGCTGTGGTTTACTGAGTGCTTTGCCAGCAAATCTTAGCACCTTTGTGTGCTCCTGTTTCCTTACCTGTAACATTGAGATAATGACACATGCCCTCTTTGTTATAAGCTTTGGCATCTCTTCTGTATAAAAGTGCTCCACAGCACTAAAATACAAATGTAAATACTTAGATAACAGTATCTCACTACACCTAAAGGAGAGTTGGTCGTGGGGGAGAAATAGTAGCCTTTGTCTCAAGGGACTTGGGGTTGTTTTTGGTGTCTAGTCTCTATTCATTCCTTTTTACCTTCCAGAATTGCCTGAAACATCTGCTGAATTGGCACAATGTGAATGGAGAGATTCCACCTCACCCTAATTTTGTCCTGATGCAAAACTGTCAATGTCTGGTGTTTTCAAAGGCAACAATTTTTTCTGAGTGCAGTGCCAGGAATAATCTCCTGCCCTTTGACTCAATCTATAAGCCCACGGGGTTACGTATTTATTTACTTATTTATTTTGATGTCTCCAAAATAGCAATGCATGTTGCTCTACCAGACTGCATGCTGTAAAACAGTGGAAGCAAATAAACTGCAATTGTTAATGTTAATTGGTCTTACTTTACCATGTCATTTCCAATTTTTTTCAAAATGGAGATTAAAAAGGGTTGGAGAAAAAGCTGTGATTTTGTCATAAGCAATCCAGTTAGTGGAGTGAACTGAAGGGATTTGATTGTTCAAGCTCTGCGCAACCAACGAACCGCACAAATTCACATTAATCTGTCTGTCCACACCCCCTCAAGCCTTGTCTGCACAGACTGAGGCTTCTACATGTGGTGATTGTGGAGATCTCTAAGCGTGCAGACCCGTGTGCCACACTGCCCGGCACACTTTGCACCCCTCACCCACTGCACAGACGTGTAGGTGCTGAGATGTCAACAGGCACATAATCAGCCGAGGCCTCGGGTGACCCGTTCCAGCCAAACAGTGAAGGCAGTTTCAACGTTTTACTCATGGTGGATGTGGGGTTTGCCCTGTGGAGCAACCCAACGATGCAATCCAGGAAGCACCGTGTTTTGCAGACTTGAGAAGCTCATACAACCTAAAAACCAGTCCAACTCACCTACCCTTTGGGAAGGAGGCAGAACTGCACCCCCACAGCACTGCGCTGAGTGTGGTCCCCAAACTGAATTTAAAAGACACAGAGGAGAAAGTTCCAGCCTAAATGATCTCACGCATTCAGGATGTTTTCATTAATATCCTGCTTCAATTTTCCAGTTGATAGTTTCATTTGTATTATTCTTAGCAAGATCTTAATAAAAACCCTGTCTTGTTTTTTTTTCTAACACCATGGTGTTTATGCCTTTCACATTCCTACTCACAGTCACATCCTTGCCCTCACTTTCAGCAGTTCTCAGAGACTGAGCTACTGTCACTTGGGTGCACATAAACACATCCACACATGGACACACAAAATTGCTGATTTTCTCCAAAATTCCACCCAGTCTCATCTGAGGCTCCCGAAATGCAGCATACTGTCCTGAGAGAGGTTCTCATTCTGGTCAAAAATTCCTGCCTCCTGCTCATCCTGCTTGGGACTTTCTTGTTGTGCTGTCATTGCACCACGAATTTGTATTTCATTTTTTGTTACCTATCACCTCAAGTCTCTGTCAGCACAGTGTTCTTCTAGATTTCTCTCTCAGAATGAGGTTTCCCTCGTGTATCAGCTTCTCATTTTCCACATTTTGTGGCACTGGGCTGTTTCCTGTTCAACACATATCCGGGCAGCTCCACTGTCCATGCCATCTCCCAAGTGACTGCCCTCTAAAGATTTCGTTAGCACAGATCATTACCAGTAGTTAGGAATCAACACAAATCCCATCTTGGTGCCAATCTCTGCTAAACACCTCCCCAAATCACGGTATGTTGCTGCTAATAATTATCCTTCAGCCAGTTTGCAGTCCTTACAATACATTGTTTATACCCAAACCAATGAGTAAACTCATTTTGCAAGCAAGAATGTCATGAGAAACCACATCAAGTGCATTACTAAAGTCATCAGTAGATCCAGCAAATTGCCTTTTATCCATTGATTTTGTAATTCTGTTTTCTAAAAGAACTTCGGAAAATCTATTTTCTAGTCTTTCTTTGGCACTAAGGCTCATTTTTTCCTCCTTGTGTAAAAAAAATTTGCGTGGTTGCTCCCTTTTTTCCATTCCTGCATTCCTACTGAGATACTCCCAAGACCATTCAATTAATTAGCCAGGAAGACAATATTTGCCACAGTTTACCCTGCATCACAAAAGCCAATGGTAAAGCCAATGTTGGTTGCAGCTGTGGAGCAGATGTGGGCCCTGAACGCTGAGATTTTTGTTCTCCCTGCACCACACAAGTCCAAATTTTTAGGGAAATGTATATGCCAACAGTTGCAAAGCGTGACACCTGAAATGCCCAAATGTTTGTCTTTGGGGGAGCAACAGGATTTAGCTGTAATGTCACAGTGAGATGTGCTCTTGCTGATGGCTGCAAGTCATGTCCAGGAGCATTTTCAGGCTTGGGTTTCTACCTTGGAACCCAGAATTGAGACACAGCTTCCCTAGAATAGTATATGGCTTCTGGCACAGATGAGGTCAAAATCAGATACCACAAGGGCACCTGGAGTTTTCTAGGTAGCAGCAACCTCAATAATACTGGAAAAAAAGGCTGAATCATTCACAGCTGGAACTCTTTTGGCCCCACATGCACCAGGAGACTACAAAATCCCCAAATGATGATGTGATTGCAGGAGCAGAACAATCACAGATTACCCACTCACATAATTCAAGACCACACATTTTGTCCTACTTGATGGGAAAAGAAAACTTGTCAGTACAGGAGAGGACATCAGGTCTGGAAATGGGTTGAAAAAAAAGAATATATACTCTTACAGAGAAGATTCAAGCTCCCAAACTCATTAATAGTAAAATTTACTGCACCTTTCAAATGTACAGAATTCTGTCTAGAAATCAAGTATGGGGAACTGGAAAAAGAATATGCACAGACAGCATGATCATCTGGCCAACATATGGAAATCAAATGGAATAGCTACTGGTTTCTAAGCTCCACAGGAACGATGAATTGAAGATGAGTGAGAGACCCCTTTCTCACTCTATTTATTTCCCCAAATACCCAGTGCTTCCCAGCCCTCATGACACTCATAGCACTTGCCCATTCTTCAGATATCAGCCACTTTTAACCCCTTTAAAGTCTCAGACTGTTCCATAAGTACTCAATTTTCCTGAGCAAAATCACACAACGAAGTAGCAGATGAAAGGCAACAGAAGTATTGGCAACCAGTTCCCTAAAAAAATCCCCACAACACCCTCACCATCAACACTGGGCTCATCCTTACAGCTGGATGGCAAGAGCAGCATGTGAGCATCACTGTGCACACACACATCCAACGTGTTTATTTAACCACACACAAGTAAAAGCCTGTTAAAATCACAGCATATCTGAAACCCAGGCAAAACTTTTTAATTAAAGGAAACATATTTCCCTCATTAATACATTGTAAGATATATCAACGACCATGACATACTCCCGTGGCATGTTTTTTTCTTCTCTGTGTGTGAACATCTGTACATTTCCCCAGAAGCTGAATTTGACACATGTGATGCAGGAACAGAAATGTCTTTTCAGTGGAAGTCTAAAGCAAACAGATGTGTCAAGCATCTGCCAACAAGTTATGAGGAAGTTACTCCCGCTCCAGGACATAACCACCTATGCACTTCTCCTTAGAAGAAAGCCTGGTTTTTGTGGAAAAGACTATTCTATACTATGAGATGTATTTCCAGTTGTATGGGAAATCACAGGATCACAGAATCATGGGGATGGAAGGGCCCTTTGGTCCAGTCCAACCCCTCTGTTCAAGCAGGGTCAGTTACTGCAGGTCGCTCTGGAGGATGTCCAGTGGTGTTCTGAGTATCTCCAGTTATGGAGATATGCCCACTCTGGGTAACCTGCTCCACTGTTTGACCACCCTCAGATTGAAAAAAACCCACCTTGCCTTTAAACTGAATTTCCTGTATTTCAACTTGTGCAGCACTGACAACAGTCGGGCTCTGCCTCCTTCACCCTCCATCACCTGATATTGATAGAAACTGGCAATCAGATGCTTTTCAAGCCTTCTCTTCTGTGCTTTGGATAGCCTCAGCTCTCTTTGCCTCTGCCCATGAGTCAGATTCTCCTGCCACTTATGTCTGTAGCCCTTCACTGGACTGTCTCCGGTACCACCAAGTCTTTCTTGCACTGGGAGCCCAAGTCTGGACACAAATCGTGCCTGTGTCTCACTGAGCAGAGGGTTTCAGAGCAGAAGAGTCACTTCTCTCAGCCTGATGGCAATGCTCCTCCTAACACAGCCCAGGATGCTGTTGGTCTTTGCTGCAGAGGCACAGAGCTGACTCATGTTCAGCTTTTCACCCACCCAGAGCCCCGTGTCCTTCTGTGAGACCTCTGGCGTACAGGGACATTGCTTTCAAATCTGCATAACTAAGTTCAGGCACATAAATCCATACTGGGCATCAAAATAAAAGCAGGCTGCTATTCCAAAGCACTGCACACCTACAGCTCCCAATGGAGAAAAGTGGAAGTGTTATGATTAAAGCCCTATTTCATGTTTCCAGGTTGCCTGCAGCAAAGCCTTCATCATCAAATTGTGTATAAACGGAGTCTCTGTAAGATGCTACATTTCAACTAAGCCCTAACAAGAACCACTCAAGAGAAAAGTGCATTTCCTTCCAGTTTATTCCTTTGGTTTCAATTGTGTAAGTAGCAAACCTATTGTAAGATAGATACCATGCAACACAGGGACATGGAGCTCTAAGATAATTCATCCTAAAGCAGTAGCAGTGATCTATATGGAAGGTTAGATAATGCTGCATTATACATGAGAATATCAGTTTCTTTATGAGCAGCTCCCCACTGCCATGTGCTGGGAGGGATGAATTAGACATGATGAACATAATAAAGCCAAGACATCTATGTTTAGGGTATCTTTTTAGAAAGCACTTGCCTTGTCCCTGCACTTAGAATAGGTACCTGCCTCCATTCCCTTATTAACCACCATGGACCTTCATCATTCTTTAACTCTCATGTTAAGGTGAATAGCAAAAAAGAGAAAAATAAGATCTTACTGCTAAAGCCCCATTTCTGGCCCCTGGGGTGCCTAGTTGTACAATAGTTGCAGAATGTAAATGCAGAAATGAGCACTACAGAAATGCTTATAGATGAGGAAATAATATCACGAATTTTGTTATGTCAAGTGAGACCCTATTTATAAACAGGCAAAAAGCTTCTTGGTATGTAAGTGGTGGGAAGCAAGACATTGTTCATTGTACAAATGAGTGCAAAATATGATAAAAAGGAATTGTAGGGCTCTCAGGAGGAATAATGCATGTGCCATTATCATTTTGACACCAAGGACAGTAGCACATTCATCAGGATTGAGTTGCAGAGAGCCTGTGCCTACCCTTTGTGAATCCTGTGAGAGGTTATGTTCATAGTATGTTTTTGGGGTAGACCTTTGCAAGATCCTGGAATTCCTCATCAACGGCTTAATCAAAGCCAGGACTTGTGTCTATTAAGACAGGTTTGGTGGAGAGGCACAAGAGTCCCGATTTGAACATGACAGCTCTTGCTCTCTGCACGACAGAGACGTTTCATATGCTCACATTGCCTCGAAAGCCATGGTGGGAAAGGCACAGAAAGGGGAGAGGCAGACAGCAGGCAGTACCCAGGGAGCAGGAGCAGCTCAAGCAGATTACACGGCAGCTTTTCCACTGCAGACAAACCAGGCAGAGACTCTGCATGGGAGGTACCTGTTATTATTCTAGTGGTTTGTACCATTGCCTCCCTTACCCCCAAGGTAAATGCAATGGGTGTCCTACCAACCCTTTACTCCTTTTCTTTACACTTCCTTCCACAGTTACCCCCCAAATCAAGCAGTCACACACTGGCCAACCCCATGAAAAGGTGGGCATTCAACCAAAGCTGTATATCTAGGGGTAGGTCCCACCTTAAAAATTGATTCAAGTTTCCAAGATGTGACAGAAAGCTGCAAGATTTGACAGCCAGTGTCCAATCTGAGTTTAGACTTTGGAGGCTTAAAAATCCCAACCTGCTGAGAGTAGCAGCTGAGTAGATGCTGCCATAGCATTCACTCACAGAACTGGAGTAAGGGTGCTTTCTGGAATCAGTCAGTACTGCCTAAAAACAAAGCCCCTGGTGCTTTAAGGAAAGCTAAGGACAGTTTTGTTCCACCACCATGTTCAAGACAGATGTTACAGTGCCTGTGCCTTCCCACTGCCAAGGGGCAGCTGGTTTTGGAAGCCGAAGAACACTTTCAGATAGAGGAAATCTCCAAGAAGGAATCAAAGTCAAGTTGCTCTGGAGGACTATGGTGCCTTCACATCTGCTGTACAATACAATACACATCGAGTTTACCTTTTCCAAGGACATTGATGGGCCTTGGAAATCAAATCCCATTCAAAAGGTACACACCACACACACGTATTTCAGCTGCAGTGCTACACCGACCACTCCAGACATCTGTAAACAAGGGACAGTGGGTAAGACGCTGAGTTTGCAATGCTAAATATATTTGTTGTTCTCGGTCATCGCTTTAATAGGAGCCACTATAAAGACATCGTTCAGTCACTGATTTTTTTTCATGTTGCACTTTCCTAACCTTGCCAATCTTTGAGTTTGGGATTATAGCAGTGAGTAGTTTATCTCCTCTGAAGAAGTAACAAAATGCCGCGGCTTTCAGACCTCTTATCTCACAGACCCTTATTTTTGTTACTTCCAATTGTGCCTGGGGAAGGGATGAGGAGGGGATGAACACCCAGGAATTTAGCACATTATTAGTATTTTGTTTAACCTAGGGGCAAGGAACAAAACAAGTGAGCTGAGTGCTGTGAAGTCGCGCTTAACTTTGTCTCCCGATCTCTGAATCTCGCACATTAAAGGATGGTGTTGCCGTTTGATACCTGCTGCTGCTAAGAGAATGCATAATGATAAAACCACCAGCTAAGCTCTTACATCATTTTACAATCAGGCATCTCAAAAACTGTTTATCTGATCAGCACCAAATTCTGTCAGAGCGTTGACATGTGCATTTCTAAATAATTTCAGTATGTCAACCTGAATAGACACACAGAATCAGAGAGTTAATTATCTTTGACAACTTTGCCAGCTAATTTCCTATTTATATGTACCAAACTAGGGGCCTCTTTTATCCTTCCTTGTCACAAAGAGTTTATCAATCAAATCAAGGCCTAAAATTGGCTGCCAAGGCAGTCTGCCATACCAAAGGGGAGTTTATCTGTTTGAAATCTTTCCGACTACCTAATGACAGCAACATTGACATGAAACATAATAGGCATTGTTTTATGTTGTTCCTTCTCTCTCCCTGCCCCCTGCCTTTTCCTACTCCCAGCGGACATCGCCTCTTTGGGAGGAGGTGAAGCTCTGACTGGTACCTCCCCTGCCCTCCCGCAGCTCCCGCTTCCAAACACGCCTGTGCCTGGATGCAGCTGTCAGGACCGGCTTCCGGTTACGCACAGTTCACCTCTGGATTTGAGCTGACAGAACCTGCCCGTGTCAACTCCATCCTTGTCTCTGCCAATTCAAGCACATTTGCTGAGGAATATGAACAACGTTAACCCCCCCCCCGCTCCTGCTGACAGGCATTAGATGGCGGAGCTTTCGGTGCATGTTGTCACTACTTTTCTCTGACAGGCAGTTATGTTTTACTTTAATAGCCATATATCTCCTCTCCAGTTCCCTTTAACCGGGTGGAATTCTACAAGGATACCAAGAGGTTGTCACTTCGTCGGTGCATGCTGGTGTTATCCCTCATCAGGGATCTCCCACTTACACACATCACATAAAAACATGCGGCACCCCATGGCAAAGGCAACAGGGGAAAAGACACGGTTCCCGTTGATACCTTGCCAGGATTTTCTTTCTCATCATGGGTGGGGAAAGGCCAAGCAGTCAGGGGCTGCATCCTAATGGTCAGCTGGACCCACACAGGTGATTTCTTTAGGGAAGTTATGCCGGCGGTGGCAGATTCTTCATGCATGATGCTCGTAACCAGTCATGCCACTCTTACTAGTTAAAAATAAATAAAAATATAGAACTCTTTAAAAATTATGAATTGTTGCTTTGCCAGTCACGATTCCTGGGTCAGGCCACATAAGGAAATGATCTACTGTGTGAGAAAAAGATAAAAACATGGCGCTACTTGTATTCTTGGAGATGAGGCCACTTCTTTCACACTGAAGCAGCCATGTTGACCTAAGGTGGAAGACACCTTCTTGCTCTGTGGAGGAGATAAAACATCTGCTCCAGTAATTTCCATGACCTCTGAGTGTCTCAAAGTTGTTGCCCACAAAGTGAACCAGAGAGAGTTAAAATCACCCTCTTTTAACACTCCACTAACCTCTTAAACCTGCGGATATTTTCTGCCTTTAGAAAATGGTTCCCTTTTTAATTCCAGTCTTCTATCCCAAGAGCTATCTTCTCATTCCATCAGTTTCAAAACAGGGTGGGCACTGTCCAAGACAGTACCCCTGGCTGGAAGAAGAGCAGCTGAGCTTGTATTCTTTCTATCTGTAGTTGAAGTAGTCACCCAAGATATGCACCCTGCCCCTTACAGGATGAGGTCTCACAGAAGGTACAAAGCATCCGGAACGAAGTGACTCGTTGTAATGAGGTCTTGAAAGCAGATTTTATGTTATTTTATTACTTACTATCTAAAAGAAGAGGTGAGAGGGGGAAAAATGACTGGCAGATTCTTTAATGTCACCCAAAAGCCTCAAGGGCCCAATTAATCAGGAAATATGTTTGGCTTTTGGACTTCAGTTGCCCATTCCCTGGGGCTTCTGCAGTGCAGGGGCTGGACATATGTTACTTGCTCACACTCTAAGAAATTATATTTGCATGGGGAGTGATACCTGCTACTCCAGAATTAAGATGTCAAGACCTTCTCTCATTCAAATGCCAGCGCTCTCAGCTGGAATGTGCCTGGAGAGGGCCCTCAACCCCGTCGAACAGCTTGGTCCATAACCTTCGCCGTTCCCACGGGAGCCTGCGCAAAGATCCAGCTGTTTGGGTAACACGGTGGAATAGGAAATCGGAGAGTGTGCATCCGAACACCCTCCTCAAATCTCACCGAAGAGATAAAGCGGCTCACCACCAAACAGCTCAGGTAATCAGAAGAAAGGTTTCATGAACTCATGAAACTGATACTGATTCCAAGGCCTCTCCAGGCCTGCTGAGTCAGTGGAGAAACCTCTTTCACTTTTAAAATCAATGACAAAACTATACCAGGAAGGGTATTTCTCCCCACGAATACAAGCCTGCAATGGCTTTATGCTGCTAAAGCTGAGCTGATTTCTTTGGAAACAATCAACATTAACTCTAAAGCTTATGAGTTTTTCTCATCTGGGTTGCCTGCCTAGTATATTTGTGATTTTTCAAAGGTGCGAACAAAGTCTGGTTATTTGAGCACCATTAAAATGCCACCCTGTATTCACAGAAAATTCTCAGGCAGCCTAAAAGTACCTTTCTACAATTTATTCTGGGATGCACAAACTTTCCATCTGGTCCTTGTTCCAAGGATCACACAGTTCATATGGTAAAACACAGCAACTGCTGGGTAGCTTCCATCTCCTGAGCCATCATAGCAAATCTCTGTTCCAAGCTCCCAGTGCCTCCAGAATGGCATGTTTTTGGGAAGAGTAGCTGTGGAACAGACCTATACAGAGACAGGTGTATTTAGAAATATCCTAAGACTTCCAGCAATGGATCTGACACTAGGTCCAGCAGCAGAAAAAATGGCTCATGACACAGCTGGGGAGCGATAGCGTGGGTTAATGTTGTCTGTGCTATTATCTTTATTTCCCTGTCTCTAGAACATCCTTAAATATGGAGTGAAACGACTGTTTCCAGACCCTAGAGAACAATCCTCGGTGATTAATACCGATGCCCTGGTTACCAGTAGGCCTGGAATGCTGTGAAGGACTTCTCATAGTCAGTGAAAGATTGCTAAGGTTTCATAAAACGCACACAAAAGTCACAGGCAGGAAACACTGAAAAGCAAAGTTCTCATCTTTCCACTGCATTAATAAAACCACCATAGAAACAGTGCAAGGTGTCACACACCAGAGAACCAATTCTCAACAGGGAATTTGTCCAAAAAGGAGGAGATTGCCTCTGGATGCTGCCTTTGCTGGGACTCCCAGCACACACTGTTGGTGATGCAGATCCTTATCCAGTAGAAGCTGAGCAGAGATCAGCAATTCATTTCACATTAGCTGATATTGAACATCAGTCATTACAACCAGCACAGTCCAGATTTGAGCCAGTGACCTGAGGGTGAAAGGCTGCAGCTTCCCAAGCCAGTAATCATTAGGTTTTGACACAACCAATTATTCAAAAACAGTCACTCAGAGCTCAATTAAAATTTTGGTAACTTAACCTTCTCTTTGCTTCTCCTTTGTCTCCTGCACATCGTGTCCCCCAGTTTAAATAAACTGAGCAGTTTGTCACTGCACTATATAATTCTGTATTCAAACTGTCAGGACCTCCTGGAGTCACCTCTGTCACTGTCTCTGCCAATCCCAACATGCTCGTTCAGGCCTCTGAACAGTATTAAATGCTCTCCCTGACAGACACTTTGATAACATCACCTAACACATACACTGAGGCAAATTCCTTCTGACAGCATTCACTCAACAAGCCGAAAACTAAGGAGGGACACGGATTTGTTTTAGTTACCTTGCCTGTGTGATAGATGTTATAATTAACTCTCTGTCTAATACCAAAAAGCTATTGTTAAGTCTCACGGCCTTTGAAGATTCCCATTTGTAGCAGCAAACCTCTCAAATGAACACATTTAGCAATGACTGCATTTTTCAGTGATTTCTTAATGTTGCCAAACAGCAGCACTGAATATTTATAGAGTTCCTGTTAAAAAATTACACATATCATTGCTTGTTTTTGCTTTGATCTAGAATTTATTGTCTATGAAGTAAAAAGAGACAGACCTCCCCCACCTCCCAACTCTCCTGCACACCTCCAGTGCACGTTGGCTGCTTAAGACACCGTGTAGAGGCAGGTCATCTCAGACTCCTGTACAAATCCAATTAAATTAATGCAACCTCTCGGACAACATGGAATCATTATTGCTGCAACCATTCTAACATTTATCACGTCTACACAGTCATCCATCAGAAGCTAAATGTTTAGGTCTCCTACTCCGTGTTCACCATAATGGATCCAGTTATATGTTTTTCCCCAGCAAGATCCAATTATTCCAGACAGCCTCTACAGCGGTGTGCCCACCTCCTGTGTCACCAGCAGAGCCTGCACTGCACTTCAACAAGTGGGTGCTCCTGCCCTAGAGCTTCCTGCCAAAGCAGAGGGTCCTTGAGCCCTTTGGGAGCAGTGAAGGACATGGACTGACACCAGTTCCTGGGGATACCACCAAAGGGGAGGGGTGTGACTGGGTAAATTACCAGTTCCAGAGGCAGCTTAAGCCAGAAGCGCTCGCCACCTCTCTGCTACGTGGTGGGAACCTGGCAGGGAAGAAGTGTGAAAAGCAGCTAATAGGAGGGGAGAAGTTTGTGTCAAAATAGGCCCCTGTTGAACTTCCATCGATTTGGAGTCGCTTAAGCACTCCTACCAACATGTAATTTGCAATGCCACAGATGTCACCTTCGGATTTGGCCCAGGAGGTAACTTTCTAACAGGGTCAGGGCTTTCCCTGTTGGATGAGAATGCACAGGGATACAGCAAACCCTAGTGCAGAACACACACTTTTCACTCTGTTACGTTTCTGAGAGGCAGCTCTGACAAGAAAGTCTCTGATGGAAAATGCTAAAATAACCCACCCTACATGCACTCATCCACAGCTATATCCACTGCCTGAGCTGCTGTTCCTCCCATTTCTCCTTGGAGCATGGATAAGTCAGTCATTTTGGATTTCCACCTGCCAGGAAAATGATAATAAACTAACTAAAAGTGCTCTGGTGGCTGCCTGCTGCCCCAAGCAGCACACAGGGCTCCCAGTTTTCCACAGGTCGTGCCTGATGCCACTGCTTTGCAATACCGTACACAGACCAGTGGAATCCTGCTCTTCAAGGCAGCCACAAAGTGCTCGGCAGTCACAGCATTCCTGACTGCTGAATTTCCTGGTCAGTGGGATGTGACAAAAGCACCCATGCAACTTAAGTTTCGTGATTTTGAAAATAAAGGCGGGGGGGGGGGAACCCCAAATTGCATTTGGAATTTACTTCCCAATCTAGGATTTGTCCCTTTCATTACCACTGTGGGTCATTCCCACAGTAAACTTCAGACAATACCCTCATCTTCATTAGCTCTCCGGGCTAAGTATTTTAGCAGCCACAGTGACACAAACAAAGGCAGGACCAAAGTGCCTGGGGGAGAGGCCAGTCTGGCATTTTAAACAATCTGACCACACGCTGCACAGATTTCCTATACAGTTACTGAATAGTGTGAGCAGAAAGGATAATTTTTTTCTGTACCACCTCCACACAGTCGGTTATTTAAATTATCTTTCTTCTTTTATGGTAATGATCTTTTTTTTCCTTTCTTTTTAATTTGAGATGGATTTTACATGAAAACCTGTCACTACCCATCTAGCAGAAAGCAATATATAAGAGTTGGGTTTAATAATTACTGTAGTTCCCTAGACTATCTCAAACACAGACAATAGCCATGTTCTGATGAAATATAACCCAAGATTGATGACAGAGTTGGCATCCTCATATCTTATGTTCCACGTAGGTGCTGTAATTTTGATTCCAAGTGTGGCACTGGAGTTGAGTGTACCTTATTGCCATAGTAAATAACGTGTACATTTTTCCACTGATAAACATTTCTTTTGGGGTTTATTCTGTAACTTGCTCATAAGCATCTACTTGAAGTTTGGTGGAGAAGTTGAAGAGAACATGATTTTAAAGAATAACAATAATAAAACATTTCAGCTTCTTTAAACTGTAAGAGTATTAAGAAAACACAAGTTAAGCAGTTTATGAAGCTTAAATTTTTATAACTGTTCTGAGGTATTGGTATAATACTTGAAGAAAGTTCTTGTCTCAACGTACACTTCTGTAAAATGCATAACAATACCTGCTTAAATTCAAATTCACTCAAGAGACCAGAACATCTCCGAATTGCTGGTCTGCTTTATCATGCAAATGTTTTATTTATCCTACAAACATTCTTGGGGATAAATAATATGCAGTTTAAAATTATATATTATACTTTAAATATATGTGCAATGTTAGAGAGAATAAAGACTGTGGATTAGGTTTTCTGGGCCAGTGGAAGCTGAGAGACTTCATTCACTGCTGTAACATTTTTTCAGATGTACAGTAGGATCTTTAAGATAGGACCGTGGATTCTTTACAGATCTCATTTAGACTGGAGAATGCAACCACTTGTGTATCAATTTGGGACTATTCCTTCCTGCACCTCCTTGCCCCCTTAACCAATTTGCATCAGATTGGTGTTTTTTCCCAACATTTGTCAAATGATTCATCTTATTGTTTATCTACTCTCATTAGAAATGTAATTAGAGAAAAAAAAATCATGTCTGAGCTGGGAGATGCTGGGAATCTGGTTAGGTTTGGGACTGGTTTTAATTATTTCTCATTTCTAAACAGATATTAATATCTGTGGTGCTGGCCAGTGTTGCACATTTCCTCTGGATATTAGCTAAGCTGCCTCTCAACTCCTAAAGATTATTATTAACTATTAGATAAGGGGAGGTTTCTTCATTGGTTATCACTGGCTGGTATAGGAACAGATTACAAAGGATTTACTGAACAAGTTTCCCCACTGGTTGAGAAATTACCTGGCAACCCATGATGGTCACGATGATCAGTGATGAATTCAAGAGGAGTCTGTGAAGTTCCCTCTTAAAATCTATGACTATTTTTGGTCACTTGGTACTAGTTTCTCTTACAGGGAAAATATGACCAGCCCAGGATCTGCAGGTCTTTTACTTTGCTTTTGACTCGACCTTTCTGGCAACTCAAGGCATCATTTCTTCCTTACGTACTTAATTTTTCCTCAGTCAAGAGGAATTTAAAGTCTTGGTGTAGCATTTGTGGCTGTTGGCATCCAAATGTAAGGAAAACTGACTGCTTTCCTAAGGTTCAAATGGGTGGTAAAGAAGATGTTGCTGCACAGAGTTAATGACTGAGCTTCATCAGTTCTGAGCAGCCCTTTAGCACATTCACTTTCAAATTAAAACCATTTGCCACTAATGTCTCTCAGCAAATGAAAAGACCAAAGACATCTGCTTGAACCCTTTATATACATGATATGAGCATTAATTTGTTGCCTTGTCTATTAGCTCTACATTAAAAAAAGGCTATTGAAACCATAATGAGATTAAATGGTATTTTCCTATTTGGGAATCAGAGCATACATTACAGAAAAGACGACAGGACGCATTCTGTATTTGACCCTTATGTCAAAGGACACTGAGCAAAATCGAGTGGATCTGTATAATTAATCCCCACTATTATAAGTAGGTTTAAACAAAAGCAATGCAAGGGATTTCATAAGCAATTGAAAGCAAATATCTACATTTCCTTCTCCTAGTGATAATACAATAGGTTTAAAAAAATCTAGATCTCATCAGCAAGTCTGTAACAGTCAACTGGGGAGAATTCTATCTTCATTTTGACCATGAAAAACTTACTTTAAAAGCAAATTTTATTTTACACACCAGCACCAACTTCAGGACAATGTGCACATATTGTAATGTGCCCTATTAAACGGGATGTAGATGGAGTGTGGGCTCTCCTTGGGTTTTGTACCACTCGAGGAACCAAGAAGCTGCTACACATCACAGGAATTTGGGACAGAGCTTCAGGGAAACAATAGAGAAAGAATGAGTAACCCAAACGATTGCACTCTCAGCCTCCTAACAGGGTGTCATTGCTAAGGCAAGTCCTACCCACTATACATAGACAGTCCTCCCACTTCCAGTGTCTCATTTGATGAAATAAAGGACAAAACCTGAATATTTTCTAAGGAATTCTGTTTTCTGTTGATGAGACAAATGACACCTTGCTATCTGTCTGCCAAGAAGGATCTGTTGCATTCTACATACTCCCATTTCTCTCTTCCATGTTGTAGCTTCTATCCTCATGCCCTATTTCTACAAAGGTATAATAATTACAGTATTATAATTATATAGCGAGTTAATATTTATATAAGTATAGTTATTAGCTGAGTTCATTTTTAGAAGATCTTAATAATACTCCACTGCTACCTTAGTGCCCACTGTTCCCATGTGGATCCCTCTGCTATCCCCTCCAAATGTCCTAGGAGAGAAACTTCCCAAATTTAATGTATTCACTAAGAGAAAATACAGTAAATTCATATGCTACAAACACTTGGCACAGTCAATAACTTAAGCACAGTTCTGGGGATGAAGGATTTTTCACCTCCAAATACACAGGCTTTTTTTCCCTGTCTGCTAAATGTAGAGCTAGAGGCAAAAGGAATAGAAAACAGATCTCAAACTGGCTGGAGAGACACAGAGCAGATAAGCACCTTGGAGAACGTAAAGTAGCTCAGATACTTATTTGTTTGCTGGAAACAGTCTTCCAAGCACCTTCTCACTAATGCATTCTTTTAACTCACTGCAGCCTTTGGAACCAAAGTGGTTTATTTTTAATAATAATAATCAACAGCAATTAACAACACAGCTTACCATCCTAACTCCTGCACAATCAACACCAAATACAGCACTGAAATCAGACTTTGGAAACATTTCAAATCTCATCCCCAGCTGCTGGAATATGCTCCAAGAGAGTTGCACTGATTTTTATCACCTGAGAATCTGACCATGTAACATAATATACACAGAGGAAATCTAACATTATATCAGGTAACCAGTTAACCAGCCCTTTGTTTTTCTCTCTGATATCCTGTCTCTTCAATTGCTGCAAGCAATTAAGTGCCCACCACTTGTTTGAACAGCCAAACCAAAATAATTACAAATGCATGTTACACTACAACAATTGCATATTAACAAAGGCTTGGGGCCAATTAATCATTACACCATCAATAAATAATTTGCATAAAACTATTCTCTTTAAAGACTCCATGTTTGGGGTGACAGGGTTACCTCATTGATTATGTAAATTCCCCATCAAGCTTTGCAGAAGCAGTCGAAAGAAATAAAAAGGCTTGTCTGTTCCACCCAACATCCTATTGCTACAAGGCAAGACAAAATTGGGGTGAGAAGGAGCAGAAGGAGAGGAAGAAGGAGAGAAGCAACAAGGTAGACTTACGTTTTAGAAGCCAGAGCTACAGTTCAGCAGTATGGGAATCTTTACGAGCATAAAACTGCAAAAAAAAAAAAAAAAATGAACCCAGAGTACACCAACTAAGAAGGCACTGGGGGACGTACTTCTTTACAGCCATATCATCTCACAAACCCCAATAAAACAGCTCAAAACCAGTGTTACACTTTTCCATTTCACCTAGAGCTCCCTTACAGGTACATCTTAGAAGGAGATATATGCCTCCTAAGACAAACCAAAGTCCTACAGGTGAACTCACCATTAACATGATGCCTTCCCCTTGTGATCTGGGATATTCATTTTCCTGAAGATTTTCTCTGGAAAAACTCTGGATTTTTAAAGTAGCAATTTTCTCCTTGAATCTTACGAAGAATTCTCACACTGACTGTGGGCGACAATTATAATTGCAATATTTTTCCACTTGCACAACTGGGCTGTGAATTAAACAGGCCATGAGCAATAACCAGTCCTGCCCGGCTGTGCAGCAAAAATCCTGTTGTCCTGTCACGTACAACCCAGACCCCTCAGCGTCATGGCCATGGCACAGCTCAGTGTCACCAGTTACCTGTGGGGACAGAGCAAAAAGGAGCAAAGGACTTGACTGAATCTGCATCTTGAAGAGAAATAACATGTTTCCTGCCTCCACTTTTGGGGTGATGCGAGGCAAGTGAGACTTGCCTTTTCTCCCAGGCCTGTGCAAAGTGGCAAGAACTGTGTATTATTCTTTCAGGAATCTTTTTTCCTTCACTGACCGGGAATTAATAGTCATTACAAAAGCAGGCCTCCTGAAGGATAATTAAACACCTTTTCTATGGTAAAAGAAAGGCACAGCAGGTATATTCATCTTTCCTCGGAGTTAGAGAACAACATGAAAACAAAAAAAGCCTTCATCTCTGAAAGATGGATCCTGTGTGGCTGCATGCTTTTAGTGCTGCAGTGGGGTGGACAGCAAGACTGAGAACAGCTAGAGCAGGTTTTGCACTGTCCAAATTACACACACCCACAGAAGAGACCAAATATTTGGACATTCAAAATAGCAGGAGTCCAATCAACAAGGCCACCGAGGAGGCTTCCCATGGCAAGCACTGCAAAAAAAGCACCAGTGTAGTATATATTATACCTGCAACACTTCATGCTCTATTCTCCATGGAGGGCTTTTCAACACCAAAATGGGGGACAAGGTGAAGAGGAGGGAGTTTAAAGTGCAAGCTGCACTCTCTGCTCCAAAAAGCACACTATGCTGATTCAAAAAAAACATTTTCAAAAATGCCTGTGGGTAAATTTGAGCTGCCCACAGCTCCCCAGGGGCAGTCGAACTTGCTGTCGAGCCATTTATGTGGATTTCAGTCAAATTCTAATTTTAGTGTTCATTAAACATGGGTAATTCCCAAGCCAATCCCTGCATCACCTAGTATACATAATACCTTTCTACAATATAGGTCATCCTAGCTTAGAAAACATATACAGACATCAAAGTGCAACCATTTCATTATAAGTATTAACTTTATAAATAATTATGAACTTCTTAATTCTTTACAAGATGCTGTATAATCACAAATGCCTAAAAAACCCCCTTACAATAGGAAGAGGGTGGGTGGTTATGGTATGGGGGGGGGAGATATATATATATATATATGTACACACACACAAACCACCCACACACAGGTATTAGAGAAAGAAGGGAGATCTAAATATGATTTTACTTCAGGCAGAAGGAAGGATGTTTCCCTGAAACGTATAGGAGACAAAGTCTGGTTTCTGTCTCAACCAAAAGAAAGCCTGCTGTACTAATAGGTGTTCTCAGCTTCTCCCTGTTCCTCCTGTGCAGGGAGGTTCCAACCAGCCAAGCTGCTGGTTTTAGGTTCTTTTGAGAGACCAGGGCTGAAGCAGGACACAGTACCAAGATTGTGAGTATCTTGCATCCAATTTTAGCACCCATGGAAGCTCTCCACAGGGGTGTATGAAAGTACAGCCACATCCTTCCTTCCCCTTTCCTCTTCCCATCTCCAGCCCTGTGACACTGAGCCTGAAGGGCAAATGTGCCACTCGGTGTCAATACCAAAACGTGGCATTTCTTTTGTGTGTCACACAGGAAGAACATGGTTTCATTCAGTTTTTGGGTGCTGCAGCAGAGGTATAGAGACATTTGTGCTCTCAAAAGCTCTCTGGAAATTGCGTGACCAGTCTGAGGCCTTGTTACTGCAGAGGGAACCATTTCGTGTCTCCACAGAAATGAAGCAGGAAGGAGATGCTTCAGCACTGCACTGGATTATGCCAGAACTCATAAAATAATTAAAACCGGACAATTATGTCAGACCAGACAAGCCTGACACACACAAAGCAGGGAAGGAGCTGTAACACTCAATGCAGGACCTTCACTGAAATGAACCTTAGAAGAGAATACATATCCTAAAGGACATGGTTATATAACTCAGTATTAAACACTGTTATTTTATCAAAAGCATGGAAATCCCTGGTGAGCTTCAGAGAGCTACAAAGACGCTATCTTAGAGCTAGACAAGGGCTGCACTGGAAAGAAATGGATCTCAGAGCAATAATGAAATTCAGTCTATTTTTTGACAACTTGAAAGAAGGCTCCAAGAGCCAGGTGCCAGCGCAGTGCTGGGCTGAGCCTCTGCAGGGCTCTGCTGCCCTGCTCTCAGCAGCTGGGTCTCCCCAGAGGAGGACTCTTGGTCTCAGGAGCCAGCCCTGCTCCTGACACAGCTCAGTCATTCTGCACCGGGTGGCTGGTGCACACACAAGGCCCAGTTTGCTGCTTCAGCTGGCCCCAAGGATCCTCCTCCAAAACAACACTCCATGAGAATCATTGATTATTTCCTTCAAGCAACATCTGTTATTAATCCAATAGTAGCATTTTAAATACGCACCCCTGCCCAGCATTAATGGGAGAGAGTGGATTAAATATAGTTTGACTGCTTGCATTTTAACAACTCCATAGTTGATGTTGTTTATGGGCTGCTGGGTTTCTTTTTATTAATTTATATTGATTTTAAGTGCTCAGAAAAGCAAAGCCTGATGGAATGAGCTGGAGCCAGGCAAAGCACTGATCAGCAGTAGGCACACATCCCCACACAGAGCTGCCAGGGGAACTCATTTGCAGTGAGCACACACCTGCTCCTCCACTGCCAGGGCCCCCTTAATGGGAGCCTGTTTCTCAAGCCAAAGCAGACCTTCCTTTTCCATACAGTGAGCCAGCAGCATCCTGGAGATCAGGCTGGAGTTAGCCTGCTTCTCTTGGTCTAGCTCTAACCTAGAGTGTTTTTAATGCTGCTTGCAAAACTTAAGATAGAAACACACAGGAGATATATATATATATATATATGAGAACAAAAAATAATGGCTACTGCAAGAATATGGCAGAAATTGAACAAAAATAGTAAATTCCCAAGCACAAAATTTCTGCACTGAGCTGGCCATGAAGGTGCAATTTGCACAGAAACTCTAGAGCTGCACAGTTCATGGCCAACTGCTTTCTACCACCGAGAAACAAACCCACACTCTCCTTCCATCCCTTCCCTCAAACACTTCTGCTCAGCTGGTGACTTACACAATCACACAACCTCGCCATTCCTAGGCAATTCAGGGTAAATGAGGCTAATCACTGCTGCTCAGTACAGCTGACTCTTATCCCTTCTCCAATCTTACTTAGGAAATTGCAGTGGGATTGATTATTTGGGATGGGATTTCAACCCCTCACACTCCTTGCTAGGTCACATGTCGTGGTTTATTTATATCTACCTCAGTCATCCTAAGGACAAGTGGAAATTTGTCAGGGCATTTGGACAGAGCAAGAGTCGAGTCAAATGTAAAGGACATTTTTAGATTTCTTTCTGCCCTGGACCTTCATTTGCCCTGGATCTGGCTGCTTTTGTGAAGTTATTGGCTAAACCAACTTTGCCACTTACAGTAGTAGAAAGAATGTAAACAGCAAGTTGTGATTGATACTGAGAGCATTGCTAATTAGCTCAGAAGGACAGAACTAGTAAAGAAGGAGCCAGTGTATAAAATGAAGGGAGAAGGAAAAGCAGCTATTTATGAATGTTAAGTACGTATAAATAAAACAGATAACAAATAGGGGTGGAAAGAGGAAGAAAATTGAAAACTACAGATAAAACTGAGAAACTAAGAACTGCAGAAAACTGGTAAGAGAGGTAAAAGGTTATAAGGGCAGCAGAATTAACAGCAATAAGAAGAATTTATTTTTACTGTGTTAAAACATATGGAATCCTAAGAATGGAATGGAAAGATGCCAAAAGGCAGATATGCTCGCTAACAATAACAAACTTTGTTCAAGGCTGCAAGAGCCACAAACATGGGCAAATTGAAAAATATTTACAAAATATCACTTGTAAAGTGAAAAAAAAAAAAAAAAAAAAGAAGTTTAAGTTGGGCAAAGTCAAATGTGCTGAAATGTCACTTCCACACATGATGAGGCAGGAAGATTTTAAGCAGCTCTCCTCACAGAGGGAATGCCGTGATCTTTTCAGGCTATAAAGCCTTCACAGAAACTCCGCTTCTTTATTAATCTGTGTGGAACCTACCACCATCCAAGTCATGTGCTAATGGGAATGCCATCACTGCTGTAAAATGCATTTGAGCCAAGGCTAACAGAACACACGAAAAATAATCACACAGGGAAACCCGCAGCATCTTTCTGATCCAGTTGTGTGATTACACACAGATTCTTCTGTCTCTTGGTTTTCCAGTTTGTAAAATGAGGAATATGAGCATCCTTCTCTGGCAAGTTCTCAAAGTCAAGTGGTCACCTGAGATGCTCTAGGATTGGCACTTTAGGAGTGTTATGCATGATGCTATACGTTATCTAAACCACCTTTTTTCAGGGAGGAAGGATTTACCCATTACGTGTAAGTCCCACACACATTTCACAGCATTTCAAGGACAAAAAAAAAAAAAAAAAAAAAAAAGAGCAGAGGAAAAGAACTCCACTGAGGCCATTTAGATTTTCCAGAAAAAAAACAAGCCCCACAGCTCTTGCCTCTCAGTGGGCACTGGGAACCTACGGCCCTTTCAAAAGCTCAGCTTAAATATTTCTTGGTTTTGACCCAATAAATTCTGCAAAGAAATGAATAAATACCTCACATCAGTTCCTATCATCTCAGCTTCCCTCCCTTCCTGGCAGCCCAATACTGAATTCATTAAATTTCATTAAAATATACATCTGGTTCCCGCTTTTACAAGGCCATGAAGTCTGCAGGTCTTTGCAGAGCAAAATCAGCTGTTCCCTGTTTAATACGGCCTTTCTGGCATAGGGACTCTAGATTTGAGTCAAAGATCCCCCTTACTCAGCTGACAGTCAGCGGGTTCCTGTGGTACAAGCACTAGTTCAGCTAAAGATTGTGGAAGATTAAAGTTGGCTTGATGATGATGAAGTTTGGAGCTCTGGCAAATGCAGCACAAGAAAACTACAACTCCCATAAGACATCCAGGCAGTCGGGGTAGAAGCAGATTATATGTGAACATGACCCAAAACATAATTTGGTTTAAAAACCCACAAACTCAAGAAGTCCAAGTAGAAACAAAATACTTCATTTGCTTTCCCCAATGGAAGATGGATATTTTTGTGACAATAATGAAATTTCCCCTCAGAAAGTTACATAAATCGTGTTTGCTATTAAAAAAAAAAAAAAAAAAAAAATCAGAAAAGTCCGTGGTAGAAAGTTCCAAGAGTAATTGGATGCCTCAGAGGATGCTGCATGCACTTGCCTGGTCTGCATTCACTCTCAAACTCACATGGCTCGAGTGAATTGCATTGACACTGACAAACATTCCTTTTGGCAGATCCAAAATACATCATTTTGACTTAGAAGAGACTCTGCTAGGATAGGTTCACAGGCACTTGACATTCCATCTCAAGGCTACAAGGAAACGACGTGCTTCTTCCCTTTTTTTTCTCTGAAACCAAGTGGCTGGGGATTTTATCTTGGGTGTGGAAAATTCAGGGTTAATCCCCACCCCTGCAAGAGTGTCAGTAAAAAACTCCTACATGTGACTGGTCACTGCTGGACACTCCCAGTCTGTCAGAATCTCCTTTTTAATACTGATGAAACAACTCAGTGGTAACAGCAAGTGTGCAGTGCCTAAAACTGCACTGCACTTCGTGAGGCACACGTACAGATCCCACTGGGAAGTGAGGGTGAAATGAGAGAATGCTGGAATCGTACTGTCCTTCACTCCTGTCATGCAAAATCAAGAAGCTTGGAAAATTATTCTTACCCTGAAAATGCAAAGATTCCCATCACCTTTTTTCAAAAAAACAAAACAAAAAAGCCCTCAACCCTATTTTAAAAGGCTAAAAAAATCCCCAACCCACCACAACCCCACTGTAACAGGCAGACATGCTGCCACCGCCAGCGAGTCCCAACGACTCCTCCTTGGAGTCTGATAAAGGTCGTGCCTTTGCTACTCTGATTCAAAAGTTTCTGTACCTTGAGAGTGGCTATTTTCCACCTCCTGTGACCTTGAGAAACGCTGTTCCCTCCGGGCATGCCAATAGTTGTAAAACAGGGAGTGCAGTAGGAAATGGATATGGATAGAGTGAAAGTGATTCTCTTGTCCTTTCACACACCCTCTGTGAGATGTTGAATGTGTTTGAATGTGATCCATCAAGACATTGATCCCTTGGGGAAGTGGGGATGTGTAAGGAAACTTCAAGTGCTTTCTAACCAGATCTACCTACAGGAGAATGTACTGAGCAGTACAGTAAGAAGATACATATATTATCGATAATCCCATGTCATGGGACAAGTCACAGCAGAGGTGAGGGGAAATCAGATGTGTTCTGGGGCTCTGGAGGTTACACAGTCACTAGAAACAATTTCTCCTTGAAAAGTCACGAGCAAACTGCTCTCTGTTGCAGTCTCTTTAGCTACTCCGTGCTAAACTCAGCCACAGGAAAAAGGTAGAACAATACATTTTAATAGAACACTTTAGAGGCAACACTGCAGGGATGGTATTCTATTTTGAAGCTGCCAAACTCCATAATTAAAACAAAAATGCACGATTAACTATAAGAATTTTCTGCTTATGTTTAAGACCCAAAGAATTAAATGAAAATCCTTAAAAGCCATTGCTAAATGAAGGAAACGCATGAGCTGGCCCTAGCAGTGAAGTCTGTCACCAACACAGGCTTTATCCAGCTTAAGCCACTTCATTCTTTGATCAGAAAAGAGTGGCTTGCGTGGGTTTATTTTAGAAGGCTGGCAAGTGTCTCAGCTGGGACAGCTGCATGCTCGGAGCTCATCTCAGGAGTAATCCCGCTTTCCCCTTCCCCCTTTTTCCAGACCCCAGGGCCTGATGTCCCAGAGGTCCCGCCAAGTGCCTGGTTCCAGTTCGGTCAGCAGGGCTCAGCACAGCAGTGTCACACGCCTTGGGCCAGCTCAGGAATTCACTGTGAGACGCAGCATCCAAACAAAGGGGAGAGTGCTACAATTCCCCTCGTTTACTCCAATCCTCACCGCCCAGGACCCACCACAAGACGCCTGCTTCAGGCCATGGGGCCTGTCAGCCTAGGAGGACGCTGGAGAAAGCACCTTGCAAAGGCACTGCCTCAGCTACACAACGTTCACCTCTGCCTTGTTCCCACCCTCAGACAACCTGCCCGTGGCTCCCGTGAGTCCAGAGCTGGCAAAGGCCACTGCTGCAACACTGCCAGCAATAACAGCCCTAAAAGAGGGAGTTTGTCACTTGATGTGAGGTCAGTTTAAGGCTCATCAATCCATTCCACTAGCACACAGCATCTCAGAGCACGGCCTTCACTGGATTAGCCCGAGCACTAAGTAATAAGGTGCAGAATCAGACCTAATTGTCATTAATTGCATTACAGGACCAAGGACTGAAGCCTCCTAATGCTTGCCTTCTCTCTTATCCACAGTGATCTGTCCTGTGGACTGGGAGGGATGAGGAGCCTTAGCATCTAACCCACAGAAATCAATAGCAAACCCTTTCAGATCCTAATGGTGACAGATTAGGACATCTCTACTCAGGCAGAAGTGCTTGCAGGATCACACTTGTGTTTAGGTTTTGTTTTCTAAGGAGGGATTTGTTGAATGTGAAGTTAAACATCCTGCATAGACTCTTTGCATGTTTATTTTCACCAGGTCTGACTCTTTGCAGTGGTTGTTACTCTTGGTTATACAGGTCTTTGGTGATGGTGTTTTGGACTTAAGTCTAAATTTGATTGGCTAGTTCATCAGTTTGGTTTCAAAGAAACTGGGTCCAATGAAGTCCTTAACCATAAAAAATGTGACACTGCTCTTTGATTACCAGCTGGGATCTCCAAGCTCTCTTGGCCCACAAAGCGACAGTTTTTCAAAATATACAGCAACTAATATTTCATTTCAGCTGGCAGGGCTCCATGAAATGGTTTGGACCTTACAGTGCACTTAAACCCTTTGATAAACAGACTGTATAGATTGAGCAGATGGTGGTTCAGGAGTTCAAAATGCTCAAGTTTCCAGCTGAACATAAAATAACCTGTAGGCAGAAGCAGAATAACATCTGAACAGGTTGGAACTATGTCTGTGATGGTCTGTTCTACTTGTTAAATGCTGAGGGAGAGCTGGTCTGAAACAGGAACATCGGATTGTTTGGGATAACCTATTTCTATGGGAGAAAGCATCCAGTCCTCTACTCTCACAGACAGCTGCATCATTGCAAAGCCCTTTTTACAAGCCAGCCTGGTTCCACCATGACAGCATTTGGCTGTCATGTCCCCATCACTTCATTTGGAGGCTGTAGGTGAACCTAATTGCTCCAAAGGACAGACACAGACATTTAATCTACCTTTTAAGAGTATTTACGATGGCATTGAACCTTTAACCTATCCTCGATACCTTTCAAAAGGAGATGTCTGTGTGAAGGCAGGTCACAGTCATGTGCAAGGAAGCCAAGAGCTGACTGGCTTTTGAGCTGAGATGCAAAGGTAGAGAAGAAGCCAAAGTCTGCAGGCTGCCAGTGCTGAGTGTGCAGGATGTGAGCCATGGCTCCCCACGGAGCCCCCAGCTCCATAGCTTCCACAGGGACGAAGTTCAAATGCATTTCAAACTGGAGAGAGATCTGCAAGATTCACCTCAAGCACACTCCTCCAGCGTTTTCCCCTTTCCAGGATATAAATGATCTCTTGGAAAACATGACTTGTTGGGCAAAACTGGAGGTGCTGAGCTAGCCACGCCTGTGTGAGAGCCAAATTTTCCTCCCGGGATTCCGGTGCCCCAGACCAAGCTTCTCCTGAAGGAAACTGCCAGGTGCGGCTCCGGGAGCTGCCAATTTCCAGCTAGAAGAGCTGAAAACCTTGCAGAAGTCTGGACAATTTGATCCTAAAATCCCTCACTCTCTTGAGTTGCCTTTGTTAAGTCGATGGATCTGCTTACCTGGGTGCATATCGGTTACAGGAAGAAAGAACACCAATGCTGAATGTAACTTAGTGACAGCGGTTGCAAAGGAGAAGGAAAACAAAGAACTTCTCATATGCCAAATATTAAACCTTCCATTTGCATGCTTTTCTTCCTTACAGAGCTGGATTTTGACTAGCAGTGACAGCAGTTATAGTACCCAACAGAAAAGCAGGAGTTCTGGCACCGTATCACCCTAATATAAAAAATATTAACTCGGGCTTAGTAACTGTACAATTTCCTGGTGTTCTTTTAAAAATTGGGAGGAAGAAAAGGATCTATGTCAAACATGCACATCTAATGAGTCCCATGACCTAATCTGGAAAAGACTCATCAGGATGCTGAAAAAAGCCAGACATGAGGCACTACACAGAGATCTGCTCCTTACTGTTGCATTTCAAGGCATCCAGTAAGGTATCTCAAAAGAATCACCAGATCATTTGTTGCTTTTGAAAACAGAAGCTGTCTGTGATATTCTGGCATCTCTCACACATCTGATCTTCTCCACTAATTAAGTCCTCAGTGAAATCCAGAACATCAGCATCTAAGTACCAGTGGTCTGGTCCTCTCCCTGCTACAGGTCAGATCATCAGCCCAAGCAGGAATGTTGGAATGGACCTTAGATAAATAAAAAACAAACAAACAAACAAACCCTTTTCTTTCTGGTCTTTCCCTCCTAAAATTAGCTAATATGAAAGTGAGGGGGTTTGTTTTCCTTATTAAAGAAAAAAAACCAAAAAAACGAAAAAAACAACAATAAAAGCAGGGAAAACGAATGTTTCCAGAAATTAAATGGCAAGCTGTGTTATTTTTAGGGGGTTAGATGACAGGAGGCATCACATTTGAAAGTACTCACTTGATCAAAGAGCCCTAAAAGGATTCAGCAGCACTGAGAACTATATATCAAATAGGATTATGACAGAATTAAGGGACTGAGCCATTTATAACTTAGGGCAGTCTCCCTCTTTGAAGCCTGCCTTGGTAATTGATCCATTTTTCTATAAACCAGAACCATAGCATTGCATTAAAAATCTGTATCTATTCCAAAACTATTAGCTTTCTACAAGATAATCGGGGGGAAAAGGTAACATTTGTATGTGACACTAGAATTTTCACTTGAAAAGAAATTGTCGTGACATCTAAATAGAGAGAACATTTTTCTATCAGTATTACCGTGTCCCACAAATTCTCTTTTGCAGCATGTCAAAGCACCAGTTGTGCATTAAGGAAACATAAATCACACAATAGAAGTGGAAACTATTGTTTTGTGTTAGACAAATTGAAGAGGATATGAAAGCATCAGTGGCATTTATTTTACTTCTTGGGACGTTCAGATAGTGCTGAGGGGAAATCTAAAGGACACACAAATCAGTTCAGATGCTCTCACTCAACACAAGTTGCCTTTGTTTGTGGGAGCACTCTCCTCAGGAGAAATCCTGGCCCTCTTAAATCAGGAGCAAAACTCCCAACAACACCAAAAGCACCTGCAGATGTCAAGAAGCAGAGGCTCCTTGTTTGGCATTAAGGTATCCTTATTAATTTATTAGATGCATTAGTGTAACTGAAGGAATAATTCCAAGCTACCAGCTCCAAAACCCATCACACTTATTAAAGCACTTGTTTCAGTCAAGTCAGGACTTTATGGACTTAGTGGATGGCAGTACTGCCATGTGTCTGCATCATCCCACGGTGGGCAGACCCCACCTTTTCAGCTGACAGAGATAGAAACAGGACCAACGTTTGCATGTCTGAAATTCAGAGAGTATTTTCACCACCTAATCTAACTGCTGGGAAAAAAAAGTTAATAGCCTAACAAGAACAGGCACTTTGCTTTATCATCTGGTGGCACTGACCTCCCATCATGGACTGTGACAGGAACCTCATAAACCAAAGTTCAGAGTTCCCAACAAATACCTGCTCCGTTCCCTCTGTATGTGGTTTCATCTCAGGATGTCACCACTGAACTAAATCCACGACACTGTCTAGATGCACGTCTACATATATGCACATATAAACAGGTAAGACAAAACTACACACCTCTTTTACTCCATTATTCATTCACTTAAATTTTAGTCAAATTTTCCCTTTTATTAATGAACACCCTTGGTATGATGTAGCCCATTACATAGGGAGTATCTCACAGCTCTGTTACCCAAAGTGAGCAGAGGCCGTGCTGGAGGAGGAGGAGATTTTCCCCTGCTATTATTAGAAGGTGCACCTGGCAAATTCTTAGCTGCTTCTACACATATATTTGATGTATGCACACACACAAATGGAAGAACCTTTACTATAAATGTTCTCGTGAGGTGGCAATGATGTACACAGACTAATTCACAGATTAATGGCAACTGCAGACTGTCCTGCAGCTTCAGATCCCAACTTTTCCATGTTTTGAACTGTAGTACATATGCCATTTGCAGAGTTAAACTGCTCACCCACAATCAAAGAGTGCAAGAGCTTTCTCTGCTGATTAAACAGCTGCAGAAACAAGATGTTAAATGACAGCTAAGAGTCTGCCCAGTGTGCACCCAGACAGAGATGGGGCATTTCACAACAGACAAAAACTTGTGTCACTCTCCAGGTTCTCTTCCATAATAAAATGCTCCACCTCCTGCTTTTGACGTGAGGAAAAATACACGCTACTTTAAATATATTTAAATATGAGGAATTCTGTGGCTCCTCTGAAGGATTACATATTCCCACTTAGAAAAATAAACGGGAAATTTTGAATTGAATGCTCCTTCTACGCATTTCTAACGTTGGGAAAAAATGGAGGCTTTTGCTCAAAAAACCATAAAAAATTGTAAGCTTTCTTAATCCATGTCTACTCATTATTCACTTGGGTTCCCAGCCAAATTCATCCTGAAAGTCAGCAAAACCCACTCAACTTCATAGACTTACCCTGCGAATTAATTTTTCCCTCCTGCCTACTCCGGGGGTAAACAAACACCATTTGACCTCGTATTGATTTCTCTGATTAATTTCCCATTTAAGCCCCATTCTGAGGAGTTTAAGGGGGATTTATGAGATCCATGGCATTCGTGCAGGCCCTTCACACAGGGTTGGATTTCTCCCTTACCACGCTCTAGCACGCAACGTTATGAAAACAATCCGTTCTGAACCGTTCACTTCAGTCCCAATTACCATAGACCCCACCACAGCCAGCTGAGTTACTCCAGCAGATCCAATCTCCATCAGAATCAGCCTAATCTCTGCATTACATATTATCTGTGTTCCTCCCATGTAAAAATATTTACATAAGCTTGGATTTCAGCAGTATTTACAGTTACAAAACAGCAATTTCTGTCCGGACAGTTCATCCCGAATCATGAACCACTGTTGAAAGTGTCACTGAAATTGTATGGCAAGGGTTAGTTTGCTAATTCTGTGTTTTGCTCATTTCTTTTAAAATAAAGTAAAACTTGACTTGTTTATTTATTTCTTTTGCTAGAAAGCTTTTTTAAAGAAACAAGCTTAAGGGGAAAAAAACAAGGGTTGGTTTAACTTTTCCTGAACTTTTTACCTGGAAGTTTGATGCAGCAGAACTGGTTCCCACTGTGTAAGCACAGGTCCACTAACCCTAAGCCCAAAGAACTGCGTGGAACTGAGCTGGACAACTAGTTAGCACATTAGACCACACAGCCTCAGAAAACAATAAAAGAGAGGTCTGCCTTTGACTTCAGTGAACTTGGTGCTAAGTCTCCTGAGTGAGATTAGCCCCCGTTTACTAGGCCAGCGTTAAGTTTTGGGCACTGGTATTCAACAGGAGCAGTACAGAACTGTGAGCTTTGCAGAGGGCTGATTCAGTGGCAAAACTGATGCAAATTGCAGGGAAGTGTTGTTATTACACTACACACAATTACACTATCACCCAGAGACTCCAATTAACAGTATAGTCTCATTGTACAGTCCTGGCTTCAAAGGGAGTTTGATTTAAATAGACAAGGCAGGTAACTGAAGCCTTAGGATATACACTGTACAACTGAGAAATGAGGCAAAAGTAATTAAGTGACTTGACCAGGATCATACAGGAAATCTTTGGCTGAGCCAGACCCTGATTCCCATTATGTTCAGCCCTTGCCTGCAGCCATAATTACAGCAGCATTCCTCTGCTCTGACCTCAGCCTCGCCGCAAATGCACGCACACGTCAAAGGCACGGCTCCAGTCCCTTCATCCCTGCTCCACAGCACTAGGCAGCACGAGGGAGTCCCAGGAAAGGGGGAAAATGGCTTTCAAGTGCATCTCCACACCTGCTGTTGTGTAGCCCACGAGGCCATGTGCCCCCCTACCCCACTGCAGGCACAGGATCCCCCCGGAGAACACCACACAGCTCCGGGTCCCGGATCCAAGCTGGCTGGGGTTTCAGCGGCCATAAACTAATCTGACAGTTTTAGAGTGTTAAAAACACTGGTTTATATGGTATAGATCCAAGAAGACATGATTTTTTTTTTTTCTTTTGCATTTCTTTAGTGATCACATTTTCACAGGAAGTCTGCTAAAAGTTATTAGTGGTGGTTTGGATAAATGCAGCCTTGAAAACATTAACTGACACTTGGAGCTGCCAACATTGTAAATGATCAGGACCTGCTTTAGTTTCAAGGAAAAGAAAGGAATAAGATGAGGAATTTCAATAAGTCTTCCTTTTCTTTCTTTTAAAAATTACATTAGGATATACCTAACATATTTCTTGCCCCAGTTTCACCTCCTGATGCTGTCTGTAAAGATGCCAAATAAACTTAATTGAAGGATATAAATACTTTTCTCCCTTTTTTCTCGTGCTACCAGAGGAAAAGGTCTCCAGCACAGCTTATTGTTAAAATTAATATGAAACAGTTCACTCTAAAATGTGGGAACACCAGACCATCAGCTACTAGTTCCTCTAGTGCTCACTGCAGCTGAGTTCTTCTCCAAAACCTCTGACAAACACAACAAAACCAGACCAGCCAGCAGAAGGTCAATAGTCATGTGAAAAACCTGCCTGTACAAATAGCACAGACACAACACTTCTCAGCTCTTTCCTTTTCCTTACTGATTTTTATAACAAAAATACAGGATAAGAGTCCCTGGTTCAGCAGGTTGACAGAGACCACTCAACAGATAAGTGTTTTTAGCTTATCTCCTGCTAATCCAGCAAATTAAGACAACCTTATTCATCTGATATAGTTGATTGAAACAAAAGCATGTTGTCTTGTGTATAGGTGTCCCTATATCTTTTTATTTCATGCAACATCTCCTCTCTTGGTGAGCATTCACTAGAAAATAAAGTCCTGTTACCTGGCAGGATGTTGTGCACAATTTTATGGCCCGGGCAGTCAGGAAAAAAAAGCTTTGCAACATGTCAACCAACAGCTAAGCAGCTGCGCTGTGTTAAGCATGATCACTGAACACCATAATATATCCCTTCTTCACATCTCCACTCACAGAAAACTATGTTTAAAACCATACATGACAACATCTCCAGGCCAGGGCTGAACACACACTGATTTGCCCAGTTTGCTGAGGAGCAGAGGAACAGAAGGTTTTGGCCCAAACTTTTCCCATTGAGCTACAACTTCCTGTATATCCCTGCTCTCTGGGCTGTGCAAACTTCAGCACATCAGGAGGGTGTTGAGCACCTCACCCATGACTGCAGAAATCACTCATTACCCCAGATCTGGGAATACTGAGCACACACTCTCGTGTGTTTGCCTCCCCACGGGCCGATGGGCACGGGGTGTAGTTATCTGTAACCACTGGAAAACATTTACAGATCTAAAATATACATATCAAGGGCTTACATTAAGAAGACAAGCCACCTAGGAGGAGCGTTACATTTTTAAGCGAGCTATTCATTATGAATGAGAGGCAAAGACTGCAGATTAATTATCCAACTCGCTCCTCCACCACTGCTCAGCCAGACTGTGACTTGCAGAAACGGGACACTGCAGTATAATTGTCTTAAAAGCTCTCTGTAGCTAAGTGAGGTTTAGCCTGTTAGTGTGATAAATCTGCATCAAACAGCAGCAGAGAAGGCACCAGCAGAGCTCAGGTGGTGTGTGCTGCCTCCCCAACCTTTCTGGAGTGCTGTCAGTGTGCAGCAGGGCTAAGACAGAGAGATCCTATGGTGATATTAATTTTGCATGTTGAAGGCCCAGCCAGTCTGACTGATTACCTTGCTGATTTAACCCTAGCATTCAGACTTAGCACATTGAGGGGTTATCCTTTACTCAAGCTCCTGAAAGCAGGAACTGTACAAAAATGTTCACATTTTCCTAGCAGGCAATTTTTCTAAGATTTATAGTGACATCCCAGTTTGTTTATCGATTGATTACAAAGAAATGGGAATTAACACATTGCTCCCCCCACACCCGTGCCCAGGGCCAGGTTCACACTCGGACATGCCATCAGGCGAGCTCAAAGCATATATTCCTTCAAAACTAAAAAACAAGCAATATTGCCTCCAAACTTTTTAGATTACCATTACTTGCAAAACCACTAGTGATTTTTTTTTTTTTTTTTTTTTTTTTTTTTTTTTTTTTTTAGGCAGGTATTTAAAACTTCCTGATTCTACTGAGTGTCAGAGCAGAGTTTATAATTTTCCCCCCAAATCCAAGCCCCTTCACTGCTGGGTTGCTGGGTTTTCCTTGAGGAAAGAGGATGCCTTTTATTTTGTTCTAGTACACTGCTGCCATTACGAGCGTTTCATAATTGCCATGAACTCCCTGAAATCAGTTGTTTCTACAATTAGTGACTGATTACACACAGCACTAAACATTGCAGGCAACAGTTCATTAACTCCTGGTACCAGACAGCATGAAAGGACTCAGGTTTAATTCAATCAGCTTTGTCCACAAAGCCACACACACAGCATGTTGTGAGGGGTTTGTGTGTGCACAGGCAGAAATATTCCTGAACTCCAAGAAAGCTCCTAATCTTGACCTGAATTAAATGTACCTGGCTTTATAGGTGGCCTAACCAAAACTTCAGATCTGCATGGCATGAAACAGTTCAGATGAATCCTCCACAGTCAGAGTAATTCTTCAGCTTTGGCTGATCTGAGGGTTGCTCTGTAGACCAGCTAAGACACCTGACTGACATTCACCTGTAAAAACACAACTGAGGGCTAAGGGCGAAATGATTTCCCAAGAGGAATTATTTCACAGCCTTTCTTTTTGAAGGGCATCAATTAGAAATGCAGTATAATTAATCCAGGTACGGCAGCTGCAAAAAACTACACCAGGTGTGCGTCTCCTTTGGATTATGATCCGGATTCACCACAAAACGGCACATGATTCATAACACACAACCTCTGCTACCAACTTGGCAAGCAGAGGAAATCTCTGCCTCCACAAAGCCTTTCAGTTATCGACCTGGGTGTTAGTAGGCCCAAAAAGAGAGCGACAGCCGCTGGTAAGAAAAAGCAATCAAACAACATCCATTGACAGAACTCACCAGTCCCCGTGGACTGGCTGCAATTGGCAGCAGCTTCTCAGTATCAATGTCCAAATATAGTAGGGCAATCACAGAGCTGATGTATCCGCTGTCCAGTCTCCACTTATCAGCACATTTTTTTTTTCTTTTCTACCAGGGAGATTAAAAGACTAATTCCAGAGAGGAGTTCGGTGGTAGAAAGAAAAGCAGGAAGAATAACGCAAACAACAGTCAGAAAGATTTTGTTTTTAAGGAACAGAAGAGAAATGCCTTGTTTAAGCATCCTGAAGTCAGATGAAAAATCCCCATTGACCTCTCAGGGGGTTAAAATCAGGTTCTTAAAGATGTTACTCAATGCCCCAGGAAATGTTTCAAATCATTTATGATCCAATCTCTTCCAAAAGAGATAAAAAAAAAAAAAAAAAGCTTACGTGTAGTCTAGGTGGAACTCTGTTATTCTGGCTGAAAATCAAATGTCATCTTCAAAGTCCTAAGGAGCCTCTCTCAGGCTGCACTGAGTTACTACAGATGCCTCTTTATCCAGAATAAAGCCACAGTAACAAGCCTGTTCAACATAGAAGTCAATACAGTCCTCCAAGAGCCAAACTTCATGTTGATCAGTCTTTAACACCTTAACGTTGTACACTGTCCAAAAGTGAGCCCTCCCAAGGCCCAAAGGAAAACTTAGACCCACTAATAAGGAAAAATAAACCACTTAAGTATGTGGTGTGGAGGAAAACTGTGATGCCAGATGTCTTTTGTACCAGGATCTGCATTATGGATCCACAGACCTGAAAGTTAGTCTGGGTTCTTACCATTCTCTTGGCATGAACAGTCCCATCTCATGCCTGACATACCATGAAGCCAGAACTTAAACAAAATGCTGTAAGTCAAGCAATAAACAGGGGAGAAAAATCTTCTAAAAATTACAGTTTTCTCCCCTCCTAGCTCTCACGTGCATGAGAACAATTCTTTTACAATACACACGTGCTCCTCTCCGTGCGGGAGAGGAAACATTCTCCAGGATTTCCACTTTTCAGTAAAAGACATTCAAATGAACGACCCCCAAAACATCAAGTAGCGACAACAAGAAGGCAACACTTTAACAGGGCCGTCATGTTTGTCCTTGGGGGTACTTCAGTGTGCATGGAAGACAGGTTGTTGGACTACTCTAAACCAGTGCTGTGATGTACACATAATTAAAAGTCCCATTGCCTCCAAAGTGGCCTGTTGAGAAACTAAAGGAGAGGTCACGGGCTTCTTAGATTCCTCAGCAAAATCCTTGTGCCCAGAGTAACTTATCAGAAAGTAACTAATGTGATACAGAAGAGAGGCATTTGGTTCCAAAATGGGGGGAAAGTAAATCAGTTCAGGAACATTAGTGGGAAACTCCACGGTTTTAAACACTTCGCTTTGTTAAGAATTCATCCTTACACTTTAATTCTCTGTCTTCCCAGTATTTTCTCTCTTTTTCTTAAGCTGCCACTCCTTAAATAACTGGCATCCAAAAGAGAGATAAGCACGTTGCAGGCTGAGAAAACCGTACTAGGACTTACTGTATGGAAGCTGCAGAAAGGGAGACACGTTTTCCAGCCTTTTTTTCTGCTAATTACAACCTCTTACATAACCACGGCTGCCTGGGACGTGCGTTGCTACGAAGCTTTCTCCAGCTCCTCCAAAGGCCATAAACCACGGCTAGCAAATAAAACTCTCCCTCCAGTTCCACGTCGCCTCCCATGCAAGCGGAGGGTAGACGACCTCATCAAGAATGCACACGACCTCTGGCTGGGTGTGCTGGATGGAGCTGCCTCGCGCTGCGAAGGAAGACACAGACACGGGTAGATTTTCTGCTTCCGTCCCAATCTTTAAACGTTGGCTACTGTTGCCTTAAATATTTATAGCGGATGCAGGAAGTGTGGCTTGAATATAATGGAGAGAGAGAGAGAGACAGACGGAGAGATGGCGAGAAAATCATTCTCTCCAACTTTTGTTTCCCTTTAATCCCTGGTTGCTCGAAGTCAAGAATTTTGATACGATACGTTAGTGCTAACAGCGGCGGCTGTAGAGTTAGCAGGCTCTGGGCCCCTTAGCATAGGGTTAAATGTCAAAAGCAGAGGAAGAAGCTGTCTGCAGTGAATGTGAATTAAGTTTTCCCTTTCTCAGCAAACCAGAAAAAAAAAAAAAA